>OX336391.1:375650593-376250593 GCA_946902985.2 Meconema thalassinum
ACTAAATTACCTGAAATATCCAAGTTTTATTGCAGTCTTAATGATCAAACAATATCGAATGAAGAGTATGAGTTCGCTCAATCTGTGTGGGAAACGTTTTCCTGTCAAACATTAGGAGAATACGCCGATTTGTATTTAAAAGTTGACACACTTCTTTTGGCGGATATCTTTGAAAATTTTAGATCGAATTGCATGGAAACTTATGGCATTGATGCAGCTCATTTTTACACTGCTCCATCTATGTCTTGGTGTGCTATGAAAAAGATAACCAACGTTCAACTAGAATTGCTTCAAGATATTGATATGTTACACCTTTTTGAACGATCTATTCGAGGAGGAAATGTTCAGTGTATAACACGACATGCGATTGCTAATATTAAGTATATGAAAACTTATGATGAGAAAAAGCAAGAGTCCTACATAATGTACTTTGACGTTAATAATTTATATGGATATGCGATGATGGAATATCTTCCAACGGGTGGCTTTAAGTGAGTTGCAAATGTTGAAGGGTTTGATGTTTTAACTATTGATGATACTTCAGAAATTGGATATATTTTGGAAGTAGATTTGACTTATCCTCAAGAGTTACATGACAAACATTCAGATTACCCTCTATGTCCCGAAAAGTTGACAAAGCTAATGGCTACCCTAGATAATAAAGAACGTTATGTTTTGCATTATAGAATGTTAAAGCAATGTATTCAACTAGGAATGAAATTAGATCGTATTCACAGAATAATTGAATTCAATCAGAGCCAATGGCTAAAACCATATATTGATGTGAACACAGAGAAACGAAAACATGCCAAAAATGATTTTGATTTTTTTTAATAAATTGATGAATAATGCAATTTTTGGTCGTTCACTGATGAATGTGAGGAAGTTAAGGGACATCAAATGGGTCACCAAATGGCATGGAGCTCGTGGTGCTAGGTCTTTAATAGCTAAGGCTAATTTTAAACTTAGAATTATATTCGATGAACAATGTATGGTCATCGAGATGAGTAGACTAAAGATTTTTCACAATCAACCAGTATATGTTGGTGCATCTATATTAGATTTGTCTAAATGTAAAATGAATGACTTTCATTACAATGTTATTTTAGCAAATCCTGAATCAAATGTGAGGTTGTTATACACAGACACCGATAGTTTTATGTATATATTCTATTATGATATTTATGAGTTCATGAAACAGCATTCAAATTTGTTTGATACTGAAAACTATGAAACAAACAATCCTTTTGGCATTGTGATACAAAATAAAGGTGAAATTGGTTTAATGAAAGATGAAAATGCTGGAAGGATTGTTGAAGAATTAGTGGGGTTAAGACCCAAAATGTATGCAATAAAATTGTGTGATGAAATGAATAGCTTGTGTAAGGCTAAAGGCATTAAGAAGAGTGTGAGTAAAAGTATGAGTATTGATGAGTATCGAAAGTGTCTTTATAACAGAGATCAAGTCAACAAAGTTCAAGTTTGTTTAATTTCAAAATCTCATTCTATATTTACTGTTCGGCAAAATAAGTTGGCAATTTCATCAAACGAAGATAAAAGACACATAACTGAAAACGGAATTGATACTTTACCGTTTGGTCATTGTTCTCTGAAAAAATGATTAGAAACAAATTTGAGATTTAAGCACTTCATCTCACTTACTTTATTTCTTTCACACACACACTTTTATTCTGTTAATAATACTAATTTTTGGTGTGTTCCTTTGCTTATGAAAAAAGAATAAATAATAACCCAAATTTTGTGTGTATTATTTAAAATAAAAAAACCTCCCCCCTCCCCCACCATTCCCATTTTCCAGAAATATATATATGTTTAATTACTTTATATTACATATCATTTAGTAATGGTGCGTTGTAAGAGGAGCAACTCTACCACTCAATATAAACGAACAGGAAGTGGATCATTAATTAGTCGTGTACTTAATAAAACTATTGATAATTTACCCGTGGAATTACACATCCCGGGATATGAATATTGTGGACCAGGAACAAAATTAGAAAAGCGATTGAGCCGTGGTGATCCAGGAATAAATATATTAGATAAAGCGTGCAAAGAGCACGACATTGCTTACGCAAAGCATAAAGATTCAAACAAAAGAAGAGAGGCTGATGAAATTTTAGCTTCAAAAGCTTGGTCTCGTGTAAAATCCCGTGACGCATCATTTGGAGAGAGAGCAGCTGCACTAACAGTGGGTGGCATAATGAAAGCTAAGTCTAAGATTGGAGGAGGTAAGCGAAACAATAATAATAAGAAAACAAGAAAATATTAAAAAAAAAGAAGAACATCGAAAAAGCAAGGTGGTATTTTACCCATACTTCCGATATTTGCAGCCTTGTCGGGCTTGGGGGGTCTAGCAGGCGGAGCAGCAGGGGTGGCGTCTGCTATAAACAAGGCGAAAGCTGCTCAAGAAGAACTAAAAGAAATGAAAAGACACAATCGAATGATAGAAGCAATGCGAGGAAAAGGAGGTCAAGGCATTTATTTAAATCCTCCTGCATACAAAAGATAATTAACCAAATACCAAATAAAGCATTAAGTAATTTCGATTTAGCTAAATACGCACATCAATTAAAGATTCCAAATTTTAGAGGAGTCTTTATGCGAGATACGTTACCAAGATATCCTCGAAAAAATGAAAACTATATTGTTAACCTTGAACCGATGGATAAATCCGGTTCACATTGGGTGGCTTTCAGTAAACGTGGTAAATATGTGCATTATTTTGATAGTATTGGTAATTTAAGACCACCATTAGAAATTTTAACATATCTTAAAAATTGATATCTACAATATAATTTTCATTCATATCAATCGATTACTTCTTCGATTTGTGGACATTTATGTTTAGTCTTCTTGTATTGTATAAATAAGGGAAACACAGACCGTCTTTAAACATTTCAAAGTTGGCTTTCGAAAGACGGATAACTCTTGAAGGTAAAGGCTCGAAGATTGATGTTACATTGGAGAACCCGATTCATCTTGTAGGAGCAGAGTTTTTTGAAATAGGACTTGCAGGATTGTATACATCTAATTCTATTCGAAATGTTACCAACAGAAATAATAAATTTCGCATTCATTTTACTAATTTTTTATCAATTGATTTAGTGGTACCACCGGGTATTTACGAATTTGAAGATCTAGCCTCAACTTTTGATGATTTACTTAGTTATCACTCATTGTCGAAACTTATACCAGTACATTTAGAAAAAACAAAAATGTATGTGGAAGAGGATATAGATGGAAAAAGAGACAACCGTCTCGTTTTGTCTTCTCCGTTTAATATTGATTTCACTGTAGCCAACAGTGTAGCAGGGCCTTTAGGTATTGAAAAGAAAGTTTACCCTAAAGAGAATAAAAGAGAAATTGAAATTGATCGAAATAGAATCGATAATGAAGTAACAATTAGCGAGAATAATAACGTTTTGGCTATAAAGTTGAACGAAGCGGATAGAGCGAATTTAATATTACCCAATGCTAGCTATACGTTAAAACAATTAAGTGAAAAGATTAATGAATTATTAGTTGAACATTTATTAGGTGACAAAGACAAATTCCCATCATTTTATATTAATTTTGATAAAGTATTTTATCATTGTAAACTACATTCGAAAGTGTTTGCTATAGATTTTGGTGTTGCAGATTCTATTGCAGATTTGTTAGGATTTTCTCATAGAAAGTTCAAGGCAAACACAACTCATCATTCTGAATATATGATTAAAATTAACACTGTTAATAGTATTCGAGTATGTTGCAATCTTGTGCTTGGTACGAGTTCTTATTTGAACCATAAACCAACACACTCTTTATATTATTTTAAAGCTCATGTTCCTGCTGGTTACCCGATTGTTGTACAACCAACAACAATTAATTTTTTGCCTATGAACACCAAGGTTATTCAACATGTATCTGTGCAACTTGAAGATCATCTTCAACAGCTCATTGATTTGCAAGATGAAGATTTAACTGTAGAATTAATTATTCGTCCAGCACGATATCTTGCTATATAAAGTAATGAAATACTGTTATGTTTTCATTCTACTTGAGTAAGCTTACTAGAAAACAATCACAAATATGGTTATACTATATGATACTCAAAGTTTGAAAAAAAAAGAAGTCGACTCTGATTCGAAAAAATAATATAAATCAATCAGCTAAAATTTCTAAGAAAAACAAACAACGACATCGCACCTTGAAATCTAAGAAACAGTTATCGAGTAACAACAAACATTTCTTACAGTCTTTAGGCTATCGCGTACTTTAATTTCAATATAAATATATATGCAATTGTTAATCTTATTTGGTTTCTATCTATAGTTGAAGCTTTTAACATGTTTAGCATGTTTAACATAACAGATAAAAGAGAGGTTGACAACAGAGTTGTGCGACGTGAAGAAAGAGTTTATCAACCTTATTCAGCTAATAAATTCGAAAATAATGATGAAATTCGAATACCGATTCAAAATGAAGAAAACATAGTTTTATTATCAGAAGGTGTTCTTCACTTAGAAGGTCAAATTATTACTTGTAACATAAATCCGGCTGCTTCTACTACAGCACATCCTGACCAAAATTTTGGGGCTAATCTTTTTAGCGAAATTCGCATCACGTTAAATGGTAAAGAAATCGATCGTACACGCCATCTAGGTATAACAAGTTCTATAAAAACCTTTGCATCATATTCAAAAAACGAATATACAGCTTTACAAAATGCTGGTTATTTTCCCTCTTTAACAACACCAGCAAGTGAAGCTAATATTGTTGATAGTAACACAAAACGTTTTCATATAATACTTCCTTTAAGCAACCTGTTAGGTTTAGCAGAGGATTACAGAAAGCCGATTTTAAACTGCAAGCATGAGGTAATACTTCTCCGATCGTCAAGTGACGCACGTGCGTTGCAATCGACAACCGAAAACGATCTTTCTAAGGTTAAGTTATTTAAAGTTTATCTAAAAATTCCCGTTTTATTATTATCGGACGAAGAACAAATTAAAAGATTAAAACTAATGCAGAAAAATATTCCCATTCAGGTTGGTTTTCGATCATGGGATGTTCATGTCTTGCCTTCTCATCCTAGAACAACTAAATATAGTTGGACTGTAATGACAACTTCTGAAACTCAAAAACCACGTCAATTTTTATTAGGTTTTCAAACTAGAAGAAATTTACTAAACACATGCTCTTCCTATTTTGACCATTGTAACATTACATCTATAAGAGTTTTTTTAAATTCAATTTTTTATCCCTATGAAATGCCAACTTCTGAAATTGCCATAAATGACTACAGCGAGTTGTATGATATGTTTGTTAAATTTCGTAATGTATATTATCAAATCGATGATGTTCGTTCAGAGACTCTGGTTTCACGAGATGAATTTAAGTCTCATTGTCCGATTATAGTAATTAATTGTCTCGAACAAGTGGAAGCAGTGAAGACATCTTCAGTCGATGTGCGAATTGAAATCGAGACAAGTGAGAATATACCTGAAGATACAACTCTTTATTGTGTTCTTATTCATGATCGTCAAATATCTTACAGACCATTAACGAATGAAGTAATTATCTAAACCAATATTTGCTAAGTTATAAGCAAGCAAGTAAACAAGTATTCTCACTTTAGTTGCAATCATGGAATTGACAACAACAAACTCTCATTCTACTGATGCTGGCACGTGGAATAAGAAGCAACCAATAGTTGCAGACATTCGCAAGCTACCAAACGGCAGTTTGGAACTTGCTTACTGTATGTTAAATAACGGCAATATACCTTCATTCAGCCCCGTGATCACATGGGTTGCAGCATATTGTGAAAAAACTCTTTCTTCTTTTTTTGACTCTATTAAGAATAAATATGAATATTTAGTTGTATATAATTTGCCACAGGAATTTTCTTTGTTTGCACTAAAAGCACTTTCCCCCGACTCATTATTCGATCTTAATACGATTGATGGAATGTCAGACCTAATGTTGAGGCATAGCCATCGTTTACCTACAGATTGTCCAAAACATTTACCATCTCTAGCAATGGGAAGCAATAGTTGTGCTAAATTCAATGTCAATGCTGTTCAACATTGGTTAAATTCTTCTGATGGCATCATGAAAATCGTGTGTTCGATAATAAACAAGTTTCGAAACAATGGACTTCGAGGTTTTAATAAGTTTGATTGGAACTACTTTCCTATAAACGTATTGACTATATATGAACCACAACGAATTCGTCTAGAGTGGGAACATCTACCAGATCATCTAAAGAGGAAATTTCAACTGTTTCATCTTCGCTGCAAATGTGATAACTGTAATCGCTATCTATAAAAGGTGATTAATTAAATCTACTAGTGTCGTTGACCGCTATACATATTTTTTTAGTTTGCTTTTTAACACAGTGTATATTTTTTTGTCTACAGAAAATAATCATCTGGACAACTAAAAGAAGAAGATCATCTCAACACACCCACACTCATCTGGACAACTAAAAAAAAGAATGAGATTACTTCAAGAGAAATAAAATTGTATTAATTGTAATTCTAAATGAATAAAGAAGTAAAGGTCTTTTATACCATTTCATATTAAAGTTCTTATTAATGATCAATTACCTCCTCACTTCACAGGTAAATAAAATAATAATATTGTCAGGTGAGGGATTCGAACCCTCGCTTTGAATTTCTGAAAATTAGAACTTAAGTCTAACGCCTTAGACCGCTCGGTCAACCCAACACATGAAAATCATGCATATTAGCCAACGTGTTTTGTTGATTCATCTCAGTTCGCATTTAGCTTCGTGTGGTGAACATCTTTTCTTTGTGAAGTAAAGCAGCATCATGAAGAATTTTAATTGTGTAAAGTATTCCAAAAAACAGTTAATGCAAATGATATTGAGTCAAAAAGAAATGAATTTAAAATCTGAAAGAGATCGGCTAAAAACATTTAAGAACTGGTCTTCAGACAGTTTTACGAACACTGCATGGTTAGCAGCTGCAGGATTTTACTATTATGGATATAAGGTTATGGTTAGGTGTACTTTCTGTAATCTGCAACTTAGTTATTGGTAAGAAGATGATGATCCGTTTGAAGACCATAAGAAATGGTCTTTTTCTTGCCCCTACGTAAACAATATTTCTCCTAGCATAGAATTGAAATCTGAATATGAAAGACTTAAAACTTTTCAAAATTGGCCTCTTCCCTGTCCAAACGAATTTTGTTTAGCATCAGCAGGATTTTATTATACTGGTCATGGTGATAAGGTGAAATGTATATTCTGTAAGATTGAAATTGAAAATTGGAGGGAAAACGATAATCCTTTAAACGATCATGAAAAATGGGCGCCATATTGTCCATATTTAAGAGGGTTTTACGTCGGCAACGTTGATTTAAATCCTGAAAATCCTACTATTATTCCATATAATACAAGTTATGATACGTGTGGAAGCAATATATGTTGATGTGATGTGATTTTTTGTGCAGTGTGCATTCTCAGACGTAAACGTAGACATGCTGAAGTTTGTTAAGCAGTCAAACACTCTACCAGTAATTTCATTTACTAATGCTGAAAACCAGAGTAAAAGTGAAAAAAGAAAGCATGGTGTTTTACTACCGAACACAATTCGATGTATCATTTGCAGTCCATCGAACTGTGGCAAAACAAACGTAATGCTAAATTTATCATGCCACAAAAATGGAGTTCGTTTTGAAAACGTTTATATTTATTCTAAATCACTTGCTCAAAGTAAATATGTTGAATTAAAAAAGTTTTTGGACTCCATAAAAGAAATAAAAAGTGATTTTTTCTTCCGATAATGATGAAGTTATGACTCCAGAAATGGCTAGAAAAAACTCTATATTTGTTTTTGATGATGTAGCCAGCAATAAACAACAACACATGAAAGATTATTTCAGTAGAGGTCGTCATCACGACGTTGACGTATTTTATCTTTGTCAAACATATTCTTGTATACCTAAACATCTAATTAGAGATAACGCTAATTTTTTAATTCTTTTTAAACAAGACGGAACAAACTTGCGTCACGTATATAACGATCATGTAAATACAGATATGAGCTATGATCAGTTCTTTGATATTTGTTCGTATTGTTGGCAAAACTCTAAGTTTGGGTTTTTGGTTATCGATAAAGATAGCGATTTACAAAATGGTCGATATCGCAATGGATTTGATGTTTATTTTCAGTTATAAATATGACTTCAAAAAGAGCTAAATGCCCATTCGTGTTATAGCTTTTGCGTGGTTAACAACTTAACTATGACATCGTTTAACAAATCCAATAATGTGTCTATCGGACGACCGACTTCACGACATGATATTGCAACTAAATCATATGTTGATGATAAGCTACTGCAATATGGAAATCAACTAACAACAACAACAAGCGACGGACATCTAAGTATTAACGGCAAACGGTTAAAAAATGTTGGAACGCCAATACATGTTGAAGATGCGTGCAACAAAGGTTATGTAGTGAAGTTATTGAATGAGCTAAATAAAATCGAGTCTAAAGAAGACATACAACGAAACTTTAACGACCTTAAAGGTTTAATTTTTTCAATTTGTAAAATAGAGAAAAAAGAACTTGACTTTCAAAACAAACGTCTCGCGGGCTTAGCTTTACCATCATCTGCAAATGATGCAGTAAACCTTATTGCAATGCAGCAACATACATCGAATATAAAAATATCTAGACACCCGAATAACCGAAGTGTTACAACGAGTAGAATTCATTCATGGTTTAGTGCGAGAATTTTCAGAAGATCACTTTCCGTATGATGAAGATACTCTCGACTTGGGTAACAAAAGAATAAGAAAAGTTAAAGATCCAATTCAAAATCAAGATGCGGTAACGTATTATTTTCTTAAAACTCATGTAACAAATGAACTTGATGAAATTAAAAAATCTCTTTTGAATATAAACAGAGATGATGAAACTGTAGATATATTAAATAGAAGATTAACAAACATATCTCAACCAATCGATTCGTTAGATGCAATAAACAAATATTACTTAGAAAACTTTGCTGCCTCTCGAAAAGATCTAGAAGACTTAATCACTAAATTTAATAAACAAAACTTTTTAAACGTAGACGATGGTGGAACTTTAAATATGATGAGTAAACGAATTACTCACGTAAACAATCCCATATACGATAACGATGTTGCAAATAAGACGTTTGTTGAACAATATGCCGCTTCCCGACGTGAATTTGATCAATTGAAACAAACTGTAAACAATCTACAACATCAAAAACAAACAAATGTTGAGTTTCCTGTTAACGACCAAGATGTGACAAATAAACGGTTTGTAGAACACTATGCTGCTTCACAAACTGAAGTTAATCAACTAAAAGAAATTTTAAGCAATTTACAAACTCGTATTGAGGGTGTTGCTAACAATCTCAATATTGTTAAAAAAGAAGATCTTGAAAGTTATGCTGCTGAATCCAAAGAAGAATATAACAAGTTAAAAACTGAACTAGAAAAAATGAGCATATGGTTAACAAAGAGCCACTCGAAAGTTTTACTGCATCCAAAGAAGAATATGGTATATTAAAAGATGAAGTAAAGAAAAAGAACTTATCGAAATTTATTCTGAAATTCTCCAACACACCTTCAATCCATTCACCAGTATACACGCTTCATAATCATAACATACAGTACCAACTTCCCTACAAAGGCATATTAAAACCGATTTTTGTTTCACCAAGATCTCCAATTGTGTATGCAATTTTAAATATACGTCAAGAGATTGAACTGGATGGCAGTGATATTGTTGTTGAAGAGCAAGATGAAATTCAGTTTCGACTTAGAGACCCTAAAAAACATAAAACTGATGATCTTCGTCTTCAAATCGATTTTGAATATACTATAAATAAGTAAAACAACCACAATTTCCGTTTAGTCATGGAGAAGAGCTCGAAGATTAAAGCTGAAAGTCGAGTAAAGGATAAACTTTCTCGCTTAAAAAAGATGTTAAAGACAAGTATCATCCACTTCAAAATGATGTTAGACGTAAAGAATTAGATATAGAGACTAACTTTAAACCAGTAACAAGTTCATTAAATCAACTTGTAGCTATTGCTAATACGTCAACTCAAAATAAAGAAAATCGAAAAAGAAAAGGAAAATATGACGATTCTGAATCAGCTGCTACTTCCGACGAAGAAGATGGAGATAGCGTCAAAATATTTTCACTATTTAACCGCTACTTTGATCCGTTCATTAAACAAAACGTGGATAGAACATATGGTATAACGATAAGAAATGATAAACAATACTTGGGACGTGAACGAGTTTTCTTTGATAAAAAGTGGATAAAAGTTGGTGGTGAAAAATTTCCTATAACAGAAGGTCTACTTGAATTGATTCAAAGGAAAGTACCAGACCCCGCTCTAATAGATAGGAGTGATTTAAGTTCATATTTGAAATTATTAAATGTTTCAAACTTGCACAAAAGAAATTATACAAGCAATGCAGCTCCAAGAGGAACGCAATCTTATAAGTATAGACATATAATTGAACCCCTTCTCACTGAGGACATAGATAGAATTATAAAAACAGTAGATGAAAATGAAGAAGAAGCAAATACTACGATGCATACTGGATATGGTCAAAAAAACACATCACGCCACAAGCCATTTGGAAATTTGAAGGCGGAAACAATATTGAATTCGTTCACTGGAATGAACCAAACAAATTGGTATCAAGACTTAAAAAATTAATTGCATCGAAAGCTGCAGGTCACACAGGACTCGACAGCGAAATCTTTGCAATTGAAGAAGAACTAAGAAATGCAGGATATATTGAATAAAAATTCAAACGTTTGTAAAACAATGCACAGTATGTTATAAAACATTGTTTGGAAAATAACTATGAACGAAATCAGACGAGAAATTGCAAAAGAACTTCACGCACCGCTTAGAAAAAAGTTTAAAAGACGACGTGTTATTAGCAAAGGAATCGATGACCTCCATGAAGCAGACCTTGTGGACATGTCCAAACTTGCAAAATGGAATAATGGATTTAAATATTTATTAACCATTATTGACGTTTACTCGAAATATGCATGGGCAATTCCTCTTAAAACAAAAAAAGGAAGTGAGATTGTAAAAAGCTTAAAATTTGTTTATTCTCAAAGTATAAGATTGCCGAATTATTTTCACACCGATCGAGGAACGGAATTTTATAACAGTGAATTCAAAACATGGTCTCAGAAACAAAATCTAAAGCATTATTCCAATGGCAGCTCCATTAAAGCGAGTGTGGTAGAAAGATTTAATCGAACTCTTAAGGAATCGATGTGGAAAGAATTCACAACACGAGGTTTTTACCGATGGGTACATATTTTGCCTGAGTTATTAGTAAAGTATAATCACAAAATACATCGCAGCATCGGCATGAAACCTATTGATGTAAAAAGAAACAATCCACCCAGCTTGCCAACACAATATAATGAAACTTTAAGAAAACCAAAATATAAAATCGGTGACATTGTAAGAATATCAAAAATCAAGAAACACTTCACTAAAGACTACGAAGCTAATTGGACAACGGAATTATTTACAATTTATAAAGTTCAAAATACTAATCCACGAACATATCTTTTAAAAGATAATAAAAATTTGCCGATATTTGGAGCGTTTTATGAAGCAGAGTTACAACGAACAAAACATCCTAATATTTACCTAGTCGACAAGGTACTACGTAGAAAAGGAACCCGAGCCTTCGTATCTTGGCTTGGATTCGATTCAACTCACAACTCATGGATCCCCAACAAAAATATCTTCTAATTACAACAGTGTAAGTTTTTTTTATACCTCGCAAAAATATTATTATTATTATTATTATTATTATTATTAATGAGTCTCTATATATTTTTCAGCTCACTAAAACCAACACACGCAAGAAAGAAAAGAATGATTGTACTTACCCGTGCACAAGACCAGCATATTTCAACACTGCAAACAACACAGCATCTTCAATTCTCTGCAGCTTGTTGGAAAAAGAACTACTTACCACTTTAAGAACGAAGATCATATCATTTTTCACTATTTCATATTATATAATTAATGTAAACCACAAATGATCAAATAAATATACTTTTAAAATAAATTTACACTGCACAATTTTAAAAAACAACCACTGTCCACCGTCCATTTAATTCACAATTTGGACTTCTTCTTCTTCTTCGGCATCCATGTCCACATGATCTCCACCCCCCGCACCCTCTTCCTCCAGCGGCGGAAAATCGAGCAGCTCAATAGTGTCTGAGTCGAACTCTTGCAGCCGCTGAATGATTACTCCCAATATGTGGGGAGTTACACCATCCGAAACCAACTCCCGACAATGCTGGCGGTCTCGAATGATCTCCAATAGTTCACAGTTGAACATATCTTGTTCTAAATTGCTCAACCTATTAAACCATACGTCCTCCTCCACTTTGAGAGCGCTCACGGCAAAGTTTAATCCATTCCTCTCTGCTCGCTCTCTCAGAGATTTTATCTCGCCTAGCTGCTGGAGCTTTACAAGCAGGCTTCCGTACATAGTCATAATGAAAGAGTAAGACGTCAACTGCGTTACTTTGAACTGAGTGTTACTTCATAGCCAAGTGCTCTTATATATTGTGAATATCAAACTGCAAAAAGCTATTTTAAACATTTCACATGGAGCTCTGGGAACTGGCTTCAGATCTTGTTCTCTCATTAAAAATTACAGACTTGACTAATGACGGCTATGAAACAAGAAACAAACACACCAAGATTCATTTCACACTTGACTTATAAAACAGCGTAACCAGATTGAGATCATGAAGCAAGCCGGAACACAAAAAATGTTAACATCATTTAAATTAAACAGACATAACATAGCGACAACGAGTAACACAAGTTCACTCCCACGCTCTGGTGATATATGCTGTACTTAAACAGAGTCTAGCTTTAGAACGCCACTTTAGTTATTTAGCGAGCGCGAACAAAAAACTTTATCAACCATGCACCACATGTGCGGAGAGCGCAGGCTGGTCTCACGCCTCGCCCGCACGGCGAGAGCAAAAAAAAAAAAAACGGAACAGATGCACGCCACATGTCTGGTAGCGAGCCAGCTATGTCGACCGCCTCGCCGTACACACTCATTCAAAAGTTATGACACTCAAGACTCTCTCCACTTCCTTGAACAATTACCTAAATATAATTCAATAATTTATCAATAATTAATAGCCATGATACACAACTGACCTCTGCTGTCCTCTCCATGCGAACACAAGGCGTGGTGGTCATCCTAGCCATTAGCCAATCACCTGAACCCACCTGGACCACGTGCTCGCTCTAAGGACCCATGACGTCATCGCGATTACGCAATTTCTGGTCGTGATGATGCAATATCCAAAGGGAACATTCCCATACTACTGGTGTGTGTATTGATTATTCGTGATGAGGGGTAGAATGTGTCTACCGCCCTCATAATATTGTGGTTGTATTTTTTGGAAAGGCAGAGCGCTCTTTGAGGCTACTGTACCTGTGCTGATTCTTGGATTTCCTTGGGAAATGCTAAGATATTTTATTTTGACACACACACGTATATTATGTGCTTTGGGAGCACGCTTCTTCGAGACTCGAGCCATGCTACGGCAGGTCGAGGTAATTGACACGTGGGTTGACAGATGTGCAGATTCCACTTTGCGCCCATCTATGTCTGGTGATTCATCGTTCAGGCATCCCAGCTGACCGACTGACCCCTGTAAGCTATCTGCAGCAAACCTGTTTTTTAATGGTCATTGGATCATAATATTAAATTGGGAGTTCGCCATGTCCGTTACGAATTACCGCATATCGTATGAAATGAAATATTTGTTTTATGATGTAAATGCTGGCCTTCAGCCTAGTGGTTTCTGTGACTCATTTCATTTGCTTATATGTTAGATTTGGTTTGTTGTGACACCATTGGGTGTATTTTGTATTTTTTCTTGTAAAAATGGCAAGCGGCCATATGTGTATTTTTCTTGACTGGTTACGTGTTGATTTACTTGTGTTGATTTGAAAAGTCCTAATTTTAGGCGTTATTGTTGTTTGCTACGGCAGTTCTTTGATTCCAATTTCTGACGGAAATTATTTTTGTCTTATTTAGTGTAGGAAGTGTCGGATTAGTTTAATTAGTGTTTAGTTGGTTCCTCGTGTCTGTCTAGCTCTAAGACAATGCAGATTCGTCCCCTGAAGGTTTACTGGAAGGTAACGAATCTCGCATTAATTTGTACACATCGTAAGGCATGTAGAAAAGCCGCACACGCACATGTCATTGCAGTATTTTAGGACATTTGGTCCAGATGTTTACGATCTCTCCTGAGATCAGGCCTGTTTGGCAATTTTATTAATTCAAGTGGGTGTCATTTGGGAGACGTTGTTTTTGTTATTGTTGTAAATAGTGTAAATTTGTTGATCTGTTTAATAAATTCATATGTTTTAATCCTGGTATTCACTTTTTCCTGCATGTTATTTTGTTATATGTTACCCCTGCATGTTTTAAGAAGCGCTTTACAACAACTTTACGAAATGGACTGTTACACCCCCCGAAATTGAGTCTCATATGCTTCTTTGCAAGGGTTCAATATGATCAAAAGTGTATTCATTATGCATTGTAAATTTGTAAATAAAATTTCTTTCAATGTTATGATTGACTTTTTTTTATGAAAGGGGGGGTTAAAAAGGGGAAAAGGGTCCTCAAATTAACAATTGCCTAGGGCCACTGTGAGTCTTGATCCGGCACTGTGCTTGGGGTTACGAGGTCCCCCGCGCCAAATATTCCGGGTTAAGAAATAACAAAGTTTAAAGGTGGGTTTATAACCACCTAGATGTGTATGCTGAAATTAATTATGTGTTACATTCAACATGGGAGAGAGTCTTAATAGACTAAGCCTCATAGGGAGAAACAAGTACAAGAAAATAATTTGAATTAACCTGAAGTGTTAGTAGCAGGAAAAGGGGGATAGAGGAAATAGGAGGATTATAGTCTCGTGAACCTTGGTTTTCACTTCGCAACGCGCCCCGGATAGTCAGTTAAACGTACAACTGGTTGTAGCACTACAAGTATTGGTGGGATTGTCATCTGTTGATTGTCACTTATTAGAAAGCTGATAGTTCATTGGAGAGAGTTTTTCGATGATAGTTGACGCAATTTTCAGTTTTTAGTAATGTTTACAGTAGGCAGAGATGCTCAGTTAGACGGTTACGCGTGACGTCATAAAGTTCAAACAGTATGGGATGTTACTAGAGCCTTATGTATGGAGTTTTTCAAGTCTATTGTAGCTCAGTTCATACTTCACATTAGCCAGGCTATTCAATATTACAGTTGACTCAAGTTAGATTTCCTCGAGGCCCAATTTGAATGGGTTAATAGAGCACATGGGGTGATCCCATGAACTTTATTGGTTTGCAGTTTAAACGATTACATGAAATTCCCACAATGGCCGGAACATTCATTTAGCAGTGAATTTCCCTAGGTGGAAATTATATCAAGACATGTACGGCATTATCAGTATGTGCTTCTTCTAAAATTGGTAACTTGCCTGATAACTAAAATACGATGAGGTTTTAAACAGCATCAAGCTGTTAAAGAGTTGTCAATTACTAATCTTTATCATGTTGAGTTGCAGCAGCTGAGTGCGAGAAGTGCCATTTGAACAAGATGTCGGACGAGATCACATGCCTCTGAGAGAGGTCTGAAAAAAGCGTGTTGGCTCTGTTCACGCCGGCAGACGAGTGAACGAACACACGGTGAGCACAATTGGCGAGGCAAAGAAGGAGAGGGGAATGGAAGGGGGAATGACGTACGAAATAAAAACATCAGAATAAATAAAGAATGTAAATAGTTCAAATAGTTGGAAGAGCCCCCCCCCCCCCCAAAAAAAAAATAAGGTGTAGTTTTGAAGGAAGATGTAAAGAGCGAGACTGATGCCCTCTGCTGGCGCTGTGTTGAACAAACTCTTGCGGCGAGAAGAAACCAATAGCTTCAGCGACTTGCCCCAAGGAGCACTGCAGAAAGATGTTATACAAAGAGAAAGCATCGCAAATCTGGAACATACTTTCAGAAAACATAAGTGTATGAAAAAAAAAATTACAATATAAATAAGTCTGTTAGTGGTTTGCATGCAAAGAGAGAAAAGCAAAGAGAGCCCAGAGTGGGTGAAATTACTAAACCAAAAGGAATATACCACCATTTGAACCCGGGACCTCTCACACCTTAAGCGAGAATCATACCCCTAGACCAACAGGCCGTCAGTATGGAGTCCTATCTACAATGTACTCTCCATGGTTAGTCAATAATACATCTATTATATAAAACAATGTGTCCTGACTGATTGACTGACTGACTGACTGACTGACTCATCATCGCCCAGCCAAAGCTATTAAAGTTAGAAAAATGAAATTTTGGGGATATGTTCGATGTAAGTTGGAAACACTCACTAAGGAAGGATTTGTGGATATTCAGGTTCTAAAGGGGCGTTAAGGGGGTTAAACCTGCATTTTATTGAATAACAATATCTCACGAGTGGATTCATTTGGGGATGTAATACTCGGCATATAAACTAAACATTAAAAATAAGCAGACACGTGTCTAAGGGTTTTTCGATGAGGGGTATATTATGAGGTGAGAGGGGTGAAACGTGGGGGTTGAGGGATTCTTAACGGAGCGTGTATCTCTTAAACGACATAGGCGAGAAGTTTTAAAGGCGGTGGAAAAAATCAGCTTAAAAAATAAGTGAATAGGTGTTCGACCGTCTTTTCATAAATTCAATTTAAGGGGCCCATGGGGAGGGGTGAAAATCTGGAAATAAAAAAGGAAATAAAGTGTCCTAACTGACTAACTGACTCACTCCCTCATCAAACTCGGGGGAAAAACACCTTAAAAATAAGTAAATAGGTGTTCGACCGTTCTTTCATAAATCCAATTTAACGAGCCCATGGGTGGGTTGAAATTCTGAAAAAGAAAAAAAAATGAAAGAAAATGCCCTGACTGTCTCACTCACTCATCATCGCCCAGCCAAAACTATTGAAGTTAGAAACATGACATTTTGGGGACATGTTCGCTGTACGTCAAAAACGTCAACTAAGGAAGGATTTTTGGATATTCAGGTTCTAAAGGGGTGTTAAGGGGGTTAAACCTGCATTTCGTTGAATAACAATATCTCACGAGTGGCTTCATTTAGGGATGTAACAATCGGCATCTAAACTAATCATTAAAAATAAGCAGACACATGAGGAAGGGTTTTTCGATGTGGTGTATATTATGATGTGAAAGGGGTGAAAAGTGGGGGTTGAAGGATTCTTAACGGAGTGTGTATCTCCCAAACGACATAGGCGAGAAGTTTGAAAGTCAGCGGAAAAATATCTGCTTAAAAATGAGTGAATACGTGTTCGACCGTTTTTTATAAATTCAATTTAAGGGGCCCATGGGGAGGGGTGAAATTCTGGGAGAAAAAAGGAAAGAAAGTGTCCTACCTGACTGACTGACTGACTCACTCACTCACTCATCAAACTCGGGGGGAAAAACGCTTAAAAATAAGTTAATAGGTGTTCGACCGTTCTTTCATAAATCCAATTTAAGAGGCCCATGGGGAGGGGTGAAATTCTGAAGAAAAGAAATGTCCTGACTGTCTCTCTCACTCATCATCGCCCAGCCAAAACTATTGAAGTTAGAAACATGAAATTTTGGGGATGTGTTCGTTGTATGTCGAAAACGTCCACTCAGGAACGAATTTTGAATATTCAGGTTCTAAAGGGGTGTTAAGGAGGTAAACGTGCATTTCATTGAATAACAATATCTCACGAGTGGTTTCATTTGGAGATGTGATACTTGGCATAAAAACGAATTATTTAAAACAAGCAGACACGTGTCTAAGGATTATTCGATGTGGTGTATATTATGAGGTGAGAGAGATGAAAAGGGGGGTTGAAGTATACGTAACGGAGCGTGTATCACTTAAACGTCTTATGCGGGGAGTTTGAAACTCAGAGGAAAACAATCAGCTTAAATATAAGTAAATCATTAATTCATGAATCCTATTTAAGGGGCCCATGGAGAGGTGTGAAATTCTGGAAGAAAAACGTCCACTAAAGAAGGATTTTTGGATATTCACTCATCATCATCCAGCCAAAACTATTAAAGTTAGAAACATGACATTTTGGGGATATGTTTGTTGTATGTCGGAAACGTCTACTAAGGAAGGATTTTTGGTAATTCAGGTTCTAAAGGGGTGTTAAGGGGGTTAAACCAGCATTTCATTGAATAACAATTCATTTGGGGATGTGATACTCGGCATATTAACTAATGATTTAAATAAGTAAGCAGACACGTGTCTTTTGGGGATGTGATACTTGGCATATTAAATAATGATTTAAATAAATAAGCAGACACGTGATTAGGGGGTTTCCGATGTGGTGTATATTATGAAGTGAAAGGGGGAAAATGTAGGCATAGAGGTTTCTTAATTGTGTAATTTTATAATGTGTACTGTTTTTCATAGGAATTTAGGAAAATGAATTTTGTGTTTAGTCAGTGAGTTCAATATACTGTATCTCATTCATTTCCTATTTACGTTTGTGGTCGGAAACCATGTTGTGATTTTGAGTCGAATTTTATACATTCGTTGCGACGTGACGTTGGGGAGATTTTGATATTTATGTGCCATTGTTGTGCTAAAGTGTCTTTGTTGAGTGATTGTTTACGGTCTTTACCAAATTATTATCATTATTATTGAAAATTATACGATAAATCAGTCATAGCAATCATGATTGAGACACTGCTAAGTGTACTCTTTACAACTACAATATTCGCGGGCGAAGCCGCAACGGGTAATGCTGGTTACAATATAAATATAGGTCCTGCGCGGGATTTGAACCCGGGACCTCTCGCATCCGAAGCAAGAATCATACCCCTAGACCACCAGGCCGTTGTTGTGGAGACCTATCTACTATGAAACTCTCCTTCTATAGTCAATTAGAATATGAATATATAGCCCGTGCGGGATTTGAAACCGGGACCTCTCGCACCCGAACAGAAATCATACCCCTATACCAACAAGCCGTGGGTGTGGAATCCTATCTACTATGTACTCTGCTTGGATAGTTAATTACAATATAAATAGTGGGCCTGTCTGGATTATGAAACCGGGACCTCTCACGCCCAAAGCGAGAATCATACTCCTATACCAACAGGCCATGAGTTCAGCGTCATATCTACTATGTACTCTCCTTGGATAGTCAATTACAATATAAATATAGAGCCTGTCTGTGATTTGAACCCGAGACCGCTCGCACTCAAAACGAGAATAATCCACCTAGACCAACAGAACGTGAGTGTCGAGTCCTATCTACTATACACTCTCCTAGGATAGGTAATTACAATATAAATAATGGGCCTGTCTGTGATTTGAACACAGGACCTCTCGCACCCAGAGCTAGAATAATCCCCCTAGACCAACAGACCGTCAGTGAGATGCCATATCGACCAAGTACTATCCTTGGTTAGTAAATTACAATTACAATATAAATATATTCCTGTCAGTAATTTGAACCCGGGACTTCTCGCACCCAAAAAAAAGAGTCATACCCCTAGATCAACAAGCCGTAAGTGTGGCGTCCTATCAACTATGTACACTCCTTAGTTAGTCAATCAAAATATAAATATAGAGCCTGTCCGGGATTTGAACCTGGGACCTCTCGCACCCAAATAGAGAATCATACCCCTAGACGAACAGGCCGTGAGTGTGGAGTGGTAGGTTAAGCCTGAGCTCAGACAATACCTAAGGGAAGAAGATTGAAAAGAAAAAGGAGAAGGGTTTAGGGGAGGGGGACGATTTTAGGCAGAGGAAGAGAATCCAAATCAAAATAATAAAGAAATAGTGATATAAAGGATAATTATACTGCGCAAAGCCCCTGAAGTAACTAAAATAAGCGGGAGCCTGAGTACGGTTAACGGAGAGAGCGGCGTGAGCTAAGGTTACTGGCTGGCTATCGCTAAGTGCTCTTTCCCTGCCGAGCAGGTATTTGGGTACTATGGGGGAAGGGAGGTGCGCTGGCCAGCAAAGATATGCCAGATGAGAATGATTTATGTACCTTCCCGTCAAAAGGGTGAGATTTTCTGAAGCATTTTGAAATGCTAGAAATATTTAAATTAGCCGGAATATTTATAAAACCCGACACTATCGGATCCCCAACAGTAAAGCCGAATGCTCCCAGAGTGGGCAGAGATGAAGCAACTGTAGTGCGTTTAGCAATATTATTATTATTATTAGTAGAAATCTTTGGAGAGAACCAATTGTTGCGTTTAAAGAAGGCTAAACTCTTACCCAGCAGGATGCCGACTAAAAGTTTAGAAAGGATGACACATCCAAACCAAACTTAAACAAAACCAAAATTCTACACACTAATACATAAGTCAGCGCGGAAATCTCTACAAGTTGGAAGCTGGCTGAGCAAGCTATACTTGCCTTAATGATTTACTAGAATTAGCTGGAATAGCTAAAAGAAATTTTATAAGGGTTGGAGAATAAGTTCTGCCCTAAAACTTCCCCATACGGGAGAACGGTAACGCATCAGGCGAAAGCCTCGACAAAATAACTACTGTGGTCAAGAAAATTAGACTGAAGCGGTGCGGGGTAGTGGGCATGAAATACGTGACTAGAAAACCAATGTAGGTAGCAATACATTAACAATTTTTATTTCTAATAATAAATTTATAATCAATAAACAAATTGCACTTAAGTGCTTATCACAGAAATGAACAATTATAAATGGAGCAAAAGTGTGCGGGCCTGATGACAGAAACCCAGATTAAAGAAATATCAATGAAACAAGCTTGTTTAATTGGAGAGAAGTTGAGCTTAACACATAAAAATGCACTTTATAAAAAGAGAGAACCATGAAACTGATTAAGAGTATAAAATGATTAGTATAATTTAAATGCTTCATAAAATTAAACTTATCTTTGAAGAGCCAGCTCCTTAAAAGTTCCAGCTAGCATACATGTTGATTTAAAAGTCCTCACGGTTTCTTCAGAAGGAGGCGTACATGGCCTAGAGATATGTACACCATTGATAAAAAAATGTCAACTTTCTCTTCTTTTCTTGCGAAGGAATGACATTTATAGCTTCCAAGTGATGATCCAGCAGTATTTCGAAAGACGAATCCAAGTATCCTCTCTAAGATGAAGGTGAAAAGTACAACAGCTGGCAATTATTCTTGCCATCTTGAGCAATACGTCATGGTGCAGATCTTGTGACGTAGCTGCTAGGTAGCGTAGAGACTAGCGATGGTGTCATGAGATGCAGTAGCGCTGACCAGCAGGTTGAAGTGATCAGAAGTGATGATTGATCAGAAGTGGGTGAAGAACGCCAGCAAGTGGCGTCTTAAATAGGGATCATGGAACCATCTCGAAGCTGGAGATCGCCCGACCAGACAAAAACCTGCCATTGGTCGAACGAAAGTCAGGGTGACGTCAGTCGACACTACTCAGCGGACAGCGGATCAACCAGTAGATGCCCTGTATGTCGGGAGTGAGGACGCTTGAGGTAGCGAGCGACTGGAACACTCAAGGTGAGAACTATAATATCTATGAATAAGTGATTGATAACAAGATTATGCATAAGGTTTAAGCAATTAATACGTTTACAAGGAAATAATTACCATTCAGGGATCTCGGTAACAAGAAACAAAATTTGACCGACAAATGGGCCAAGCTAACCATTGAAAGTATCACAAAAGTGATCATGCTCCGAGAACTCCGAATGAAACAAACAAACGAATCAGTCAAAGCAAAACATGGATAACAGACGAGGAGACACTAAGACTCGAAAGGCAAAACAGAGATAGCAGAGATGGGTCTAGTATAAAGACCTTTACTAGTTAAAACATCAACAACTCTGACGCGTTTATCACGGCCAAAGTGGCAGTGAATAACTCTGCCTAGGTTCCACACGAAAGGTGGAGATGGGTCTCGAAGAAGAACCATGTCCCCCACTCGTACATCTGGTTGAGGAAGCCGCCATTTCTCACGCCTATTTAGCAAGCTGAGATATTCTAACTTCCATCGGCGCCAAAAAGAACAGCGCAAAGATTCTACTTTTCTCCAAAAGATAGGTAAGTTACGATCACAGCGTCGAACCAGCAAAGGCGGAGTAGCAGCAAGCGAACAGCCAATCAGGAAGTGACTGGGTGTTAAAGGTAAAAGATCCTTAGGATCGTTTGAAAGAGGGGTCAGAGGTCTGGAATTTACAATACCTTCGACTTGAATAATTAAAGAGTTGAATTCCTCATAGGAAAGTATGGTAGGACCAAGAGTTTTCTTAAGCTGTCTTTTAGTAAGTATGATGCAGGACTCCCAACGGCCCCCATGATGGGGAGCTTAAGGCGGGGTGAAATGCCATTTGAAACCTTTAGAATAGGAAAAGTTGGAAATTTTTTCTTTAGCAGAAGGGGAGCTTAACACTTTTTTCCAGAGATCAGAAGCGCTTACAAAAATTTTTGCATTATCTGAAAAAACTTCAGAAGGAACACCCCTTCTAGCAGCAAATCTAGAAAAGGCGGCCAAAAAGTAAGATACAGAAGCGTTCGTAACCAACTCAAGGTGGATAGCTCCCGTCACCATACATACAAATAACGAGATGTAAAGTTTACCTAAGATTTTGCGCTTAGATGAAGAGGGATTGGTCTGATATGCGTAAGGACCAGCGTAATCGATCCCAGTAAGAGCGAAGGGCTTACTAGGTTCTGAACGAAATTGAGGTAAATTACCCATAATCTGCGTGGCGGGCCGTGGTTTAACCTTGAAGCAAGGTATACACTTTTTGACAACAGAAGAAACCTCATGAACGCCATTGATGATCCAGTAGAGTTCACGAATTAGACAGAGCAAGGTGCGAGTGCCAGCATGAAGGTGTTTATAATGAAACTTTTTTATTATAAGCGTAGTGATAGGATGCGTTGAAGGAAGGATGATGGGATGCTTTTTCCCATCCTCACAACTAGACATAGCTAATCTTCCACCCACACGTATCATGCCGTCCTGGTCTAGAAAAGGAGTGAGGGGTGAAAGCCTGCTAGATTTGGGTAAATCTTTACCACTTATAAGAGCTTGCTTTTCAGGAGCAAATACTTCCTGCTGAACAAGCAACAAAATCTTGCAAGTAGCAAATTCTAACTCTACTCTGGTGAGAAAGGGTTGAGGCTTCAAAGGTTGATCAATTACTAAATATTTCCATCGGAAGATATAAGACACTACACGAATCAATTTATCAAACGAAGAGTATCTATGAAAAAGGCTAGTAGAAGTAGAAGTAAGATGCGACGTGACAGGGTCATTACGGGCATCAGGTATTTCTTCTGCAAATTGATTAGCTAAGCGAGGCCAGCAAGATGATTCCTGACTTAGCCAAGGAGGACCATTCCAGTACAGGTCTGAAGAAATCAATTTTTTAGGCGTGCAACCACGTGATATTATATCCGCGGGGTTTTCACGGCTAGGAACATGTCTCCATTGTTCAGAATGAGAGACTTCATGAATCTTAGAAACGCGATTTGCCACAAAGGTATTCCAATGAGAAGAAGGCTTGGAAATCCAAGCTAATACAATAGAAGAATCGCTCCAAAAAAATGCGTGGGAAAATTTTAACTTTAAACTGACATTTAGTTTAGTAGCTAATTCTGTTGCCATTAAAGCAGAGCATAATTCTAATCTCGGCAATGATACTGTTTTAAGTGGAGCAACTTTTGATTTAGCACACACTAAATTAGAAAATCCAGGGAAAGTGGCTGAGGAACGTCCTACTATGTATGCACAACAGCCATAAGCCCGTTCTGAACTATCAGAAAATACATGCAGGTCATACTGCTGGTATAAGGGATTAGAAATTAAAAGGCGGGGTATAGAAACCTTGGAGAGATCCAGCAAACTGCTGCGATACTCTAACCATTCTTCTACAAGAGGTAGGGGGAGATTTTCATCCCAGTCTGATTTTAATGACCAAAGCTTTTGCAAGAACATTTTTGCACCAATAACTATAGGAGCAATATATTGCAAAGGATCAAAGATCTTTGCGATTTCTGACAGAACTTGTCTCTTAGTTACAGGGGGGGATTCTGACAGATGTACCTGATAAGAGAATGTATCAGAAGAAGGACACCAAAAAACACCCAATGCTTTTACGGCTGCTTCATCAGTAGGAATGGCAACAAATTCATCAACTGGGACCTGTGATGAAAATTTTGATATTAATTCAGTAGAATTTGAAGTCCATTTATGGAGCGAAAAACCACCTCCTAGGAGCAGGGATTTCAAATCTTCGCACACAAGGAGTGCTTCAGAAATATTAGGGAAAGAGCACAAGAAATCGTCAACATAAAATGCCGTTTTTAATGACTCAGAGGCCAAAGGATGATACAGATGACCATCTTGCTCGGCTAACATGTGGAGAGACCGAATCGCAAGAAAGGCTGAAGGCTTCAGGCCATATGTCACAGTCTTCAATCTAAATATCTTTATGGGTTTGGAACTCTCATCGCGCCACAATATTCTTTGCAGATCTTGCTGTTCAGAATTTACGAGAATCTGCCGGTACATCTGCTTAATATCTGAGATTACAGCAATAGGAAACCTTCGAAAATTAAGCAAAACAGAGGTGAGATCTGTTTGAATCGCGGGACCACATTGCAAGGTATCATTTAAAGAGATTCCATTGGAATCTGGTGATGAGCCATTGAAAACTACTCTTATATTGTCTTGTGTTAAGGAATTTTTCCATACCGGGTGATGATTTAGATAAACTATTTCATTTAAAGGATGGTCAATTTCTTCTGATTTAGAAATTACCTCCATGTGATTAGATGATTCGTATTCCTCCATAAAGGAAGCATACTGAGTTTTGACAGAAGCATCTTGTTTGAACCGATTTTCAATAGCAAATAGTGCCCTAAGCGCTCTGGAATGCGAGCCCGTAATGGCGGGAGGATTAGGAATACGTGGAAGAGTTACTATAAATCTGCCTTCAGCAGTACGGACAGTGGTTTCCTTGTATAACTTTTCACAAATTTCGTTAGAAGAAGAAGAAGTAGCCTGAACATTCTCAAGATCCCAGCTCCTGGTTAGCTCTTGACTCAAATCGGTACCAACAAAATAACAATTCGATACAGTTTGAATAGGATTACGGTATATTTGGCCAGTAGCGATCCAACCAAAATCAGTTTCGCGGAAGAAAACATTAGGAGCAATTTTTACTTTATTGGAATGAAGACATTGCCAAAATACGCTTGAGCTGAAAAGAAGCTCTACGGACGAAGCTCTGCTGAAATGAGGGTCAGCTAGCTGGACAAAATTCGGGATATTCCAACTTTGAACAGGATAAGAAGTGCCAGGAATATTGTTGCCTATAGACTTGATAATCAAACAATCTAATTGCAACTGCGTACCAAGATTATTAGAGTCCTTCAGATCCACTTTAGCAAAGCTTAAGGATTGCGATTTAGAGCAGTTTATTCCTGTGACCTCTATTGAGGTAGGATGTTTTGGGAGGCCTAACTTTTGTACCAACGATTCATTAATAAAATTGTTGGTAGCGGCATTGTCCAATAATCCCCTGACAGATACCCATTTCCCGTGAGAATTTTTCAATAGAACCTGCACGGTAGATAATAAAACCTGGACTTTGCCAAGCGAGGTAGAACTTTGAGCATACGACTGCGCACTATTTTGAGAAGCCTCAGAATTAGACTTGGTATTGGAACTGCTTGGTCCTGATAACCGTGATCTTTCATGCCTGTGCAAAAGGGAATGGTGTCTAGCCTTACAATGAAAGCATAAACGTTGTGAACGGCAATTGTTTAACATATGCGTTCCTGACAAACAGTTGAAACAATGTTTTTTGTTCGTAATGAACTTTCGTCTTTCATCTACTGATAAAGATTTAAATTCATCACAATTGTATAAATTATGCGATTACTGACACAGACCGCACGTTTGCATTTGGTTAGGTGACCGAGCATCAACAGGAAGAGCCTGTGATCTTAAAATTCTTTGATTAGAACTGCTAACCTTATCTTTTGAGAAGGCTTTTGAATCTGAACTACTAGTTTTTTGATTAGCTATGGCGGAAAAGACTTGGCTTCTGGCCTTCAAAAAGTTAATAATCGCCTCATAAGTGCATTGCAAATTCTGGGAAAGTTCTGTTTCCCAGGCTTTTAATGTATTTGCATCCAATCTTGCAGAAATGAGGTGAACTAGAAATAAATCCCAGTGATTTACAGGTTGGTTTAAATTGGACAATGCTCTGACGTGTAGCTCTGCAGTGTCAATCAACTTACGAAGTGATAAACTGTTATCTGCTTGCACGTTAGGTAACTCGAATAAGCTTTGAATATGGCGTTGAATAGATAAACGAATGTTCCCATATCTATCTTTAAGAAGATTCAGAGCAACTTCATAATTATCACTGGTCAAAGAAAGTGCTTGAATCAGGTTAAGTGCGTTGCCTTGAACTGCCAGACGCAAGTAGTGAAATTTTTGTATTACTGGTATAGAAGTATTCTCATGTACTAAAGAATTGAATAATTCAAAAAATTGGCTCCCATTCTATGTCCTTACCAGTGAATTTGGGTATTTCTAATTTGGGTAATATAATGCGTGAAGAAGATGTAGAAGATGCTGCAGAAGTTTGATCTTCTTGTTTTTCTTTTAAAGTTAAAGACCTAATAAGCTGTTTAGCTTCAGCAAATCCCTGATAGTATAATTTTTCAACTTCCAACCTATCACTTTGCTGGTCCGGATGCTGAGTTTCTATACTGCATTGTATCTCATCATATTTCTCAAAGGCTTGCTCATAATTCTTAGCCTCTTAGAAATTATGTCGAGATTACGCTCTTGGGGTTCAAGCTCCGTTAAGAAAGTACGAAACCGTGTGAGCTTGCCCTTACAAGAGGCTCTGGCGTTGCTGAGTTTTTCATCAAGGTTAGGCATATTAAAAGTTGTTTGTTACTCACGTCAATATTGTGACTTCGAGTACTGGAAGCCAGAAGATGACAGCTTGCTAGGTAGTAAGATTTAGTCTGATGCGGAAGAAACCGGTTTAGCTTACGTTTCTCTCCTCTTCTGCTGAACATGCGCCTCAAGCTGAAACGTACAATGTGAATTAGTGTTGAAACACAATGAACAAAAATTGTTAATGTAAAATCCAAGATATGAAATTTGTATAGGGATCCAGGGTGCAACAGATATGTTTCCCGGGGGTGAGGCACCAAAAATTTATGGAGAATAAGTTCTGCCCTAAAACTTCCCCATACGGGAGAACGGTAACGCATCAGGCGAAAGCCTGGACAAAATAACTACTGTGGTCAAGAAAATTAGACTGAAGCGGTGCGGGGTAGTGGGCATGAAATACGTGACTAGAAAACCAATGTAGGTAGCAATACATTAACAATTTTTATTTCTAATAATAAATTTATAATCAATAAACAAATTGCACTTAAGTGCTTATCACAGAAATGAACAATTATAAATGGAGCAAAAGTGTGCGGGCCTGATGACAGAAACCCAGATTAAAGAAATATCAATGAAACAAGCTTGTTTAATTGGAGAGAAGTTGAGCTTAACACATAAAAATGCACTTTATAAAAAGAGAGAACCATGAAACTGATTAAGAGTATAAAATGATTAGTATAATTTAAATGCTTCATAAAATTAAACTTATCTTTGAAGAGCCAGCTCCTTAAAAGTTCCAGCTAGCATACATGTTGATTTAAAAGTCCTCACGGTTTCTTCAGAAGGAGGCGTACATGGCCTAGAGATATGTACACCATTGATAAAAAAATGTCAACTTTCTCTTCTTTTCTTGCGAAGGAATGACATTTATAGCTTCCAAGTGATGATCCAGCAGTATTTCGAAAGACGAATCCAAGTATCCTCTCTAAGATGAAGGTGAAAAGTACAACAGCTGGCAATTATTCTTGCCATCTTGAGCAATACGTCATGGTGCAGATCTTGTGACGTAGCTGCTAGGTAACGTAGAGACTAGCGATGGTGTCATGAGATGCAGTAGCGGTGACCAGCAGGTTGAAGTGATCAGAAGTGATGATTGATCAGAAGTGGGTGAAGAAGCCAGCAAGTGGCGTCTTAAATAGGGATCATGGAACCATCTCGAAGCTGGAGATCGCCCGACCAGACAAAAACCTGCCATTGGTCGAACGAAAGTCAGGGTGACGTCAGTCGACACTACTCAGCGGACAGCGGATCAACCAGTAGATGCCCTGTATGTCGGGAGTGAGGACGCTTGAGGTAGTGAGCGACTGGAACACTCAAGGTGAGAACTATAATATCTATGAATAAGTGATTGATAACAAGATTATGCATAAGGTTTAAGCAATTAATACGTTTACAAGGAAATAATTACCATTCGGGGATCTCGGTAACAAGAAACAAAATTTGACCGACAAATGGGCCAAGCTAACCATTGAAAGTATCACAAAAGTGATCAAGGGTTGTTAATAGAATTTTTGCTCCAAACGCAACAATTGATTGAGTTTTCAATAAACTTATCGTTCGGTGATTTGCCTTTTTCTTTGAAAATAGAATAATTCAGGAGAAAAATTAGGGAAGTTAAGGTCCTGCCAAACAGTTCTTAGCAATAGAGGTAGAAAACAAGTAATAAAGAATGTATTTAACAAGTGAAAAATTTAATGAACCAACACAATTCTATCTCAGATCTGTTTCGAGCTTAAGAACAAAGTTATTTGTTTTTGTGCAATTAAAGGTCTCAGACCTATAATAACCATTAAAGAACCGTAAGAGGGTTTTTGAACCATGCATACAACTGAAGGATTTAATGCTTATAATGATAATAATAAAGAAATTGCAATTTGGTTTAATATTTCGTTAAGTTGTTTAGGTAGAAAACAAGAAGTTCCGTGACGAAGTAAAGAGCCTACTTTTCTTAAAATTTAAAATTCATGCCAATGATTAATCTATATAGACCTAGGCTATCTAGAATAATGACGAATTAAAGTTGGTAATATACAAATTTCTAATTAGTTCGAAATATACCTGGCATTATGTAGCATGATAGAGCACCACTGTTGGCAGCCCTGGTGACTGAATACATACTTAGTTCCATCTCTTAAGGTACAGAATACAAAATTTGGTTGAAGTCCAATGGATAGCATGGACTTAACATGCAGTTAAACATTGGACTTAATGCAGCGTGCGTAAAATGATGTTGGCAACAATGTCATACATGTGTTGGTCAGAAATAATTTGAAATATTAAAATCTATTGTTGTGCCAATTTTGGATGAAATCCATTTGTTCGTATAGTAGTTACTGGTATTTTAAAATTTGACCTATCAGCAGGATTAGAATGATCTTGGAAGCACTGACGTACATTAGTTGCTCCAGATTAATCTAGAATGGCAGGTACTATACGTGCTCAAAATTTAGAGCTGTTGGCTTGCATACTTTCTGATAGCCTATATTGTTTTTAGGGTAAAAAATATAAACAACATTTATTAACAGTTGGCAGCCCTGATTCCTCTTAACAATAGGCATAGTCATATATGTTGTGGTACACATAGCACATGCGAAATTTGGTTGAAATCCAATTGATAGTATAGAAGTAACATGTATTTAAAAATTGGTCCTATCAGGAGGTTTACAATAATGTTGGTAGCACTGACATACATTAGTTGCTCCAAATTAATCTAGAATGTCAGGCACTATACGTGTGCGAAGGTTAAGGCTGTTGACTCGCATACTTTCTGATATATTTGTATTTGGATAACAAATAGGGAGAGCATTTATTGACAGTTGCCAGCCCTGGTGGCTCTTAAGAATACGCTCAGTCATGTCAATTTATGTACACATAGTACATACGAAATTTGGTTAAAATCCAATTGATAGTGTAGGAGTTATATGCATTTAAACATTGGACATTTCAGTAGGCTTAGAATCATTTTGGCAACACTGTCATATATGGCCTCCTGAAAATTAAACTGAAGTATTATTATCTACATATCTGCCAATTTTGGAATAGTTCCCATGTATATATTCCAAGATATCCAAAATGGAGCTGAAATTTCGATTATGATTTTTCATCAGTCGGTAGCATTGACATCATTTTCAAGTATGACGTTGAGATGTCCCGGTATAGATCTTTACTCATACCAAATTTGGTTTCGATTGCTGCAGACGTTTAGGAATTGATAGGGGGACACCCACACACACACAGACAGACAGACAGACAGAAGGACAAACAGACAGACATACATTTTCCCGGATCGATCTCATAAGACTACTTTTTCCTCATTTTTGCAAAATGTGAAAAGTAGGCTAAAAATGTTTTTAGAATGCCTTTGTAACAATAGAAAATTATATAAATAATTAAGCCCTAATTCCTGAAAGCTGCAAGATGAGAAAAATAAGACTAATAAGAGGTTTCTATAACCTTTGTTATTGACATAGAGTTTAAGAGATGCTAAATTCAAATGGATCAGGTCGTATTAACGAAACCTAGATTGCACAAATTAGATAATTATTTAACAAATTAGAAAAAGTAGAACTTCCTGGTCGTTGCAGGAAAAATTGCGTATTAAAATGAGGGCTATAACCACATATACTGTATTTAAACAGAGTGAATAAATGTTACGTGGGACCTAATTTTAGGCAAGGCCTCATAGAAAACGTAACTAGTGTAACTATACCCTAAATTGTTAGTAAAGGGATTAGGAGTGTAGGAAACATGGGATTTGAGTCCTGGCCAATTTTATTGATACGAGCGAATCGCGACGCGGAAGTAGCCACACAATCACTTTTGAAGCACTGAAAGTTTGTTGAAGAAGAGAAAAGTTATTGCAGTTTATGGAGATGCACTGAGTTGAACTTTAATATGTGTCTTGCGTTATAAAGTTTTGGTTGCAATTAATAGTTCCAGTTAACTTGAGGTTTTCAGTAATTTGACGGTGTTGAGTATAGTTCTTCACAGTTTAGAGTCTATTTCGAATAGAAAGTTCCAGAGCGGTAGTGACAGTTTAAAGGAACAAGTAGAAATCCCACGAAGACAGACAAGCTAAGTTTAAACAGCTATGAATTTAACATAAATCCCTCGTTGCAGGGAAGACATCCCCCCCCCCCTTTTCGTAAGGAAGCACCAAATTTAAGGTTTAGAAATAAGCTTAGTTAGCTTAGGTATGACAATTTCCTCGGGGGGCAGTTATTTCACAATTTTGCGAAATCCCAACACTGCCTATAAAATCCATACAGCTTTTCTGTTTAGATTAAAACTCTTTTTAAAACATGGTTAAAATCTCTTTATATGTGTACTTAGCTTTCCATGAGATTTGAAAGTTGACGATTCCTGGCGGCCGTTAGACACGAACTTCAGACATGGCGTCGATTTGAAAATTAGCTCATTTAGAGAGGAGGCGAGCCTCTAAGAGAGGACTGAACTGTTCACTCCAACGTCTAGACGAGAAGTGAGCGAAGGATAATTGCACACGAAGAGCCAGAAATGTGAAGGGGAAGAAAACATAAGAGCTAAGCACTCTAGGGAACATTGGGAAACAACATTTTCAACACAATGCGAATTTGATACATTATATAAATCTTCATGGAAATGGTAGATGATGACAACGATGACATCTGCTTGAGTGGTTTGGAAGCATTCTTGAGCTTGCTGGATCGAAAACTTTGACAGATTGCCGCGTGGTGAACTGGGGTTGAAATCCAGAGGGTAAATAACTGAAACAAACTTACATAGATTTAAGTATACATTCAAAGTAAAAAGGAAATACAAAATAAGGGGTCCCTGTTGGTGTCTTGCGAGGGATATAAAGGAACCTAACGAGACAGGAAAAGCAAAGAGCAGCAAGAGCTAACTCTAACTAACCGTGTATTCCAAAGAATACACCAAACTGGGACCGACACCAATAGAGAGGAGAAAAAACATATTAGTTTTCAATAGATAGGGGAGAATTTAGGGAAAACGGTCTTACAATATGACCGTTAGCAGTAAATACTTTTATGACTCGAACCCTTCCATCCCTTCCGGGGTAGCATTCGGCCACCCTGCAAGTGACCCTGACCAGTGGGGGAGAAACGTCCATCACTAGGACCAAGTCTCCCACTTTGATATCTGGATTAGAAAGAAGCCACTTCTGTCTCCTCTGTAAAGAAGTTAAGTACTCCAACTTCCACCTTTTCCAGAAGGAATTACGAAGGGCTTCAATTTTATGCCAAACAATAGGCAAGTGAGAATTTCTATGATAGTTAGGCAGGAGGGGGGATGGGAGGAAAGAGAAATACCAATAAGGAAATGGCCAGGAGTTAATGGAAGTAAATCATCAGGATCATTAGAAAGCGGGGTCAAAGGGCGAGAGTTAACAACACCTTCGATTAGGATCGACAATGAGTTAAATTCTTCATAGGTTAGAATACGATGACCTAAAACCTTTTTTAGATGACGTTTGGTTAGCTTGACACAAGACTCCCACCTGCTGTCGTGATGAGGGGCGTAAGGGTGTATAAATCGCCATTTAAAACCTTTGGCATAGGAAAAGTTAGAAATTTGTTCCATGGCAGGTGAAATGTAAGTGCTTTTTTCCACAATGAAGCTGCGCCTTGAAGGGTAGAGGCGTTGTCGGAGAATATTTCCGAAGGAACTCCACGCCTAGCAGTAAAACGAGAGACCGCTGACAGGAAATACGAAGTGGAAGCATTTGTTACTAGTTCCAGATGGATCGCACCAGTAACCATGCAGACGATTGATTGATTGATTGATTGAATGATTGATTGAGTGAAACATATATTTTTCCAAACAATTGCGTTTAGCTTCAGGGGAATTACGCTGATATTGAATGGACCCATATAATCCACACCAGTTAAGGCAAAGGGACGACTGGGGGAAGAGCGGAACGAAGGTAGATCGCCCATAATTTGAGTGTTAACCATAGGTTTCACCTTAAAGCAGGTATTACATTTGTGTTTCACCGAAGAAACTTCATGAACTCCATTTATTATCCTGTATTTTTCTCTCAGTAAACAAAGCAAGGTGCGAGTACCAACATGCTGATTTTGATAATGGAAGTCACGTATAATTAAGGAAATTACGTGATGCTTAGCAGGCAAAATAACAGAATGCTTTTTGTCCTCGGAAAGTGAAGAATGAGAAAGCCTTCCGCCTACTCTTAGTAACTCATTTTCATCAAGAAAGGGGGCCAGGGCGCGTAGACGACTGGATTTCGAAAGATCTTTCTTAGCTGAAAGCAATGACAATTCGATAGGGAAGGCTTCTTGCTGGGTGAGTTGCAAAACGTTGATAGTAGCGAGGGTTAATTCATGATTAGTTAGATGCGGTTTAGGAAGAATAGGTTGGTCGACATCGAGATGTTTCCATATAAGAAGATGGGATAAATCCGGATTAATTTGTGAAAGGAGGAATAACGAAACAATAAGGGAAATGAAACACTGGAAATAAGAAACGAAGCAGTGGATTTAGTTACTTTGGCATCGGGAAAGTTGGTCATTAGAACTGGAGGTTTAGAAGACCAGCAAGAAGAGTCTTCGACTAACCACGAGGGCCCGTACCAATACAGTTGAGACACGGCTAACTGAGAGGTTAAGCAACCGCGTGAGATAATGTCAGCGGGGTTATTAGCGCTAGGAACATGTCTCCATTGACATCCCAAAGAAAGGGTTTGAATGTTAGAAGCTCTGTTGGCAACGAAAGTTTGCCAGTGGGTGGGGGGTTTTGGCGATCCAAGAAAGAGTGATCATGGAGTCGCTCCATAAATAAATTTGGGAGAATTGAATTTTTAAAACTTTTTGCAGTTTTTTAGAAAGTTCTGTGACCATGAGAGCGGCACACAATTCAAGCCGGGGCAAGGTGATAGTTTTAAGCGGGGCTACTTTGGATTTAGCACAAATAAGACTTGTGCTTGAGAATTTGGTTAGAGGATTGCAATAAACAAGGTATGCACAACAACCGTAAGCTATTTCGGAGCTGTCGGCAAAGACACGAAGAACGAAAGGTGTATTAGAAGAAGTGTCAATTACATTTCTAGGTATTTCAATAAGCGAAAGGTTAAGTAAACTACATCGAAAAGAAAGCCATCTATTAAGGAAAGAAGAGGGAACAGCTTCATCCCATTCACACTTAAGAGACCATAGCTCTTGCATAAAAAGCTTAACAATAACAATAACTGGAGCAAAAAATTGAAGCAGGTCGAAAATTTTAGATATTTCAGACAAAATTTGCCTTTTTGTGTTAGGGAGCTCTCCGGAAAGAGAGACTTTATAAATAAGAGTGTAGTCCTAACGTTCTTATTGAGTCGGAATCGCCACCAATTTCGACAGAAGAGGGATCTACATCTTCGACGGGAAATTGAGCAAGAAACTCGGGTGAATTTGAATTCCACTTATGAAGTGGGAATCCTCCATTCTTTAACAATGCTTTTAGTTCAAGAGATATGAGAGAAGCTTCTTCAAGAGTTTGATAGGATTGCAGATCTACATAAAATGAAGATGTTAATGATTCTGAAGCTTTAGCATGAAACAAATGACCATCTTGGGAAGCTAGCATATGTAAGGAGCGGATGACTAGGAAAGCGGAAGGTTTAAGACCATAAGTAACGGTTTTCAAACGAAATAAGTTGATTGGTTTACTTGTTTCGTCACGCCATAAGTTTCTTTGAAGATCTTGCTGTTCACATGGAATTAAAACTTGACGGTACATTTGCTTTATGTCTGCAATGACGGCTATAGAGAATAGGCGAAAATTGAAAAGTATAGTGGAAAGATCGGACTGATTAGCTGGACCGGGGTGAGGAGTATCATTAAGACTATTGCTATTAAATACAACTCGAATTTTGTCTTTAACAAGAGGGTTTTTCCACTCAAGATGGTGATTTAAGAAGACAGTTTCGACTGGAGGATGTGATTTGTCATCAGATTTATTGACAACTTCCATATGATCTAGACCCTCATACTTTTCCATCAACTCTGTATATTGTTGTTTGACAAGGGGTTCTTTTCTAAATGTACTGTCAATGGCGAAGAGAGCTTTACGCGCTTTGGGTTGAGAATTACTTAGTTTTGGAGGATTGAGAAGTCTCGGCATTTGGACTACGAATCTACCTTCGGGTGTGCGAGTGGTGGTAGAAATGAACAGTTGCTCGCAGAATTCATTTTCTGATGAGGTTGAACTAGGGGAAACAATGTTTTCAAGTTTCCAGAACTGTTCCAAATCGGTACTTACGAAATGGCATTGCGACGCTGGTAGAGTGGTGTAATGAGGGAGTTGGCCTGTGACAATCCACCCAAAGTTAGTGTCTCTGGCAAAAACGTTAGAAGATAATTGACGAATTTGTTTGCGTAGGCAATTCCAGAAGACATTTGCACTAAAGGGTATGTCAATAGGGCCTTATATATTAAACAGAGGATCGGCTAGCCTTACGTTAGAGGGAATATTTAAGCATGAGGTGTTAACGGAGTGACTAGGGGTATCTTCACCTATACTGTTGAGAATGAGACAGTTTAGCTTAGGAAAATTATTCCTTTGACAAGTATCCTTTATAGTTATTTTTAAAAATTGCAAAGCCTGCGATTTTAAACTATTAATGCCTGATACATTGATAGACGTGGGTGTTACTGGAAGACCAAGTTTTTGATTAGAGTTGGGAACAAAATCATGGGTCGCCGCCGAGTCGAGAAGACCTCGGGCGCGAATCCATTTGCCTGATTTATCTTGAACCTCGATTTGAACCGTGGAAAATAGTACTTAAGCACTACGCAAAGACTTGGCATATTGAATATAAGATGACGCGTTGGTTTTACTAGGATTGTAACTTTGCTTAGAAGTAGACGGTACTGATGACCTCGGTTGATCGTAACGATGCAATAGTGTGTGATGTACTTTTACACACTGAAAGCATAGTCTAGTGGATTTGCAGTTAGAAGCTGAATGTTTAGGCGAAAGACAATTGAAACAGTACTTATTTTGATATACCAATTTCATTCGGTCATCAAACCATAGCTCTTTAAAGGATTAACATGAGTATAAAAGGTGATGGACCTTTACACAATATACACTTTATTGGATCATTAAGACTTTTGCGAGGTTCGCCTTGCGTACTTAATGCGAGAGAACGTGTAATACGGTATTCGGCGGACCTAGTTTTTTGATCAGTGACGTGTGGGTTGGGTTTGGAAAAACTAGACCCAGGTTTTTGAATACTGTATGTTAGGTAGTCAGCCCGAAGGCTGGTTGGATCCTCAAAAAGTACCGCCGTTACGTTATGTGAGTAGATACCCACAAAAACCCAAGGCAGCACTATTTTGAGGCGTTCTAGGCAAGAAGAGGAGTGAGGTAGTTTGCCATTGCTTTCCTCACTGAGTCAGAACAGTAGTCCTAACCCTATGAGTTGAACCTTTCACAGCATTCACAGGCACTGACTGTGCCTCGAATGCCATTACTAAGCCCCACCCATACCTCAGTAGCTTCCATATAATCACAGCCATGAGTGAGACTGAGACATCGGTGAAAAGCCACCTTTTACTCTCACTAGTAGATGCATATTCGCGTCTAGATTTGGGTGACGTGGATTCACGTTTAGAATTGAAAGAGGCAGGTTCACTTTGGTTAGCTAAGGCAGTTAAAAGCTGACATCTGCTATTTATGAAAATGACCAAATGATGAACAATCAACATTATTAGAAAGTTCAATCTCCCATGCTTTGAGAGTGGCAGCATCGACTTTTGAAATTACTAAATGTATTAAGAAGTTGTCCCAATGTTCAGTGGGCTGATCTAATTGGGACAATGCCTTCACATGAAGCTGGGCTGTATCAAAGATGTTACGCAGTCTAGTGACGTAATTATGCTGTGAAGTGGGCAAGTTAAATAAGGCTTTAATATGACGCTGAATACGTAAACGTACGTCACCGTATCTTTCTTTCAGTAAATTTAAAGTCGATAGGGTAGTTTTCGGTGCTTAATGGGAGCGCTTAGAATAGCTGTAATGCTTGGTTATGGAAGGTAGCTCTTAAGTAATGAAATGTATGGATAACTTGAATATCCTCATTGTCATGAACAAGAGAACAATAAAAGGAATCTCATGAAAAATGAGGCAAATTTATTTTAGAGAGTAAATGTTTAGGTGTATGAGTGCCCTCACGAGGCGAGGTTTGTTGTTCTTGGGGTGAACCAGGAACTCAAACGTCCTTTTCTTGATCTTCCTCAAATTGGCGTATTATTGTGAAGGCAGAGCCTATGCCTCCATGGTATTGGGTTTCTTCATTCACTCGATCGTCTGTTTGACCGAGCATGAATGTTTCAATTTCTGTTTGAACCGTGTTATAATTTTCATAGGACCGTTCATAAGCTTTTAAGCGATGTTTAATTACGTCTAAATTAGACTCTGAGGGATCCAAATCCCTGATATATTTTTTAAATCGGATAATTTGCCCCTTATAGGACGCTCGTTTGGCGATGTGCTTATCATCCCTATCTTTGTCCTTATCCTTATCCCCGGGGGCCACAATGATGTTGGAAAATTGGAGTACGACTTACGATATTGTGGAGTTCGTGGAAATGCTGTCAGGTTGGCAGCAGCAAGCAGGTTGAAAGGTGATAGACACTGTAGGCGACAGGAGTGACCTCTTTCTTCTTCCACCAGCCTTGAGCAGTATAAGTTATAGCTGAAAAATTCAAAGTAGATATTATTAATTTGCAAAATATTGACAAATTGGACTCTCCCAGGTTTCTGGTACCTTGTTTTGGTAAGTTCAGCCCGAGCTCAGACAATACCTAAGGGAAGATGATTGAAAAGAAAAAGGAGAAGGGTTTAGGGGGGGGGGGAAGGATTTTAGGCAAAGAGGATGAGAATCCAAATCAAAATAATAAAGAAATAGTGATATAAAGGATAATTATACTGCGCAAAGCCCGTGAAGTAACTAAAATAAGCGGGAGCCTGAGTACGGTTAACGGAGAGAGCGGCGTGAGCTAAGGTTACTGGCTGGCTATCGCTAAGTGCTCTTTCCCTACCGAGCAGGTATTTGGGTACTATGGGGGAAGGGAGGTGCGCTGGCCATCAAAGATATGCCAGATGTGAATGATTTATGTACCTTCCATTCAAACGGGTGAGATTTTCTGAAGCATTTTGAAACGCTAGAAATATTTAAATTAGCCGGAATATTTATATTACCCGACACTGTCGGATCCCCAACAGAAAAGCCGAATGCCCCCAGAGTGGGCAGAGATGAAGCAACTGTAGTGCTTTTAGCAATAATTTTATTAGTAGTAGTAGAAATCTTTGGAGAGAACCAATTGTTGCGTTTAAAGAAGGCTAAACTCTTACCCTGCAGATAGCCGACTAAAAGTTTAGAAAGGATGAAACATCCAAACCTAACTTGAACAAAACCAAAATTATACACAGTAAATCATAAGTCAGTGCCTGAATCTCTACAAGTTGGAAGCTGGCTGAATTAGCTGGAATAGCTAAAAGAAACATTATAAGTGTTGTTAATAGAATTCTTGCTCCAAACGCAATAAGTGATTGAGTTTTCAATAAACTTATCGTTCGGTGATTTGCCTTTTTCTTTGAATATAGAATGATTCAGGAGAAAAATTAGGGAAGAGAAGGTCCTGCCTAACAGTTCTTCTAGCAATAGAAGTAGAAAACAAATAATAAAGAATTTATTTAACAAGTAAAAAATATAAAGAACCATAACAATTCAGATCTCAGATTAGTTTCGAGCTTATGAACAAAGTTATATGTTTTTGTGCAATTTAAGGTCTCAGACCTATAATAACGATTAAAGAAACGTAAGAGGGTTTTTGAAATATGCATATAATTGAAGGGTTTAAAGCTTATAATGATAATAATAAAGAAATTACAATTTGGTTTAATATTTAGTTAAGTTGTTTAGGTAGAAAATAATGCTTTTAGAATGCCTTTGTAACAATAGAAAAGGCTATAAATAATTAATATCAAATTCCTCTAAGCAGCAGGATGAGAGAAAGAAAACTAATAAGAGGTTTCTATTACCTTTGTTATTGACACAGAGTTTAAGAGATGCTAAATTCAAATGGGACAGGTCGTATTAACGAAACCTGGATTACACAAATTAGATAATTATTTAACAAATTAGAAATAGTAGAACTTCCTGGTGGTAGCAGGAAAAAATGCGTATTAAAATGTGGGCTATAACCACATATACTGTATTTAAACAGAGTGAATAAATGTTAAGTGGACCCTAATTTTAGGCGAGGCCTCATAGAAAAACTAACTAGTTTAATTATACCCTAAATTGTTAGTAAAGGGATTAGGAGTGTAGGAAATATGGGATTTGAGTCCTGGCCAGTTTTACTGCTACGAGCGAATCGCGACGTGGAAGTAGCCACACAATCACTTTTGGAGCACTGAAATTTTGTTGAAGAAGAGAAAAGTTATTGCAGTTTATGGAGATGCACTGAGTTGAACTTTAATATGTTTCTTGCGTTATAATGTTTTGGTTGCAATTAATAGTTCCAGTTAACTTGAGGTTTTCAGTAATTTGGCGGTGTTGAGTATAGTTCCTCACAGTTTAGAGTCTATTTCGCATAGAACGTTCCAGAGCTCTAGTGACAATTTAAAGAAGCAAGTAGAAATCCCACGAAGACAGACAAGCTAAGCTTTAAACAGCTATGAATTTAACATAAATCCCTCGTTACAGGGAAGGCATTCCCACCATTTAGTACAAGAAGCAACAAATTTCAGCTTTAGAATTAAGCTTATTTAGCTTAGGCGTGACAATTCCCTCGGGGGGGGGGGGGGGGGGGCAGTTATTTCACAATTTTGCGAAATCCCAACACTGCCTATAAAATCCATAAACCTTTTCTATATAGATTAAAACTCTTTTTAAAACATGGTTAAAATCTCTTTGAATGTGTATTTATCTTTCCATGAGCTTTGAAGGTTGAGGATTCCTGGTGGCCATTAGACGCGAACTTCGGACATGGCGTCGATTTGAAAATTACCTCATTTAGAGAGGAGGCGAGCCTCTGAGAGAGGACTGAACTGTTCAATCAAACGCCTAGACGAGAAGTGAGTGAAGGATAATTGCACACGAAGAGCCAAAAAGACGAAGTGGAGGTGGAAGGAAACATAAGAAGCTAAACCTGTAGGAAACATTGGAAAACAAAATTTTCAACACAATGCGAATTTGATACATTAAATAAATCTTCATGGAGATGGTAGATGATGGCAACGACGACATCTGCTTGAGCGGGTTGGAAGCATTCTTGAGCTTGCTGGATCGAAAACTTCGACAGATTGCCGCGTGGTGACCTGGGGTTGAAATCCAGAGGGTAAATAACTGAAACAAACTTACATAGATTTGATTATACATTGAAAGAAAAAAGGAAATACAAAATAAGGGGTCCCTTTTGGTGTCTTGCGAGGGAAATAAAGGAAACTAATGAAACAGGAAAAGCAAAGGGCAGCAAGAGCTAACTCTAAATAACCGTGTATTCCAAAGAATACACCAAGCTGGGGCCGACACCAACAAAGAGGAGAATTCAAATAGAAAGAAAGGGTATGTCCGGGATTTGAACCCGGGGCCTCTCACACCCTAAAAGTGAAACATACCGCAAGACCAACAGGCTGTGAATGTGGAGTCCTATCTACTATATACTCTGGGACTTCTCGCAACAGAAGCATGAATCATACCCCGAGACCAACAAGCCATGGGTGTGTTGTCCTGCCTACTATGTACTCTTCTTCGTTAGTGAATTACAATATAAATATAGGGCCTGTCCGGGATTATACCAGGACCTCTCGCAACGCTAAACGAGAATCATACCCGTAGGCCAACAGGCCGTGACTGCGTAGGATATCTGTTATATACTCTCCTTGGCTAGTCAATTATAATGTAAATTTAGGGCCTGACCGGTATTTGAACCCGGGACATCTCACACCAAGAGACTCATACTCCTAGATTAAAGGCCGTGAGCGTTTAGGCCTATCTACTATATACTCTCCTTGACTAGTGAATTACAATATAAATATAGGGCCTGTCCGGTATTTTAACCCGGGAGCACACGCACCCTAATCGAGAATCATTCACCTAGACCAACGGGCCGTAATTGGGGAGTCCTTACTATGTACTCTGCTTGGTTAGTCAATTACAATATAAAGAAGAGACCTGTCCGGGAATTGAACCCGGAACCTCTCTCACCCAAAGCGAGAATCATATCCATAGACCAACAGCCCATGAGTTCGGCGTCATATCTACTATGAACTCTCGTTGGCTAGTAAATTACAAAATAAATATAGGGTTAGTCCGGGATTTGAAGCCGGGACTCTCGCAGCCTTAGCGAGAATCATACCTCCTAGACCAACTGGCCGTTAGTGTGTAGTCGTATTTACTATGTACTCTGCTTGGTTAGTCAATTACAATAGAAAGAAAGGGCCTGACCGGGATTTGAACCCGGGACCTCTCGCACCCAAAACGAGAATCATACCCCTAGAGCAGGGCCATCCATTTATTGTGCTCTGGGAGCGCGGCCGAGCTCGGGGAGCACTGGGCAGTCAGACTAGCGCTCCTTCCTCTACAAGCGAGCGAGGAGACGGACGATGTTCGGACCACGCTCACTAGATACGTACTTACAGTCGTGCGGCCGACGGCTCCTGTGGGATTGTTGACATATCAATAGGGCTGTTTTTCCATAACAAATATACTGCATATACAAATCGAATGGTAGGCTACTCCGATGTATGCAATGTGCAGGAAACGAACAAGAGTGTTAAGTAAAGAATATTGTGATTTATTCCAAACTGAATAGTAAAAATATTCGAGAGGAAAATTCAACAATAAATTGTGTTCTTTTTAAGACATTAAATCTCTGTGGTACACTAAACATGTGGCATGTCCATTATAAGCTGTACAGAAAAATAAAATTTCCCATTCTGTTTTAAAGACTGCTGCTTCACCACTCCTATCTTTGTATGCTGTTCAGTCATGACCATTGCGAACTGATTTACTTACACGCTGTCAACAAATCGCATTGGACTAGACTGGCGACTGATAGATCGGCTGCACACTTCAACGTGCTCAGCCAGCCAAGCTCCTCCCACCACTTTTGAAACTACCTTCCACTAAAGTCTCAGAGCGCAGCCTTAGAGCGCGCTCGGTGCGCTATCGCTCAGGGAGCGCTGTCCGGATGGCCCTGCCCTAGACCAACAGGCCGTGAGTTCGGCGTCATATCTACTATGGAATCTCCTTGGATGGTCAATTACAATATAAAAATAGGGCCTGTCTGGGAATTGAAACCGGAACCTCTCCTCCCAAAAGCGAGAATTATACCCCTAGACCAACATGCCTTGAATTCGGATACCTATCTACTATGTACTCTCCTTGGCTAGCCAATTACTATATAAGTATAGGGCCAGTCCGGGATTTGAACCCTGGACCACTCGCAAACTCATCGAGAATCATACCCGTAGACTAACTGGCCGTTAATGTGGAGTCTTATCTACTATGTACTCTACTTTGTTAGTCGATTACAATAGAATGAAAGGGCCAGTCCGGGATTTGAACCCGGATCATCTCGCACCCCTATCATCTCGCACCCGAATCGAGAATAATACCCCTAGACCAAGAAACCATGAGGTCAGTCTGATATCTACTATGTACTCTCCTTGGCTAGTCAATTACAATATTAGATATAGGGCCTGTCCGGGATTTGAACCCCTGACCTCTCGCAACCTCATCGAGAATCATACGCCGAGTCCAACTGGTCATTGGTGTGGAGTCCTATCTAACATGTTCTCTGCTTGGTTAGTCAATTACAGTATGAAGAAAGGGCCTGTCCGGGATTTGAACCCCTGACCTCTCGCAACCTCACCGAGAATCACACCCCGAGTCCAACTGGTCATTGATGTGGAGTCCTATCTACCATGTTCTCTGCTTGTTTAGTCAATTACAGTATAAAGAAAGGGCCGGTCCGGAATTTGAACCCGTGAGTTCTCGCACCCTAAAAATGAAACACACCCCAAATCAAAAAGCCGCGAATGTGGAGAGTAGTGGGATGAGAGGGGAGCTGCTCCACTTCTTTTTGAACCCTCCTCGTATTTGCCCCGAACCTGATATCTCGTTAACCAAACATGGGATTAGAACATACAGGGTGTCCTAGCACTGCTAGTAATGCCCCCTACTTTCCTATAGCCTCTTTATTTGATTAAAAGACCAAAACTAAAAGGTCATTCGCGAGTAGTGGGGTAGTGTTGGTTTTCTCAAGTCGCGCTCGTGCTTGAATATGTATGCCTATGTTGGGAAAGTGTTAGGTTGTGGGGGGCGGAGTAGGGTCGAGTGAGGGGTCGTTTAGATGGTATTTTTCCCGCTCTAGGTGATGGTGAGGTTATTTTTTAAAATGGATGGAATTTGGAAAGGCCATTTGGGGTAAACGTGTGTTTTTTGACATTATGGCGAGGAATGTTTTTGTTTGTACGCCTGCGCACTTGGGGATTTTGTAAAAGAGCGGGCTTTTTAAATGATGATTTATAAATGAGTGTTTTTTTAATATGTATTGAAATAAACCCCAAAAAACTAATAGGTCATCGGCTTTTTACTATCTCGCTAACCAATAATCGGATTTAAACCTATGAGGTGTCGTAGGACTCGTGGAGAAATCCCCTTTTCTATGGACGGGGTATATACACCCCAAATAAAAACTACCCTTACCCGGGGGATGAAATAGTAAGTTATTTTTGTATGCTTACGAACTTGGCGGTTTTTGTAAGAGAGCGGGCTTTTTTTTAATGATTATTTATAAATGAGTGTTTTTAATATGTATTTAAATAAACCAAAAAAGCTAATAGGTCATCGGCTTTTTACTATCTCGCTAACCAATAATCGGATTTAAACCTATGGGGTGTCGTAGGGCTCGTGGTGAACTCCCCTGTTCTATGGACGGGGTATATCCACCCAAAATAAAAACTACCCTTACCCGGGGGGTGAAATAGTAATTTTTAATGTGCGCACACGGACGGCTTTTGTCAAAAGGACCTAACTATACGTTTGTTAATATTTTCTGAACCCCTCATGGGATTTTGCCATAGGCAGTATCCTAACCCTGGGGGGTGACGCCCCGTTTTTGAATGTATGATTCGTTTTTGTCGAAAGGGCCTAACTACACTTTTGTTCATATCTCGCGAATCAATCATGCTAGGGACTTGTATGAAGGGTCCTAGCACTTGGGGCGACGTCCCCCGTTTGGGGGTGAAACTACCACCCAAAATTGAAAAATCCATATCTTGGAAACGAAGGACCCTAAAATTAGGTGTGATAGCTTAAAAAATAGGGGATGATATAGGCTTTTACCTCGATTGATCATTGCACCCCTAAAACAGCAAATAGTCATGTTATGGGGAAAACCCGTGTTAAACACCTAAAAATGATATATGAACCTAAGATCTTTTGTTTTTAATAAAAAATAGCAGGGGAGTTAAAACAACCCCCCAAATTGAAAAATCCATATCTCGGAAAAGAAGAATCCTGAAATTAGGTGTGATAGCTTAAAAAATAGGGGATGATATAGGCTTTTACCTCGATTGATCATTTCACCCCTAAAACAGTAAATAGTCATGTTATGGGAAAAAAAACTGTTAAACAACTAAAAATGATATACGAACCTAAGATCTTTTGTTTTTAATGAAAATAGCAAGGGGGGTGAAAACAACCCCTCAAATTGAAAAATCCATATCTAGGAAACGAAGAATCCTAAAATTAGGTGTGATAGCTAAAAAATGGGGGATGATATAGGCTTTTACCTCGATTGATCATTTCACCCCTAAAACAGTAAATAGTCATGTTATGGGGAAAAAACGTGTTAAACACCTAGAAATGATATATGAACCTAAGATCTTTTGTTTTGATGAAAAATAGCAGGGGGGTGAAAACAAACCCCCAAATTGAAAAATCCATATCTAGGAAACGAAGAAGCCTAAAATTAGGTGTGATAGCTTAAAAAATAGGCGATGATATAGGCTTTTACCTCGAATGGTCATTTCACCACTAAAAAAGCAAATAGTCATGTTATGGGGAAAAAAACGTGTTAAAAACCTAAAAATGATATATGAACCTAAGTTCTTTTGTTTTTGATGAAAAATAGCAGGGGGTGAAAACAACCCCCCAAATTGAAAAATCCATATCTAGGAACCGAAGAAGCCTAAAATTACGTGTGATAGCTTAAAAAATAGCGGATGATATAGGCTTTTACCTCGATTGATCATTTCACCCCTAAAGCAGTAAATAGTCATGTTAAGGGGAAAAAACGTGTTAAACACCTAAAAATGATATATGAACCTATGATCTTTTGTTTTTAATGGAAATAGATAGGGGGGTGAAAACATCCACTCAAATTGAAAAATCCATATCTAGGAAACGAAGGAGCCTAATATTAGGTGTGATAGCTTAAAAAATAGGGGATGATATAGGCTTTTACCTCGATTGGTCATTTCACCACTAAAACAGTAAATAGTCATGTTATGGAAAAAAAACGTGTTAAACACCTAAAAATGATAAATGAACCTAAGATCTTTTGTTTTTGATGAAAAATAGCAGGGGGGTGAAAAAAAACCCCCCAAATAGAAAAATCCATATCTAGGAAACGAAGAAGCCTAAAATTAGGTGTGATAGCTTAAAAAATAGGCCATGACATGCGCTTTTACCTGGATAGGTCATTTCACCCCTAAAGCAGTAAATAGTCATGTTATGAGGAAAAAATGTGTTATACACCTAAAAGCATAAGCGTTTTGTGAAACCATGCTTTAATGGACATGTGTATGGAGGATGACGGTTATTATTATTATTATTAGGTAATTATGGATTAATGTGTGTATAGATAACTAACCTGTGGGGAGCGTGATGGCGCAGGTGCTTAGCTGCTCGTCTTTACCCGGACGGCTGGGGTTCAAATCCCGGTGACAGCGGGAATTGGAATTTTCACCTGAAAAATCACGTGGCGTCAGGAAGGGCATTCGGCCTTAAATCCTGGGCCAAAACCAAAATGAGCCTGGTTGGCTCCGGCGACTCAAAATAATAGGGAAAAGAAGAAGAAAAAAATGGTAACTCACCAGTAATAGTAAACATTGGTTTGAGGTGTTGAAGAAGTCAGGATGGCCAACCCTTTGCCCTGGTTCACGAATGGACCCCAAAAAGTTTTACCTGTATATCCTGTTGCAGCCTTTAGAAAAAAAATCGAACCGGGGCCTCTGTGGTGACAGTGCAGTTCTATTCTTGATGCTTTTTAAACAAGCATAGGCTTGCATACTACCGCTGGGGTGAATCTGCTTAGAGACACTGACTTTGGTTTGTCTAGTGTGCCTTGGTGATAACAGCACAGCGATCTTGTCAGCAAGTTTCATATTACTCGTTTGCTTGATAGCGGACGTGCTCTGCATATGACTAGATCGTTGTTAGGTTTGACAAAAGCTTAGTGAAGCTTATTGCAACCTAGAAATGAATGTCATGGTATAGTCGGGGTTGGAAGCCAAGACCCTAGGGTTGACAACCAAGTAGGTTAACCACTACACGGTGAGATGGTCAAATAATAATGTAACAGAACATATAGAAACATTTCCTATAGTTTCACGAATTGGCATACCATGAGAGGTGTAGGTAATGGAAATTGAATCCTTAGCTGATGATTATACTACTTTCCATGCCCACGTATAAGCTATCATGTTAGAAAAAGAATTGTATGGCTTGTTTTAAACGGAGAATAATTGTGTTTACTGTGAAACACAAATCTGAATTTAAAAAAAGTCCTCTCGGCACGCCGGAAGGCGGAGGTAGATTTCACCGGACAAACTTGGGGATAGGCGAAAATAGGCAGAATATGCAGGTTTTCGTAGAAGTATCAGACCTCATTTATTGCGAGAAGGTATTTTATAATTGGAGCTTAATTAACCTTTTTTTCGTCATTTTATGCTTATTTTAAACTTTTTTTTGTCTTATGTGGAACGGTAACCTTTTTGTCATTTGGGGTCCATTTTTATACTTGTGGTCACACTGTCCTTATGCAAGGTTTCGACACTGATGTGTGACTATGTAACGGTATGTTACTTCTTTACGCAAAATTATATCTCCCGCAGAGATTTTGGTTGGTTCCTCAGTTTAGGGGCTGCGACAACGCGGTCATGTAACCCCGTGTACTTATGGATGGCTGTATTAGTCTGTAATTCAGGTAAGGACTGCAGACGGTCAATTTCAAGCACTAGTTCCTAATGTTGCTACCACCTCTCCAAAGGAAAGCATACTGAGGGATTTTTAGCGCTCTTAGGAAATCCGACGACTTCGGCCGGCTTTGAACTCGCAACCTTGGGCATAGACATTCAGCATGCTTGCTACCAGTTACGTCACCGAAGCCGCTTCACACTTAGTCAGATGGAATTCTGAATATGATCTCGAGCAAATGCGTATCATGGCAACGTCTGATGGCTCATCCCTCATCAATTTAGTAGTGTTGCCATGGCAACCACTCATAGCTCTCGGCATTTTCTTATAATTCCGAAATCATTTTTCTCATCCCTTGGCATAATGGTGGGTCATATCAAAAATTCTTTCAGACAAAAGTTTTAGGTAATTATTAGGGGAATATTGTCCATTTTGTACGGTTTTGATATTGTGCCTATTAAGAGAGATATGATTAATGTTTCCCGAAAAACCCACTATTACCACCCCTTTGGTCAATGGTTGGTGCTATAAAAAAACTCTTTAAACATACATTTTTTGGCTTTATGCGACACATAGTATGAACGTTGAACGGATTCGATATTTCACATATTAAGAGAGTTATAGCAATATTTCACTTTTTTGAAAAAGGCCCCCCATTTTCACCCCCTTCGACCGATTTAGCCCAGTAACGAACTCGACCGAGATTTTATAGGTATACATATTCGGTTAAAAATTCAAAGTGATTGATGTAAAATTACGTCAGTTATCGTGTCCACAAAAACTGATATACATATGTATATACATATACATACATAAATTATATATAAACTTTTGAACTGACGGTGGTTTTGGGGTCTGGGGGATGTGAAACGCGAAGATATGTCGAAATTTTCCGGAAGTCGAAACATGGTAGCCTACCCATTGCAATAGTTAGCTTTCTAATGAAATCTACCTCTGGTTGGTTCCTCAGTGTAGGGGCTGCGACAACGCGGTCATTTAACCCCATGTACTTTGGGTGATTGTAGAATCTGTCTGATAAACGGTGTGAATTGTAATGGCTGTATTAGTCTGTAATTCAGGTAAGGACTGCAGACGGTCAATTTCAAGCAGTAGTTCTTAATGTTGCTACCAGGTACTACCGTCAATGACACCTAGCTATGAACTTGGCTACTAGATGCCACCGCAACCAGCAACTCGTAACGAACGTTGGAACTTCCCCTCCAAAGGAAAGCATACTGAGGGATTTTAGCACTCTTAGAAAATCCGACGACTTCGGCCGGCTTTGAAACCGCGACCTTGGGCATAGACATTGTGCATGCTACCAGTTACGTCACCGAAGCCGCTTCCCACTTAGTCAGATGTCAAAGTCAACCCCTGGCACCATCCAGCCCATGACGGGCTAAGCCGACCAAGCGACAGCTGCCCAGTCATTTGGCCTGCAGATATTGGGGTGACGCGTGATCAGCGCGTCGGGACCCCTCGGCTGTTAATCTTGGTATTCGTGATCGGGGTGCTGTCTCACTGTCAGACAGCTACTCAATTGTCCTCACGAGGCTGAGTACACCCCGTTCCAACCCTCACGTCAGTTTTAAAATCCCTGACGGAGCCGGGGATCGAACCCGGGGCCTCTGGGTGAGAGGCAGGCGCGCTACCCCAACACCACGGGGCCGGCTTAGTCAGATGGAAATACTGAATCTGATCTCGTGCAAGTGCGTTGTCATGGCAACGTCAGATGTCTCATCCCTCATCAATTTAGTAGTGTTGCCATGGCAACCACTGATGGCTCTTGGCATTTTCTTATAATTCCGAAATCATTTTTCTCATCCCTTGGCATAATGGTGGGTCATACCAAAAATTCTTTCAGACAAACGTTTTAGGTAATTATTAGGGGAATATTGTCCATTTTGTACGGTTTTGATATTGTGCCTATTAAGAGAGATATGATTAATGTTTCCCGAAAAACCCACTTTCTCTCACCCCTTTGGTCAATGGTTGGTGTTATAAAAAACTCTTTAAACATAAATGTAATATATGCTATTTGCTAATACGATTTGACACTGGAATTATTTTACAAGTAGTTATTTTAATGACCAACAGAGTTTAATGTTAACAAGGCACAGCTCTATTTGAAATTTTGAATAACATGTTGCATGTTATACATCATATGCAACTACTGTAAGGCTTGTGATTTATTTAATGCCTTTAACCTTATATTAAACACTCAGTTTGCAATACTGATAACTGCAATGTTACTAAAAAAAAGTTGAAACAAAACAAAAATCAGCATTGAAAAACCAAAAAGTGGTTGAGCATATATATGGTGGGGAAAAGAAAAGTTTTGTAAACACTAATGTCCAACAAGACTAATTAAATCAGTAACTGTCAGGGTGGCCGAGTGGTTAAGGCGTTTGACTTAAGATCAAATTTCCAAATATATAAGGAAGCAAGGGTTCGAATCCCTTCCCTGACATAACTATTGCTTGAACATGCAAGAAAACAAGAAATATACACAAACTATGTTTATCAATTTAATCAATTTTTTTTACAAGAGATAGACACACAGAATACAGCTCTTTTTGTTTATCATTTCTTTTAAACATAACACTTGTTGAAAATTATTTTTTAGGGGATGGGGGTGTTGCTACGTTGACCCATCACACAATAATAGCAGCTTTACGAAGTTCATTTTCTATATTTAATAGCTCTTTCTCATAACCAATATGACCAACCTGTTTACAGGCATGCAAGAGCTGTAGACGTTCGACTAATATATTAGGATCGTTCCATTTGCTATTTTTTATGAATGGTTTCAGAATCTCCGGAAGCAGTTCATCATTATCACCATCATTATGATTATCATCATCCTCATTATTATAATCATTTTCATAATGATGATCATTATCATCGTTATCATTACCATCATAATTTCCACCTGTGTCCACAGTCTGTTCAATGGTTTGAGTTGCCTTTGATAGTGTTGAAAGCTTCTTTTTAGATGAGCTAGAATGCTTTAACATTGTTATGTTATTATTACCACTATTACCTTTCCCCACTAACTTCTTGATGGGGTATATTGTCTCTGATAGGGTTGAGGGCTTTTGAGATGTGGGTGCGTGTCTGAACATGGGTTTCACAGGAGGTGTTAAAGATTTCTCATTAAACAACTCGCTAACAGCATGACTGCGTTGTAGTGTATTAAACTTGAGGTTAATATTATCTTGAGCAGCACTATCTTTCTCTTGGACTTGGTTTCTTGCTTTGGTTTGGGTTTTCCTCACATTTAGACTAGCGTGATTATTAAGTTTACATTCATGATTGTTTGAAGAAAATACGTCCAATTCTTTTGTTTTAAGCATTCCTCGACACTGTTTCGATCGTTGCTTTGAACAGCGCCAAATAACAGTTCCATTTTTATTGCTTCGTTTCACAATATATGAATATCCTTTATAGTATGCATAAGGCTTACCATACCTAGTCACTGATACTTCCATATCAACTGTCAAGCACAAACTTATCTCTAGTAAAGACAACTTGGTAATAACAACAATAGTTTAATGTGGGAGCATATATACATGCAAAAAGTGGGAGCAAATGTGGAGGGTAAAAAGTGGGAGCAAAAGTGGCAGCAAATGTGGGAGAAAAAAATAACTGTGAGCAAAAAGTGGGAGCAAATATGGGATCAAATGTGGGAACAAAGCAAATATAAAAAGTGGGAGCAAATATGCTAACAAATATGTCAACAAATATACCAGCAAAAGTAAATACACAAGTCAAGATAGATTAAAGTGCAAAGAAAATATGCAAGCAAATATGAGAGCAAAAATTGTGTTTTTTATAAAACAACTAGACATAACCAACTTAGTCATAACCTAACCTAACCTAACCTAACCTCACCTAACCTAACCTAACCTCACCTCACCTAACCTCACCTCACCTAACTTCACCTAACCTAACCTAACCTAACTTAATTTCACCTAATCTAACTTGACTGAACTTTACCTAACCTAACCTATCATAACTTCACCTAACTTAACTTTACCTAATCTAACTTCACCTAACCTAACTTTCAACTCACAGATCAAAATTAAATTCTAGGCATAGTTGAGTTGGAACCCAAGACTTCAGGGATAACACACAAGTATACTAGCCACTACACCGCAAAATGGGCAAATTATCATGCAACACAACATAAAGTAAAAGTTTCCTGTAGTGTAACTCATTGGCTGTCAACCATAGTTTGGGAATTCAAACCCAAGACCTCAGGACTTATGTTTTGAACATTATCAGAAATATTATTCCATTTACATTTTGCTGCTGCTGCTTATAGTTATAAGAGTTGGCATTAATATGGAAAGCAAAAAACAATGTGGGAGCAAAAAGTGGGAGGAAAACATGTAAGCAGAAGTGGGAGCAAACAAGTGTGAGCAAATATGGGAGCAGAAAGTGGGAGCAAATGTGAAAGCAAAAGTGGGAGCAAAAAGAGCGAGCAAAAGTGGGTGCACAAAGTAGAAGCAAAATGTGTGAGTAAAAAGTGGGGGCAAATGTGGTGTTTTACTAAAACAATCTCCCCTAACCTAACCTAAACTAACTTCACCCAACCTAATTTCACCTAACCTGACATCACCTAACCTAACCTTCCAACTCTCAGATCAAAAATTAAATTTTGGCCATAGTCGAGTTGGAACCCAAAACCTCTGGGATAACACCCAAGTATACTAGCCACTACATCGCGAAATGGGCAAATTATCACGCAACACAACACAAAAATAAAAAGTTTTCTGTAGTGTAACTCATTGGCTGACAATCATAGTTGAGAATTCAAACCCAAGACCTCAGGACTTTTGTTTTGAAAATTATCAGAAATATTATTCCATTTACATTTTGCTGTTGCTTATAGTTATAAGAGTTGGCATTAATATGGGAGCAAAAGTGAAAGCAAAATGTGGGTGCAAGCATGGCTGGTTGTAGAGACTTTCATATCAACTAATACACATAAATTAAATTTTAGTAAAGTGACTTGGCTAATAATAATAATAATATTAACAGTTTTAAAAAAATTCAAGGGGATTGATATTTTTCAGGGTGTAATTTCCAAAGTACTGTCAAGAATAATAATTACATGAACAGATTCCAAGAACTCTAGAGTGCTTTTAAGGTTAATGATTGGTTAGGAGTGAGATAGAGCTAGCTAACCTAAGTTAACCTCAGCTCAGTAAACCTAACCTTGTCACATGGCATGTTCTACAAGTATAGACTTGCTTTGAGACTGGCTATGACGTCACAGATGAATGGCGGTGGGAGGCTGGACATGACTTTTTATTACCCAAAAACATTTTCCTTTTTGCCAGCCTCCCACCGCCATTCATCTGTGACGTCATAGCCAGTCTCAAAGTAAGTCTATACTTGTAGAACATACCATGTGACAAGGTTAGGTTTACTGAGCTGAGGTTAACTTAGGTTAGCTAGCTCTATCTCACTCCTAACCAATCATTAACCTTAAAAGCACTCTAGAGTTCTTGGAATCTGTTCATGTAATTATTATTCTTGACAGTACTTTGGAAATTACACCCTGAAAAATATCAATCCCCTTGATTTTTTTTTAAACTGTTAATATTATTATTATTATTAGCCAAGTCACTTTACTAAAATTTAATTTATGTGTATTAGTTGATATAAAAGTCTCTACAACCAGCCATGCTTGCACCCACATTTTGCTTTCACTTTTGCTCTCATATTAATGCCAACTCTTATAACTATAAGCAACAGCAACATGTAAATGGAATAATATTTCTGATAATTTTCAAAACAAAAGTCCTGAGGTCTTGGGGTTTGAATTCTCAACTATGATTGTCAGCCAATGAGTTACACTACAGAAAACTTTTTATTTTTGTGTTGTGCTGCATGATAATTTGCCCATTTCGCGATGTAGTGGCTAGTATACTTGGGTGTTATCCCAGAGGTTTTGGGTTCCAACTCGACTATGGCCAGAATTTAATTTTTGATCTGAGAGTTGGAAGGTTAGGTTAGGTGAAGTTAGGTTAGGTGAAATTAGGTTGGGTGAAGTTAGTTTAGGTTAGGTTAGGGGAGATTGTTTTGGTAAAACACCACATTTGCCCCCACTTTTTACTCACACATTTTGCTCCTACTTTGTGCACCCACTTTTGCTCGCTCTTTTTGCTCCCACTTTTGCTTTCACATTTGCTCCCACTTTCTGCTCCCATATTTGCTCACACTTGTTTGCTCCCACTTCTGCTTACACGTTTTCCTCCCACTTTTTGCTCCCACATTGTTTTTTGCTTTCCATATTAATGCCAACTCTTATAACTATAAGCAGCAGCAGCAAAATGTAAATGGAATAATATTTCTGATAATGTTCAAAACAAAAGTCCTGAGGTTTTGGGTTTGAATTCCCAAACTATGGTTGACAGCCAATGAGTTACACTACAGGAAACTTTTACTTTATGTTGTGTTGCATGATAATTTGCCCATTCTGCGGTGTAGTGGCTAGTATACTTGTGTGTTATCCCTGAAGTCTTGGGTTCCATCTCAACTATGCCTAGAATTTAATTTTGATATGTGAGTTGAAAGTTAGGTTAGGTGAAGTTAGATTAGGTAAAGTTAGGTTAGGTGAAGTTATGATAGGTTAGGTTAGGTAAAGTTCAGTCAAGTTAGATTAGGTGAAATTAAGTTAGGTTAGGTTAGGTTAGGTGAAGTTAGGTGAGGTGAGGTTAGGTGAGGTGAGGTTAGGTTAGGTTAGGTGAGGTTAGGTTAGGTTAGGTTAGGTTATGACTAAGTTGGTTATGTCTAGTTGTTTTAGGAAAAACACAATTTTTGCTCTCATATTTGCTTGCATATTTTCTTTGCACTTTAATCTATCTTGACTTGTGTATTTACTTTTGCTGGTATATTTGTTGACATATTTGTTAGCATATTTGCTCCCACTTTTTATATTTGCTTTGCTCCCACATTTGATCCCATATTTGCTCCCACTTTTTGCTCACAGTTATTTTTTTCTCCCACATTTGCTGCCACTTTTGCTCCCACTTTTTACCCTCCACATTTGCTCCCACTTTTTGCATGTATATATGCTCCCACATTAAACTATTGTTGTTATTACCAAGTTGTCTTTACTAGAGATTAGTTTGTGCTTGACAGTTGATATGGAAGTATCAGTGACTAGGTATGGTAAGCCTTATGCATACTATAAAGGATATTCATATATTGTGAAACGAAGCAATAAAAATGGAACTGTTATTTGGCGCTGTTCAAAGCAACGATCGGAACAGTGTCGAGGAATGCTAAAACAAAAGAATTGGACGTACTTTCTTCAAACAATCATGAATGTAAACTTAATAATCACGCTAGTCTAAATGTGAGGAAAACCCAAACCAAAGCAAGAAACCAAGTCCAAGAGAAAGATAGTGCTGCTCAAGATAATATTAACCTCAAGTTTAATACACTACAACGCAGTCATGCTGTTAGCGAGTTGTTTAATGAGAAATCTTTAACACCTCCTGTGAAACCCATGTTCAGACACGCACCCACATCTCAAAAGCCCTCAACCCTATCAGAGACAATATACCCCATCAAGAAGTTAGTGGGGAAAGGTAATAGTGGTAATAATAACATAACAATGTTAAAGCATTCTAGCTCATCTAAAAAGAAGCTTTCAACACTATCAAAGGCAACTCAAACCATTGAACAGACTGTGGACACAGGTGGAAATTATGATGGTAATGATAACGATGATAATGATCATCATTATGAAAATGATTATAATAATGAGGATGATGATAATCATAATGATGGTGATAATGATGAACTGCTTCCGGAGATTCTGAAACCATTCATAAAAAATAGCAAATGGAACGATCCTAATATATTAGTCGAACGTCTACAGCTCTTGCATGCCTGTAAACAGGTTGGTCATATTGGTTATGAGAAAGAGCTATTAAATATAGAAAATGAACTTCGTAAAGCTGCTATTATTGTGTGATGGGTCAACGTAGCAACACCCCCATCCCCTAAAAAATAATTTTCAACAAGTGTTATGTTTAAAAGAAATGATAAACAAAAAGAGCTGTATTCTGTGTGTCTATCTCTTGTAAAAAAAATTGATTAAATTGATAAACATAGTTTGTGTATATTTCTTGTTTTCTTGCATGTTCAAGCAATAGTTATGTCAGGGAAGGGATTCGAACCCTTGCTTCCTTATATATTTGGAAATTTGATCTTAAGTCAAACGCCTTAACCACTCGGCCACCCTGACAGTTACTGATTTAATTAGTCTTGTTGGACATTAGTGTTTACAAAACTTTTCTTTTCCCCACTATATATATGCTCAACCACTTTTTGGTTTTTCAATGCTGATTTTTGTTTTGTTTCAACTTTTTTTAGTAACATTGCAGTTATCAGTATTGCAAACTGAGTGTTTAATATAAGGTTAAAGGCATTAAATAAATCACAAGCCTTACAGTAGTTGCATATGATGTATAACATGCAACATGTTATTCAAAATTTCAAATAGAGCTGTGCCTTGTTAACATTAAACTCTGTTGGTCATTAAAATAACTACTTGTAAAATAATTCCAGTGTCAAATCCTATTATCAAATAGCATATATTACATTTATGTTTAAAGAGTTTTTTTATAGCACCAACCATTGACCAAAGGGGTGGGAAAAAGTTGGTTTTTCCTGAAACATTAATCATATCTCTCTTAATAGGCACAATATCAAAACCGTACAAAATGGACAATATTCCCCTAATAATTACCCAAAACGTTTGTCTGAAAGAATTTTTGATATGACCCACCATTATGCCAAGGGATGAGAAAAATGATTTCGGAATTATAAGAAAATGCCAAGAGCTATCAGTGGTTGCCATGGCAACACTAATAAATTGATGAGGGATGAGACATCTGACGTTGCCATGACCACGCACTTGCATGAGATCAGATTCAGTATTTCCATCTGACTAAGCCGGCCCCGTGGTGTTGGGGTAGCGCGCCTGTCTCTCACCCAGAGGCCCCGGGTTCGATCCCCGGCTCCGTCAGGGATTTTAAAACTGACGTGAGGGTTGGAACGGGGTGCACTCAGCCTCGTGAGGACAATTGAGTAGCTGTCTGACAGTGAGACAACACCCCGATCACGAATACCAAGATTAACAGCCGAGGGGTCCCGACGCGCTGATCACGCGACACCCCAATATCTGCAGGCCAAATGACTGGGCAGCGGTCGCTTGTTCGGCTTAGCCCGTCATGCGCTGGATGGTGCCAGGGGTTGACTTTGACATCTGACTAAGTGGGAAGCGGCTTCGGTGACGTAACTGGTAGCATGCAGAATGTCTATGCCCAAGGTCGCGGTTTCAAAGCCGGCCGAAGTCGTCGGATTTTCTAAGAGCGCTAAAATCCCTCAGTATGCTTTCCTTTGGAGGGGAAGTTCCAATGTTCGTTACGAGTTGCTGGTTGCGGTGGCATCTAGTAGCCAAGTTCATAGCTAGGTGTCATTGACGGTAGTACCTGGTAGCAACATTAGGAACTACTGCTTGAAATTGACCGTCTGCAGTCCTTACCTGAATTACAGACTAATACAGCCATTACAATTCACACCGTTTATCAGACAGATTCTACACTCACCCAAAGTACATGGGGTTAAATGACCGCGTTGTCGCAGCCTGGAAAAGGGTGTGAGTAGTTAGCACCCCAACTGGGAAAAGGGGGATTGGGATTCGGGCACACAGTGAAATTTAAATAGAGCGATGAGGAAGAGACCAAATATTGATAACCAAGGTTTGATACATTTATTTGATTTGTGAAGTAATAACAAACATTTTCATTTAGAAGAATAATTAAAAGAAGCTAATAAAAAATGCAAGGTTTCTCCAGGAAACTTAGAATAAAGAAGAATTATAATAAAATGCATAAAAAGGCCATATAAAGGCGATTAAAAAAGTATGTTTAAGAAAAATATCTAAAAACAAGCAAGAAGCAAGAAAAAAGGCTTAGCCTTGAAAAAATGTATAAACCAAGTGAAGGTAGTTCACGTTACCAATAAATCGATACTTTTGTACTTAGTATTTGGCCCGCAGGAAGCGGGTTGTGATCCAAACGAAGGCTTCCTCTAAGCTGCCTCGGCATGCCTTCCGAGAAAGATGGATGGTGGCTCCATTGGCGAATTGCACCCCGCCGGAACAGACCTCTTGGTAATGATCTGTCTGGCGGTTTACAATCAATTGTAGTTTCTCATCGACGAGTTGTAGTGAGCTAGTGGGCTGACTTAGTTGCTGAGGTGAAGGTCGTTGACTCATGCCTCGCCCAGCGTGACAGAGTCCGAGCGATGAAGCATGCCGCCTGGCAAGGTTCCAGCCACTCAATGTTTACAAACAGGGCCTTCCCAAGAAGGGCCTTGCTGTGGAACGGCAGGCAGCCGAGGTCAGACTGGTTCAAGCAGGTAGATGTAGACAAGGCCGCAGAACGGCGAAGCGGAGAATTTATAGTGGAAATGACGACAGCGCGTCGAAGAATCCAGAATGAAGGCGGGGCGTCAAACAGCCAATCAGCGCACAGCCCAAGCACATTGCGACGGTTGCCGCTGAGATGAGCACAGTACCTCATGAAAAAGTGTGACAGAATGGTGCGTCTAGAAAGACACTTCAAAAAAAGGTGAGTTGACAAGAATAATAAAGAACAACAATTCAAATGAACCGTAAGTTAAGTAAATAATCAGAACACCGTGTTCATACTGCAATTATAACGGAAAAAAATAATGGGGCAAAATTAAACGAGTGTTTCAAACCGTGCGGGAAACATAGCCACAAAAAAAAACATTCGCGAAAGCGAACATGCTGGGAGGGGCGAGAAAAAAAAATTGCAGTAAGAAGGCGCAGAAGTTAGGTCTCGCGTGGCAAAGGAGCAATCATAGTGATTGGCCTGAGAAACTGGCCAGCAGAAGTCTGCAGTTTTACCACGCGAATCCTACCATCTCTGCCAGGAAAGCACTCAACAATCCTACCCAAATTCCAGACAAGAGGGGGACTAGGGTCTCTCAAAAGGACCAAGTCCCCAATCTGAAGGTTAGAGCAGGAAGCACGCCATTTGCCACGCTGCTGAAGCAAACCGAGGTATTCCAACCTCCAGCGGCGCCAAAAATTGTTGCGCAAACTTTCAATTTTGCGCCAAGAAATGGCTAAAGAAGATGGAGAATTAGAATATAATAAAGATGGGGAGGCAGTCAATGGACCACCGATAAGAAAATGGCCCGGCGTTAATGGTAGAAGATCTGAAGGGTCATTAGATAAGGGTGATAAAGGACGAGAATTAATTATGCCCTCAATAAAAATAATTAAGGAGTTAAACTCTTCATGAGATAGGGGGGTGTGGCCACAAACACGTCTAAGGTGTTTCTTGGTGAGTTTCACACAAGACTCCCACCGTCCACCTTGATGGGGCGCATAAGGGGGGATGAAGTGCCACTTGAAATTTCTCTGGTGAGCATAATCAGTAATCCTTTCCAGCGCTGCATTTTGAGTAAGAGCTCTCTTAATTTGCTCAGAAGCTCCGATAAAATTTTTAGCATTGTCGGAGAATACTTCCGAAGGAAGCCCTCGGCGAGCAGAAAATCTGGCAAAAGCTGCCAAAAAATAAGCAGTAGAGGCGTTGGTAACTAGTTCTAAGTGTACTGCTCCGGTGACCATACATACAAACAGCGAAATATAGAGTTTTCCACAAATACATCTTTTGGCCTCAGGAGAATTTTTTCTGTAAACAAAAGGCCCGGAATAATCCACCCCCGTAAAGGCAAAAGGTCTAGCAGGCGCAGATCTAAAGTTGGGAAGATCACCCATGAGCTGAGTAGTAATTTTAGGGTTGGATTTAAAACATGGAATGCACTTCCGGATAACAGAGGTAACTTCATGGACTCCGTTTATGGGCCAATACCTTTCCCGAATGATGGAAAGTAATGTACGGGTTCCAGCATGAAGATGCTGGTAATGATACTGACGAATGATTAGAGAAGTGACATGATGCTTTGAAGGAAGAATAATTGGGTGTTTTTTATCCTCAGAAAGATCAGCCAAAGATAAACGTCTTCCCACTCTTAATAAACCATCAGCATCCAAAAAGGGGGCGAGTGAGGAAAGCCTACTCGATTTCTTGAGGGATTGACCTTGAGACAACACCTGACATTCTTCAGAGAATATTTCTTGTTGAGTAAGCCATAAGATTTTTGTAGTGGCTAAACCTAATTCAGAAAGGGTTAAATATGGCTTAGGAAAAAGAGGTTGTTCTACCACAAAATATTTCCATCGAAGGAGATAAGCCATAACCCTCACCAATTTATGAAAAGAGGAATATCGCTGCAAGAGAAGGGGAGAGTCAGAAACAAAAAGAGAAGATCCAGTAATCTTACCAACATCTGGCAAGTCTGATAATTCCGGAAGAGGAAAATTTGGCCAAGCGGAAGGTTCTTGTAGAAGCCAAGAAGGACCGTGCCAGTATAATGTCAGGTTAGCCAACATAAGAGGGGAACATCCCCGAGAGATGACATCTGCAGGATTCTCCTTGCCGGATACATGATGCCATTGTTCAAAGTTAGACAATTGTTGTATTTTGGACACTCTATTAGCTACAAACACCTGCCAATGCGAGGAGGGTTTGGCAATCCATGCCAACGTGATGGCTGAGTCACTCCAAAAGTAAGTTTTGCTAAATCGGATTTTCAAAGATTGGCGGATTTTAACCGATAATTCAACCGCCAGAAGAGCAGCACAAAGTTCCAGTCGTGGCAAGGATAAGGATTTAAGAGGAGCCACCTTTGACTTAGCGCAAATTAAATTGGAAAAGAAATATGACTGGTCAAAATCGCGGCAAACAATATACGCACAACACCCATAAGCTTTCAATGAGCTATCGGCAAAGATGTGAAGTTCATATCCTCCACAGGAGGGAAAGGGAATAATCACTCGCGGGATAATGACATTGGAGAGATCTTCCAAGCTATTTCTATAAGAAATCCAATTTTTTTGCAACTCGGAAGGAACTGGTTCATCCCAACCAGTTTTCAAGGACCAAAGGTCTTGCATGAAAAGTTTTGCTGTGACGATAATTGGCGCCAAAAATTGGAGAGGATCAAATATTTTTGCAATCTCAGACAAAATTTGCCGCTTAGTTTGCGGTTTGATGTCACTGAGATTAATTTTGAAAAAGAAAAAATCCTTTTGAGGACTCCAATAGATGCCTAAGGTTTTGATAGAATTACTTTCTTGAAGAAGCTCTACTGAGTCGTTATAGACTGAAGTTAATGGAAATTTAGAAAGAAATTCTTCCGAATTAGAGTTCCACTTGCACAAGGAAAATCCGCCTCCCAAAAGCAAAGCTGTCAAATCTTTAGAGACCTGTAGTGCTTCAGATACTGACTCAAATGAATGAAGAAAATCGTCAACGTAGAATGATGATTTTAACACTTCAGAAGCCTTAGGAGAATACAACGGGCCATCCTGTTCAGCAAGTAATTTCAACGTACGTATGGCTAGAAAAGCAGAGGGCTTTAGTCCATAGGTTAAGGTTTTTAGCCGAAAAATCTTGACAGGTTTAGTAGGCTCGTCGCGCCAAAGAATTCTCTGAAGGTCGCGCTGTTGTTGATCGACCAAAATCTGCCTATACATCTGCTTGATATCAGATATCACTGCGATAGGGAACAAGCGAAAATTCATCAAGACAGAAGAAATGTCAGATTGAATAGGGGGGCCTGATAATAATGTGTCATTCAGAGAAGTTCCATTGGCATCCAAAGCAGAGCCATTAAAGACCACCCTTATGTTTTCCTTTAAAATCTCATTCTTCCAAACTGGGTGATGATTGAGGTAAATGACTTCAGATGGAGTATAAGAAGCATCATCTTTCTTGGTAACAACCTCCATGTGATCAAGTGCCTCATATTCCTCCATAAACGTGGAGTATTGAGCTTTAACAACAGGGTCACGTTTAAAATTGTTTTCCACAGCATAGAGTGCTCTAAGAGCCCTAGGGTGTGTTTCAAATAAAAGAGGTGGATTATCCACTCGGGGCATTGTTACGACAAATCTACCCTCTGAATTGCGTTTGGTTGTTTCGCGAAACAGTTTTTCACACATTTCATTTTCAACCGAGGAAGGTGAAACTGAATCTATAGTTTCGATTTTCCAAAATCTTTCTAAGTTGTAATCGAGACTTGTATTGACAAAATGACATTGAGAGAAATTTTGAAACGACTTACGAGGGACCTGACCCGTTACTAACCAACCTAGCTTGGTATGATGAACAAACACTCCAGGTGATATTTTAACCTTAGAGCTAAGGAGACATTGCCAAAATACTTGGGCACTGAGAAGTATGTCTACCGGGGCGCTCGTATTAAATGTTGGGTCCGCCAACTGAATGTTATGAGGAAATTGCCATTTTCTAATTTCAAAAGAAGTACTAGGGGTATTACTGCCAATAGTATCAATGGCAAGGCAATTCAACTGAAATGTTGTGTTAGAATTAACAGCATCTTTGATGTGAACACGAACAAAATGCAAAGATTTAACATTGCTATTGTTAATACCGGTAACCTGAATTAATGTAGGTTGCTTGGGAAGACCAAGTTTCTTAATGAGACGCTCACTTATGAAGTCATGGGTGGCGGCATTATCCAATAGGGCACGTGCTTCAAGCCATCTACCAGAAGAGTCTTGAACTTTTATTAACACGGTTGATAGTAGCACCTGGGAACTACGAATTGAGCTAGAGCTCTGAGTATAAGATTGCGTATTAGCTCCTGGGGATGCATCTTTAGAACATCCAGGGGAAGGAGCCTGACGTGGCTTTTCAAACCTATGAAGCAAGGTATGATGTTGAGCCTTGCAATGGGAGCAAGTATTTTTAGATAAGCAATCAGGCACCATATGCCTAGTTGACAAACAGTTATAGCAATATCTTTTTTGAGCTATTAATTTGCGTCTTTCATCGGTAGAAAGGGCTTTAAAGGCAACGCAGGAATATAACCTGTGAGGTGCTTTACAGAGAATACAATCCGTTGAGTTATGCTGAACAGTAAAGACAGCAGATTTGTTTATTTTGGCACCGACTGGTTTCACAACATTAGATTTGTTATCTGCACTTCCTGACATATGACAGGCTACAGCTGACAAAACCTGACATCTATTATTCATAAACGTAAGCAATGAATCATAGGTATATGACGTGTCATTTGTTAGTTCCCTCTCCCATGCCTTTAAAGTTGATGAATCAAATTTAGAAGTAACCAAGTGAACTAAGAATAGATCCCAATGCTCAACTGGTTGATTCAACCGTGCCAATGCTCTGACGTGTAGTTGGACCGTGTCACTTAAGGCTCGCAGTGTTGACAAGCTGTCAGCTCGCAATGCGGGCAGGTTAAATAAGGCTTGAATATGCCTCTGTAAACATAATTTTTCATTGCCATAACGGCCTTTAAGAAGCTCGATAGCAATGTTATAGTTTTCTCCTGTTAAGGGGAAGTTCTCTTATAAGTTGAAGGGGTGGCCCCTGCAAAATGGATTTTAAGTAATGAAATTTCTGAATTTCCGGAAGTGTGGCATTATTATGTACTAATGAACTGAACAATTCAAAGAATGATTGCCACATCTCTTCCTTTCCTGAAAAATGCGGAATTTCAATTTTAGGTAGCAATGGTTTGATACCATTCCCATGGTCGCTAATTCTTCCTTGAGTTTCCTCTAACTTCAACGCCAGGGTCAAAGTTCTTACTAATGCCACAGCCTGAGCGTGTGTATCAAAATAATTACTCTCTACTTCTTCCCTATCTGATTGATGTTCTGGACTTTTGATTTCAATTTCAAGTTGCACGAGATCATATTTCTCGTACGCCTGTTCAAAAGCTTTTAAACGCTGAGATATAATATCAAGATTTTGTTCCTCTTTCGGTAGAGTGGCTAGATATTTTTGAAACCGGGTAAGTTGACCTTTGTAGGCCGCCCGAGAGTTTAACAGTTTATCGTCTATTATTACTGGCATGGCTGGGAAGTTGGAATAACTCACCTACCAAAGCTGCTTGCGGCACCAGACGGACCTGCTTTCCAGAAAGAAACCAGTTATGGAGTAAGCTGGGATTGTCTCCGCTTTCCCGCAGATCTCCTGCGCTAGCCACGATATACTGAAATGTATAAGGCAAATATTAGATTACACAAGTTCTGTTTTTTTTTTTTTGGAATAGAATTTGTGGTCTCAGAATAAAGGTTCTGGGTTTAATCCCGGGTTTCGGCACCATGGAAAAGGGTGTGAGTAGTTAGCACCCCAACTGGGAAAAGGGGGATTGGGATTCGGGCACACAGTGAAATTTAAATAGAGCGATGAGGAAGAGACCAAATATTGATAACCAAGGTTTGATACATTTATTTGATTTGTGAAGTAATAACAAACATTTTCATTTAGAAGAATAATTAAAAGAAGCTAATAAAAAATGCAAGGTTTCTCCAGGAAACTTAGAATAAAGAAGAATTATAATAAAAATGCATAAAAAGGCCATATAAAGGCGATTAAAAAAGTATGTTTAAGAAAAATATCTAAAAACAAGCAAGAAGCAAGAAAAAAGGCTTAGCCTTGAAAAAATGTATAAACCAAGTGAAGGTAGTTCACGTTACCAATAATTCGATACTTTTGTACTTAGTATTTGGCCCGCAGGAAGCGGGTTGTGATCCAAACGAAGGCTTCCTCTAAGCTGCCTCGGCATGCCTTCCGAGAAAGATGGATGGTGGCTCCATTGGCGAATTGCACCCCGCCGGAACAGACCTCTTGGTAATGATCTGTCTGGCGGTTTACAATCAATTGTAGTTTCTCATCGACGAGTTGTAGTGAGCTAGCGGGCTGACTTAGTTGCTGAGGTGAAGGTCGTTGACTCATGCCTCGCCCAGCGTGACAGAGTCCGAGCGATGAAGCATGCCGCCTGGCAAGGTTCCAGCCACTCAATGTTTACAAACAGGGCCTTCCCAAGAAGGGCCTTGCTGTGGAACGGCAGGCAGCCGAGGTCAGACTGGTTCAAGCAGGTAGATGTAGACAAGGCCGCAGAACGGCGAAGCGGAGAATTTATAGTGGAAATGACGACAGCGCGTCGAAGAATCCAGAATGAAGGCGGGGCGTCAAACAGCCAATCAGCGCACAGCCCAAGCACATTGCGACGGTTGCCGCTGAGATGAGCACAGTACCTCATGAAAAAGTGTGACAGAATGGTGCGTCTAGAAAGACACTTCAAAAAAAGGTGAGTTGACAAGAATAATAAAGAACAACAATTCAAATGAACCGTAAGTTAAGTAAATAATCAGAACACCGTGTTCATACTGCAATTATAACGGAAAAAAATAATGGGGCAAAATTAAACGAGTGTTTCAAACCGTGCGGGAAACATAGCCACAAAAAAACATTCGCGAAAGCGAACACAGCCCCTACACTGAGGAACCAACCAGAGGTAGATTTCATTAGAAAGCTAACTATTGCAATGGGTAGGCTACCATGTTTCGACTTCCGGAAAATTTCGACATATCTTCGCGTTTCACATCCCCCAGACCCCAAAACCACTGTCAGTTCAAAAGTTTATATATAATTTATGTATGTATATGTATATATATATATGTATATCAGTTTCTTGTGGACACGATAACTGACGTAATTTTACATCAACCACTTTGAATTTTTAACCGAATATGTATACCTATAAAATCTCGGTCGAGTTCGTTACTGGGCTAAATCGGTCGTAGGGGGTGAAAATGGGGGGCCTTTTTCAAAAAAGTGAAATATTGCTATAACTCTCTTAATATGTGAAATATCGAATCCGTTCAACGTTCATACTATGTGTCGCATAAAGCCAAAAAATTTATGTTTAAAGAGTTTTTTTTATAGCACCAACCATTGACCAAAGGGGTGGTAATAGTGGGTTTTTCGGGAAACATTAATCATATCTCTCTTAATAGGCACAATATCAAAACCGTACAAAATGGACAATATTCCCCTAATAATTACCTAAAACTTTTGTCTGAAAGAATTTTTGATATGACCCACCATTATGCCAAGGGATGAGAAAAATGATTTCGGAATTATAAGAAAATGCCGAGAGCTATCAGTGGTTGCCATGGCAACACTACTAAATTGATGAGGGATGAGCCATCAGACGTTGCCAAGATAACGCATTTGCTCGAGATCATATTCAGAATTCCATCTGACTAAGTGTGAAGCGGCTTCGGTGACGTAACTGGTAGCAAGCATGCTGAATGTCTATGCCCAAGGTTGCGAGTTCAAAGCCGGCCGAAGTCGTCGGATTTTCTAAGAGCGCTAAAAATCCCTCAGTATGCTTTCCTTTGGAGAGGTGGTAGCAACATTAGGAACTAGTGCTTGAAATTGACCGTCTGCAGTCCTTACCTGAATTACAGACTAATACAGCCATCCATATGTACACGGGGTTACATGACCGCGTTGTCGCAGCCCCTAAACTGAGGAACCAACCAAAATCTCAGCGGGAGATATAATTTTGCGTAAAGAAGTAACATACCGTTTTATAGTCACACATCAGTGTCGAAACCTTGCATAAGGACAGTGTGACCACAAGTATAAAAATGGACCCCAAATGACAAAAAGGTTACCGTTCCACATAAGACAAAAAAAAGTTTAAAATAAGCATAAAATGACGAAAAAAAGGTTAATTAAGCTCCAATTATAAAATACTTTCTCGCAATAAATGAGGTCTGATCCTTCTACGAAAACCTGCATATTCTGCCTATTTTCGCCTATCCCCAAGTTTGTCCGGTGAAATCTACCTCCGCCTTCGGGCGTGCCGAGAGGACTTTTTAAAATTCAGATTTGTGTTTCACAGTAAACACAATTATTCTCCGTTTAAAACAAGTCATACAATTCTTTTTCTAACATGATAGCTTATACGTGGGCATGGAAAGTAGTATAATCATCAGCTAATGATTCAATTTCCATTACCTACACCTCTCATGGTATGCCAATTCGTGAAACTATAGAAAATGTTTCTATATGTTCTGTTACATTATTATTTGACCATCTCACGGTATAGTGGTTAACCTACTTGGTTGTCAACCCTAAGGTCTTGGCTTCCAACCCCGACTATACCATTACATTCATTTCAAGGTTGCAATAAGCTTCACTAAGCCATTGTCAAACCTAACAACGATCTAGTCATATGCAGAGCACGTCCGCTATCAAGCAGACGAGTAATATGAAACTTGCTGACAAGATCGCTGTGCTGTTATCACCAAGGCACACTAGACAAACCAAAGTCAGTGTCTCTAAGCAGATTCACCCCAGCGGTAGTAAGCAAGCCTATGTTTGTTTAAAAAGCATCATGAATATAACTGCACTGTCACCACAGAGGCCCCGGTTCGCTTTTTTCTTCTAAAGGCTGCAACAGGATATACAGGTAAAACCTTTTGGGGTCCATTCGTGAACCAGGGTAAAGGGTTGGCCATCCTGACTTCTTCAACACCTCAAACCAATGTTTACTATTACTGGTGAGTTACCATTTTTTTCTTCTTCTTTTCCCTATTATTTTGAGTCGCCGGAGCCAACCAGGCTCATTTTGGTTTTGGCCCGGGATTTAAGGCCGAATGCCCTTCCTGACGCCACGTGATTTTTCAGGTGAAAATTCCAATTCCCACTGTCACCGGGATTTGAACCCCAGCCGTCCGGGTAAAGACGAGCAGCTAAGCACCTGCGCCATCACGCTCCCCACAGGTTAGTTATCTATACACACATTAATCCATAATTACCTAATAATAATAATAATAACCATCATCCTCCATACACATGTCCATTAAAGCATGGTTTCACAAAACGCTTATGCTTTTAGGTGTATAACACATTTTTTCCTCATAACATGACTATTTACTGCTTTAGGGGTGAAATGACCTATCCAGGTAAAAGCGCATGTTATGGCCTATTTTTTAAGCTATCACACCTAATTTTAGGCTTCTTCGTTTCCTAGATATGGATTTTTCAATTTGGGGGGATGTTTTCACCCCCCTGCTATTTTTCATCAAAAACAAAAGATCTTAGGTTCATTTATCATTTTTAGGTGTTTAACACGTTTTTCCCCATAACATGACTATTTACTGTTTTAGTGGTGAAATGACCAATCGAGGTAAAAGTCTATATCATCCCCTATTTCTTAAGCTATCACACCTAATTTTAGGCTTCTTCGTTTCCTAAATATGGATTTTTCAATTTGAGGGGGTGTTTTCACACCCCTTGCTATTTTCATTAAAAACAAAAGATCTTAGGTTCATATATCATTTTTAGGTGTTTAACACGTTTTTTCCCTTAACATGACTATTTACTGTTTTAGGGGTGAAATGATCAATCGAGGTAAAAGCCTATATCATCCCCTATTTTTTAAGCTATCACACCTAATTTTAGGCTTCTTCGTTTCCTAGAAATGGATTTTTCAATTTGGGGGGATGTTTTCACCCCCCTGCTATTTTTCATCAAAAACAAAAGATCTTAGGTTCATTTATCATTTTTAGGTGTTAAACACGTTTTTTCCCCATAACATGACTATTTACTGTTTTGGTGGTGAAATGACCAATCGAGGTAAAAGCCTATATCATCGCCTATTTTTTAAGCTATCACACCTAATTTTAGGCTTCTTCGTTTCCTAGATATGGATTTTTCAATTTGGGGGGTTGTTTTCACCCCCTGCTATTTTTCATCAAAACAAAAGATCTTACGTTCATATATAATTTTTAGGTGTTTAACACGTTTTTTCCCCATAACATGACTATTTACTGTTTTAGGGGTGAAATGATCAATCGAGGTAAAAGCCTATATCATCCCCTATTGTTTAAGCTATCACACCTAATTTTAGGATTCTTCGTTTCCTAGATATGGATTTTTCAATTTGGGGAGTTGTTTTCACCCCCTGCTATTTTTCATCAAAAACAAAAGATCTTAGGTTCATATATCATTTTTAGGTGTTAAACACGTTTTTTCCCCATAACATGACTATTTTACTGTTTTAGTGGTGAAATGACCAATCGAGGTAAAAGCCTATATCATCGCCTATTTTTTAAGCTATCACACCTAATCTGAGGCTTCTTCGTTTCCTAGATATGGATTTTTCAATTTGGGGTTTTGTTTTCAGCCCCCTTGCTATTTTCATTAAAAACAAAAGATCTTAGGTTCATATATCATTTTTAGGTGTTTAACACGTTTTTTTTTCATAACATGACTATTTACTGTTTTAGGGGTGAAATGATCAATCGAGGTAAAAGCCTATATCATCCCCTATTTTTTAAGCTATAACACCTAATTTTAGGATTCTTCGTTTCCGAGATATGGATTTTTCAATTTGGGGGTTGTTTTAACCCCCCTGCTATTTTTCATTAAAAACAAAAGATCTTAGGTTCATATATCATTTTTAGGTGTTTAACACGGTTTTTCCCCATAACATGACTATTTGCTGTTTAAGGGGTGAAATGATCAATCGAGGTAAAAGCCTATATCATCCCCTATTTTTAAGCTATCACACCTAATTTTAGGGTCCTTCGTTTCCAAGATATGGATTTTTCAATTTTGGGGGGTAGTTTCACCCCCAAACGGGGGACGTCGCCCCAAGTGCTAGGACCCTTCATACAAGTCCCTAGCATGATTGATTCACGAGATATGAACAAAAGTGTAGTTAGGCCCTTTCGACAAAAACGAATCATACATTCAAAAACGGGGCGTCACCCCCCAGGGTTAGGATACTGCCTATGGCAAAATCCCATGAGGGGTTCAGAAAATATTAACAAACGTATAGTTAGGTCCTTTTGACAAAAGCCGTCCGTGTGCGCACATTTAAAAAAAATACTATTTCACCCCCCGGGTAAGGGTAGTTTTTATTTTGGGGTGGATATACCCCGTACATAGAAAAGGGGAGTTTACCACGAGTCCTACGACACCCCATAGGTTTAAATCCGATTATTGGTTAGCGAGATAGTAAAAAGCCGATGACCTACTAGTTTTTTTGGTTTTTTTAAATACATATTAAAAAACACTCATTTATAAATAATCATTCAAAAAAAGCCCGCTCTCTTACAAAAACCGCTAAGTCCGTAAGCATACAAAAATAAATTACTATTTCATCCCCCGGGTAAGGGTAGTTTTTATTTGGGGTGGATATACCCCGTCCATAGAAACGGGGAGTTCACCACGACTCCTACGACCCCTCATAGGTTTAAATCCGATTATTGGTTAGCAAGATAGTAAAAAGCCGATGACCTATTAGTTTTTTGGGGTTTATTTCAATACATATTAAAACAAGATGTTCAGTAAAGAACATATAGAATACTTTCTCCTAAATGCATGGGTATTGTTATAACTCTTTGTCCTTTTCAAGGAGTATAATTGAATGTTGGTTGTAGTAGCTTGTTGAAATACAACGTGCTATAGGGATATTAAACATGAATATGAGGTGCCCTTTGCTAGTGCTACCTCTGTAAAAAAAATCATTCAATTCGGTTTCACCGTGATTGAATTGAACTGGGGAATGGATTTGCACACATACATGGTCGCTATTTGCAAACTATTGGGCTGATGACCTTGTAGTCAGTCATAAGATGCTTTCCACAAAAAGGCATGTTGTTGCAAAATCCGGTAGAGATCAAATTATTAGGATGGTCGAAATTTGATTTAAGCTTTTAACATTTGGGTGGCCGTCATTCCGTTTCCGTCAAGATGGCGGCGATATAAAACATGACACTGAGGTGCCTTTTGCTAGTGCTACCTCTGTACCAAATTTCGTTCAATTCGGTTTCACCGTGTTTGAATTGATAGGGGGAATCGATTTGCACACATACTTGGCCACCATCTGCAAACTATTGGGCTGATGATCTAGCAGTTTGGTCAGAATATGCTTCCCACAGAAAGATTTGTTGTTGCAAAATTTGGTAGAGACTAGATTATTAGGTTGGTCGTAATTACATTTTAGCCTTTAACATTTGGTTGGCCGCGATTACGTTTCCGTGAAGATGGCGGTGATATAAAACATGACACTGAGGTGGCCTTTTCTAGTGCTACCTCTGAACCAAATTTCGTTCCATTCGGTTTCACCGTGTTCGAATTAATAGGGGTAATCGATTTTGACACAAAGATGGCCGCCATCCGCAAACTATTAGACTAATGACCTATTAGATTTGTCAAAGGATGCTCCCTTCATAAAGGTATGTTGTTGCAAAATTTGGTAGAGATCGGATGATTAGGTTAGTCGTAATTTGATTTAAACTTTGAACATTTGGGTGGCCGCCATTACGTTTCCGTCAAGATGGCGGCGATATAAAACATGACACTGGGGTGCCCTTTGCTAGTGCTACCTCTGTACTAAATTTCATTCCATTCGGTTTCACCGTGTTCGAATTAATAGGGGTAATCGATTATGACACAAAGATGGCCGCCATCCGCAAACTATTAGGCTAATGACCTATTATATTTGTCAAAGGATGCTCCCTCCATAAAGATATGTTGCTGCAAAATTTGGTAGAGATCGGATGATTAGGTTAGTCGTAATTTGATTTAAGCTTTGAACATTTGTGTGGCCGCCATTACGTTTCCGTCAAGATGGTGGTTATATAAAACATGACACTGAGGTGGCATTTTCTAGTGCTACCTCTGTACCAAATTTCGTTCCATTCGGTTTCACCGTGTTCGAATTAATAGGGGTAATCCATTTTGACACAAAGATGGCCGCCATCCGCAAACTATTAGGCTGAAGACCTATTAGTTTGGTCGAAGGATGCTGCCCCCATAAAGGTATGCTGTTGCAAAATTTGGTAGAGATCGGATGATTAGGTTAGTCGTAATTTGATTTAAGCTTTGAACATTTGTGTGGCCGCCATTACGTTTCCGTCAAGATGGCGGCGATATAAAACATGACACTGAGGTGTCCTTTGCTAGTGCTACCTTTGTACCAAATTTCATTCCATTCGGTTTCACCGTGTTCGAATTGATAGGGGGGGACAGACATTCAGAGTACCACATACTCACACACACACACACACACACACACACACGGACAGACTCACACACATAAACACACACAGGCAGACACACTTTTTTTCGCCCTGTGTTGATCTCATAAGTCTACTTTCATTTTTTGCAAAAATTGAAAGTAGGCTAAAAACACTCATTTATAAATCATCATTTAAAAAGCCCGCTCTTTTACAAAATCCCCAAGTGCGCAGGCGTACAAACAAAAACATTCCTCGCCATAATGTCAAAAAACACACGTTTACCCCAAATGGCCTTTCCAAATTCCATCCATTTTAAAAAATAACCTCACCATCACCTAGAGCGGAAAAGATACCATCTAAACGACCCCTCAGTCGACCCTACTCCTCCCCCCACAACCTAACCCTTTCCCTACATAGGCATACATATTCAAGTACGAGCGCGACTTGAGAAAACCAACACTACCCCACTACTCGCGAATGACCTTTTAGTTTTGGTCTTTTAATCAAATAAAGAGGCTATAGGAAAGTAGGGGGCATTACTAGCAGTGCTAGGACACCCTGTATATTCTAATCCAATGTTTGGTTAGCGAGATATCAGGTTCGGGGCAAATACGAGGAGGGTTCAAAAAGAAGTGGAGCAGCTCCCCTGTCATCCCACTACTTCGAAGTCCTATTTACTAAGTACTTGGCTTGGTTGGTCAATTACAATATAAATATAGGGCCTGACCGGGATTTGAACCCGGGACTTCTCGCACCCAAATCGTGAATAATGCATCTAGGCCAACAATCAATGAGGTCAGGCTGGTATATACTATTTACTCGCCATGGCTAGTCAATATTATATAAAGGGCCAGTCCGGGATTTGAACTTGCGACCTCCCGCAACCTAAGCGAGAATCATACCCCGATTCCAACTGGTCATTGGTGTGGAGTCCTATCTGCCATGTTCTCTGCTTAGTTAGTCAATTATAGTATGAAGATTGGGCCTGTCCGGGATTTGAACCCGGGATATCTCGCCCCCAAAGTGAGAATCATACCTCTAGACCAAAAAGCCATGATATCAGTCTCATATGCACTATGTACTCTCCTTGGCTAGTCAATTACAATATAAACATAGGGCCAGTCCGAGATTTGAACCCGGGACCTCCCGCACCCTAAGGGAGAATCATACCCCGAGACCAACTGGCCGTTCGTGTGGAGTCCTGTCTACTATGTACTCTGCTATTATAGTCAATTACAATAGAATGAAAGGGCCAGTCCGGGTATTGAACCCGGTCCTCTCCCACCCTAAAAGTGAAACACACACCAAGACCAACAGGCCGTGAATGAGTAGTCCTATCTACTATGTACTCTGCTTGGTTAGGCAATTAAAATATAAGTATGGGGCCTGACCGCAATTTGAACCCGGGACCTCTTGCACCCAAAGAGAGAATCATACCCCACGACCAACAAGCCATGAGACCTGAGTTATATCTACTATGTATCTCTTTGGCTAGTCTATTACAATATAAATATAGGGCTGGTCAGTGATTTCAACCCGGGAACTCTCGCAACCTATGCGAGAATCATACCACTAGACCAACTGGTCATTGGTGCGGAGTCCTATCTACCATGTGTTCTGCTTGGTTAGTCAATTACCGTATGAAGACAAGGCCTGTCCGGGATTTCAACCCGGGACTTCTGGCACACAAAGCGAGAATCATACCCCTCGACCAACAAGCCATAATATCAGTCTCATATCTACTATGTAGCCTACTCTCCTTGGCTAGTCAATTAGAATATAAATATAGGGCCTAACCGGGATTTGAACCCGGGACCTCTCGTACCCAAAGCGAGAAACATACCCGTAGGCCTAGACCAACAACCCTTGATAACTGTCTTATATCTACTATGTACTCTCCTTGGCTAGTCAATTACAATATCAACTTAGGGCCAGTCCGTGTTTGAACTCGGGACCTCTCGCACCGTAAATGTGAAACGCACCCCAAGACCAACATGCCTTAAATGTGTAGTCCTATCTACTATGAACACTGCCTGGTTAGTTAATTACAATATAAATATAGGGCCTGTCCGTGATTTGAACCCGGGACCTTTCGCACCCAAATCGGGAATCATACCCCTAGACCAACTGGCCGTTTGTGTGGAGTCCTATCTACTATATACTCTGCTTGGCTAGTCAATTACAATAAAAACATAGGGCCAGTCCGGGATTTGAACCCGGGACCTCTCGCACCCTAAGCGAGAATCATACCCCTAGACCAACTGGCCGTTCGTGTGGGGGTCCTCTCTACTATGTACTCTGCTATGTTAGTCATTTACAATAGAATGAAAATGTCTGTCCGGGTTTTGAACCAGGACCTCTCCCACCCTAAAAGTGAAACACACCCCAAGACCAACAGGCCGTTAATGTGTAGTCCTATCTGCTATGTAGCCTACACTGCCTGGTTAGTCAATCACAATATAAATGTAGGGCCTGCCCGGGATTTGAACCTGGGACCTTTCGCATCTAAAGCGAGAATCATACCCCTAGACCAACTGGCCGTGAGCGTGTATGCCTATCGACTATATACTAGGGCTGTTTCTTTTAATCGATTAATTTCAGATTTCGATTAATCGATTATCCAAAACCGGATAATCTATTAACTATAGTAAATAACGATTAATCGATTAATCAAATATTCGATTAATCGATTAATCTCTTTTTTTTCTTTCAGAAAAATCTATTAGTCGGTTATTCGAATAATGGATTTATCGATTAATCGGTTTTTTATTTGTTTTGTCGATTAATAAATATATTTCGCATTTTTAACTACGCTCTCTCAGAATCAACAAACTATGAAACAGCTTGGTTTCTTAATGCAATCACTCGACATGGTTAGCCGGGGCAGTCCCATGATGGATGATGTTTTTTATTGTTTTAGGGGCTTTGCAACATCGTGGTCACGTATCCCAGTCTAATGGGGTGTGTTTAAGACTTGTCTGATAACATGTGTCACTGCGATGTCTGCACCAGTGTGTGTATTTGTAATTCAGGTAGAATAAGGGTAGGAACAGACCTTGGCCTTAAATTAGGTACCATCCCGACATTTGCCAGGAGTAGAAATGAAAAGCCATGCAAAATCAGTTCCAGGATGACTGAGGTATGAATCAAATCCGCCTCTTATCAGTTTTGCCTCACAAGGCTGAGTGTACCACGTTCCAGCCCCCACACCAGAATTAAAATTCTTGGCAGAGTCGGCAATTCAACCCAAACCTCTGTGGTGACAGCCAAGAATGCTAGCCACTGCTCAACGCCCGCTTTGAGGTTTCATTTAACTTCACTCCAAGGATTACCGTGTTGGGAGCCCTTTTTCAGGCTTGCGTTAGAAATCGAAATTTGTTCGCTTATCCTAAAAATATACTACATGATGTTAATAAATACACTTGGATGACTAGTTTCGATCGTCAAGTGATCATCATCAGATCATTTACACCAAGGCTATTAAATCTACTGTATATGGAGAAGTATGGAATGATAATGAGTTGCCTCCGTAGCGTAGCGGTCAGCATGGTTAGCTGCCGCCCCGGAGGTCCTTGGTTCGATTCCCGGCTCTGTAACGAAATTTGAAAAGTGGTATAAGGACTGGAACGGGGTCTACTCAGCCTCGGGTGGTCCAAATTAGTAGAGGGGGTTCGATTCTCACCTCAGCCATCCTCGAAGTGGTTTTCCGAGGTTTCCCACTTCGTCTTCGGGCAAATGCCGGGATGGTACTGAGCCAGTATTTTGCTGTATACTTGAACCCTGATACGACAGCGAGACGTATTTTAAAATTATTGTTTGGCATTAATTTGGCTGCAGGCTTGAGGAGCAATACACTCGTCATTCACTTAGGAGATAGGCAATCCCGCCATGCTCTTGATCACGTGGACAGGACATGCTCACTAACTTATTTCTGCAACTGTCTGATGCATATATAAGATGATAATCGACAGAGTTCGATTGTCAACCTCGATACAAGGAGAGATGTATCATGGGTAGACTGCCAGCTGTGGCGTGTCTGCGAGCAGTTCTGAAATCACAGACACTTGAGTTTTGTGACACAAGGAGTGAACTTGCTATCGGCTCTGTAAGAAAAGTTTCGTTAAACACGCAGTCGTACGAGTGTACTCTAATCACGGCGCGGAGCGAACAGGCGGATTGCTTCATAGCAACATGCGGTTGTTCGTATTTCTGGTGTGTTTGACATAACCCAGAAAATACAGATGCGAGTGAACTTAGTTATTGCATGGACTTGTCAGTACAAACTCCACGATGAGGAAATCTACTACATATATGGTTGAAATGCAGGAAAGCGTTAGTATTATCAAGAACAATACGACTGGACTTTATTGTGAGAATCTAGCTGCTGTAGCAATGTTGGGCTAAGCAGATAGTACAGGAATGCAATGCAGAGGCAGGATTGATCATTTGGAATGACAACCTTATAAATACTACAATGAAGAAAAAGAAACGATTGTAGGCGTTCGTTCTGATCCAGTGGTTTTGAAGTACATGAGAATGAAGAAACAACTCCAAATGAACGTAACTACTTTACTGATAACGTCGAGGGAGCCTTGTACAAGTAGTATGTAGGAACTCCGTTTCGTGGACAGTGGTTTTCGAGTTAGGAGGAAGTTGGTTCGACGATTTACAGCTCCAGCCATGGACTACTCAGGGATGAGGGTCCAGTTCCTGAAAGGAATGTATATTCCTTAACTTTCTTCAATCTCAACCAGAACATCGCCCAAGGTAGCTGGAAAACTTTTCTTTCTTGTAGACAGTAGACTTTGTCGCTTTTAGTTCGTCACTTTTCACCAATATTTTATTAAATAGTATGAAATTCATTCGAAGACTACAATTGGTTCCTTGTATCATTTATGTCGGAGAGTGTAATTTATTTTCTAGTTAACAGTAAATGTAATGCTATTTAAAGCATTACTTATGTTTTTTTTTTTGAAAATTTTGGAAATAAAACCAAGCATTGAATTTTGTTGGGAAGACATCTGCAGCATAATTAGGACCAAGACGACGATATTTTTGTATAAGAATAGCGATTAGGAAGAAGATGGCCACACACACGTGCACTTGAACTATTCCAAAAATATTTCAGTGATACTCTTCGTTTGGACTTACGACATTCTAGTATACATTTCTTTCTTTTAGAAATGATAGTTCATTTTCATCATTATTTTCCATGGGTATGGAAATCATAGAAATCGTCCAGCGAGAACAATTGTGAATTGATTGTCGAGGCATTTGTAGCCTACTTTCATATTTCTTTTAGATTAGAGATTTTTTTTAAACTGAAACTTTAGTTCGTTCAGTCTTCAGCTTGTGTTATTTTAATTCGTTTTTGGTAGGCTCTTGGCTAAATCATCGTTTGATTTAATGGTTTGCGTGTATCTATTGATACGATAATAGACTCCTTTCCATGGTGTAAATCTCACGTGTTTTCTTCTGAGTAGTTAAGCCGTTTTTCGAGTTTGGATAGGCGAAACTGAACCGACTATTTTACTAGTGTCTATCTACGATTTTTTACTATATAAGTTATTATGGAAATAATTATACATATATATATATATATGAATAGTGAACTAAATTGACAGTTCAGACAAGTATAACAGAATTTGTCATAGACTTAAATGACGATAATTTATGGAAGTAGATAATACAACTTATCTAATAAATTGTTGCAACTTGTTGAGTGAATTTGGGAAAGAGGTACTCTGTGACACTTCTATATTCGTCTACGATAAGGCGTGATATCTTCAGAGTAATTATTGAAAGGTTTTGAGTTTAATTACGTTTGGGAAAAATTCTTGACAGCTTTGGAAACCTGAATTAATGTATTGCAATTTAATGAATACGAATTTATTGTGCTAATGAAGCGAATATTTGACATCATTGGATGGTCAACATTAATATTGTATAATGTACTCGAAGTCTTATGTGAAGACATTAACGTATTCATTTCGTTTTGTAAGAGTGAAATTAGCTTTTGAGCTATCACTAATTTGAATAGGACGTTGTTGTGAACGTGAATTGGAATCACGAATGTTTCTCTTAAATGCCAGTATTAATTAAATAACCCTACGTTTTTATTCTTGCCTATTAAGATTTGCCGGAGATGGATTGCTTATATCGTGACACACATATTTAAGTGACACAGCCACTTTTCGAATAACTGTAATTAATTCATGCAATATAATATATTTGATATTTCAGTGATTTTAACAAAAATATACTGCATTCATTGAAGCATATGGATAGTTAATAAACTATTTTCTAACTTGTAACACTATTCGTTTATCTTAATTGATTGTTGAATGCAACAAATTAAGAGTATTATAACCTTGAGATATACTTGTCGAATTAAATGGAAATGGGCAGCGATAATAACAAAATCCTAACTAAGGATATAATCTGTATATAAAATGTAAGATATGTATAAATTTTTAATAGGGGTATAGCATCAGTGCATGATTTAATATTGTATTTTTCATGTAATGTGTTCAATGAATGAGATATTTAAGTACGGCGATTTAGAGCAGTAAGTTGGGGCCTTATTATAGGCGTTTATTGAAACTATTTTCATCATTTGATTTAGAGAAGCTTTCTTCCTTTTTGTCTAATTGACAGACATATACCATTTGCCAGTTAATAAACTGAATTTAATTTTAAAAAAATTCTTTGAACGACTGGTGTTTTCTATTAGAAAAGGGAGTGCGTTAGGAGGACCAGTGGGTGGTTTTTCTTGAGTTTGCTTAAAATTAACGCCCGAGATACTTTCGTTTTCTTTTAGAGACTCTTGTTCGAGTTCTTTTATGAGCTTCGTTTCATTGTAATATATACACCACTGGCATCTTCGTATCGCATTCTTTAATATCGACGTATCCTAATCCCTGGTTGATCCTAGTTGGTAGACTTTTAGGGGTTATTTCAGCCGGGAACTTCCAGAATCTACGATCCAGCTTCTCCATCGGATTTCAACAGGTAAGACCACGTGGATTACGGATCTATATATGGCGTCCCAACCTATGGGGATTTCGAATTGGCATTCTCGAGTTCTCCAATGATAAACCCATGTGTGAGAATCCATTTTTATGAGGTTATTGAGTTTAGCAGTTTTCGAACGATGTAGTCGTTAGCAAAATTTTCTTTGGCACTGCTACGATTATACACGTCGAATTCGTTGGGAATTCACGTTTCTTCAAAACGTGAAGATGAGTTTACTCAATCTACCTGGCATACAGATAGAATTATCGCCATTGCTTAAATTTATTTGTTTTGTGTGTGCCTAGTAAAATGTAATTTGATTGATTACGACATGATCATAAAAGACATTTCTAGGAATTTTTTATTGATCAGCGTGGTCAGATGGGACATGACATGGGGCCATTTTTCACTCCTTGCTTGTCGGCCATTTCGAGTTAGTCACCGGCGATGATTATTTGTAGATCATCTGTAATGATAGAATCAATTTCTTTAATAATAAAATAAATAATTCAGCATCTCAACTTTAATTTAAACCATTTCTAATATAAATCACCGTCGTTGCATTCCTCCTCTTTTCTTATAGACTTAATTTATATAATAAGTTTAGAAGCAAAACGAAATACAATGCTTGTATTGGTGAAAAGGGTCATTCTAAATGTGTCAATTCTGCCATTTATGTATTGCATTCCTGTGTTTTCTATAATTGTATTTATCATGACAGCTGTGTCAAATGAGGACATTGCCAATATGTTGACGGCAATACAGGAGAAGAAGGGCAGTCACACCAATGAATTAGCTGGGGTCAGGAGTAATTGCCAAACTAGTTTTGACAATATCAACGCCATTGTCAATAAGAATACTGAATTAGTTCAGGAATCTGTAGGGGAGAATTTGAAGGCAGAGCTTAGTCAAATGCACTTGTCCATCAAATATCTTCAAGATAGTAATCGCAAGATTTCTGCTAAAACTAAAGATATAAAAGAAAAGATAGATGATATAGAAACGGGCATCGACAGTGTGACGGCCGTTGTCAGGCTTGTTCAACTTGAGATTAGTAATATTAATGTAGAAGTTAGCCATGTTAGATGTAATGTTGCATCATTAGAAGTAAGAGCCATAAGCACTGAAAATAAATTAGATTCAACTGAAGGCATATTAGATGCAGCTCAAGTTGATATAACTGCAATGCAGGATAAAATAAATTCAACTGAAAATAAAATAGATTCGACTGAGAAAAAGATAGATGCCACCCAGGCTAAAATTAACCTAACAGAAGACATTGTAACTGGTATACGATCTAGTATTTCTACCATAAAGGAGGATGTTAGAAATACCGTATTAAATCGGAACTAGACAGTAACCAAAAAGAAAACAAGATGTTCAGTAAAGAACATATAGCCTACTTTCTCCTAAATGCATGGGTATTGTTATAACTCTTTGTCCTTTTCCAGGAGTATGATCGAATGTTGGTTGTAGTAGCTTGTTGAAATACAACGTGCTATAGGGATATTAAACATGAATATGAGGTGCCCTTTGCTAGTGCTACCTCTGTACCAAATTTCGTTCAATTCGGTTTCACCGTGTTTGAATTGATGGGGGGAATCGATTTGCACACATACTTGGCCATCATCTGCAAACTATTGGGCTGGTGTTCTTGCAGTTTGGTCAGAATATGTTTCCCACATAAAGATATGGTGTTGCAAAATTTGGTAGAGACTAGATTATTAGGTTGGTCGTAATTACATTTTAGCTTTTAACATTTGGGTGGCCGCGATTACGTTTCCGTCAAGATAGCGGTGATATAAAACATGACACTGAGGTGCCCTTTGCTAGTGCTACCTCTGTACCAAATTTCGTTCATTCGGTTCCACCGTGTTCGAATTAATAGGGGAATCAATTTTGACATAAAGATGGCCGCCATCCGCAAACTATTAGGCTAATGACCTATTAGATTGGTCAAAGGATGCTCCCTCCATAAGGGTATGTTGTTGCAAAGTTAGATAGAGATCGGATGGTTATGTTAGTCATAATTTGATTTAAGCTTTAAACATTTGTGTGGCCGCCATTACGTTTCTGTCAATATGGCGGCGATATTAATCATGGCACTGAGATGCCCTTTGCTAGTGCTATCTCTGTACCAAATTTCGTTCCATTCGGTTTCACCGTGTTTGAATTAATAGGGGGAATCGATTCTGACACAAACATGGCCGCCATCCGCAAACTATTAGGCGAATGACCTATTAGATTGGTCAAAGGATGCTCCCTCCATAAAGGTATGTAGTTGCAAAATTTGGTTGAGATCGGATGATTAGGTTAATCGTAATTTGATTTAAGCTTTGAACATTCGTGTGTCCGCCATTACGTTTCAGTCAAGATGGCGGCGATATAAAACATGACACTGAGGTGCCCTTTGCCAGTGCTACCTCTGTACCAAATTTCGTTCCATTCGGTTCTACCGTGTTCGAATTAATAGGGGGAATCCATTTTGACATAAAGATGGCCGCCATCCGCAAACCATTAGGCGAATGACCTATTAGATTGGTCAAAGGATGCTCCCTCCATAAAGGTATGTACTTGCAAAATTTGGTAGAGATCGGATGATTAGGTTAATCGTAATTTGATTTAAGCTTTGAACATTCGTGTGTCCGCCATTACGTTTCAGTCAAGATGGCGGCGATATAAAACATGACACTGAGGTGCCCTTTGCTAGTGCTACCTCTGTACCAAATTTCGTTCCATTCGGTTCCACCGTGTTCGAATTAATAGGGGGAATCAATTTTGACATAAAGATGGCCGCCATCCGCAAACTATTAGGCTAATAACATATTAGATTGGTCAAAGGATGCTCCCTCCATAAAGGTATGTTGTTGCAAAGTTTGGTAGAGATCGGTTGGTTATGTTAGTCGTAATTTGATTTAAGCTTTGAACATTTGTGTGGCCGCCATTACGTTTCTGTCAAATTGGCGGCGATATAAAACATGACACAGATATCCCCTGCTGGTGCTACGTCTGTACCAAATTTCGTTCCATTCGTTTTCAACGTGTTTGAATTAATAGGGGGAATTAATTTTCACACAAAGATGGCCGCCATCCGCAAACTATTAGGCTAATGACCTATTCATTTGGTCAATGGATGCTTCCTTCATAAGGGTATGTTGTTGCAAAATTTGCTAGAGATCGGATGATTAGGTTAATCGTAATTTGCTTTAAGCTTTGAACATTTGTGTGGCCGCCATTACGTTTCCGTCAAGATGGCGGCGATATAAAACATGACACTGAGGTGCCTTTTGTTAGTACTACCTCTGTACCAAATTTCGTTCCATTCGGTTGCACCGTGTTCGAATTAATAGGGGGAATCGGTTTTCACACAAAGATGGCCGCCATCCGCAAACTATTACGCTGATGACCTACTAGTTTGGTCAAAGGATGCTCCCCCCATAAAGGTATGTTGTTGCAAAATTTGGTAGAGATCGGATGATTAGGTTAGTCGTAATTTGATTTAAGCTTTGAACATTCGTGTGGCCGCCATTACGTTTCCGTCAAGATGGCGGCGATATAAAACATGACACTGAGGTGTCCTTTGCTAGCGCTACCTTTGTACCAAATTTCGTTCAATTCGCATTCACCGTGTTCGAATTGATAGGGGGGGACAGACATTCAGAGTACACACACTCACACACACACAGACACACTCACACACACACACACAGACTCACACACACACATACACACACACACACACACAGACTCACACACACACATACACACACACAGACAGACACACTTTTTTCGCCCTGTGTTGATCTCATAAGTCTACTTTCATTTTTTGCAAAAATCGAAAGTAGGCTAATAAAAATAGCTTAGATGCATTGCAATTGCAGTTTTCAAACGAAGCAATTACAACGCAAGAAACTCTAGCCAAATTAGAGGGTGATATGGCTCAACTTAAGGAAAAGGTTGAAGAACACAACAAGGTCTTGAGAAAGGATATAGAGATCGATCTCAAGGCTATTGTTAACGATGAAGTGACCATCTTAAGGGGGAAATCACAAAAATAAATGAAGACGTCATTAAAAGTATTAAGTCAGATTTTGAATTGAAGATTAACAGAACGGAAATAAGACTTAACCAAGATATTTCCCAGGCTAGAAAAGACACTGATAAACGAATCGATTCAGTACAGACTATGCAGGTCGAAAGCGTCACTGTTCTTAGGGAGGATTTAGAAACGCAGATTAAAGGCGTAATTCTGAATGTAAACCAAGTTAAGATAGATCTAAACTCAGAGCATAAAAAGAAAACATCGGAAATAAACGAGATTAGACAAGAGTTGCTAACGTTCAGTTTAAAGGATCACATAGACATAAATAAATTAAGACAGGAAATCAAGTCACAATTGGACGCGTTGGGGAAACCTATAAATTCCGATGGGGAAGGAACGGTACACTATTTAAGGGACAGGATGGATACCACCACTCCAGCTAGAAACTATTTAGCGAGGTTGAATTAGGCACGTGAAGCAGAACAGTGTCATGCTAGATCAGAGATCCCGAATGAGGCTACATCAGAAATAAATCCCAGAGATTTTAGGACATCAACGCCAAATGACAGATCTAATGTCATGATAGGGAGGAATTACGAGGAGAAAATTAAGAAATTTTCAAATACGGAGGGCTTAACTCCCATAGAATTCATTAGAATTCTACAGGATCATTTTGCGGAACATCATGTTACAAGGGACAGAGAACTGCGGATTGTTGAGAAGCATCTGGCAGATGCACCGCTAAATAGGTTTTGCGCTTTCCGATACACTTTCGATAACTTCGAACGGTTTTCGGAAGCATTTATTAAAAGATTCTGGTCGATAGAGATACAACACGCAGTGAGAGCGGAAGTATATTCAAGGAAGTATAGTAGTACTGGACCCACCAGTTACACTGAATTCTTCACATCTCAGTTAGCCCGCCTTAGATATCTTCAACCCCCACTGAGACAGGAGGAAATTCACGAGACAATTTCACGCCAGTTACCGGTGGAAGTTAGAAGGAATTTAATCTCATCAGGCGTAGAGGATTTAGCGGCAATGGACGACTTGCTGCGTAGGCTCGACCATACTTCTATGTCGCCTACCATAGTCAAAAGCGGAAGGACGGAAACTAAGACCGTGAACGCGGTAGTCGTTGATCAAACTCAACAAACAGAAAGGTCAAATAGGACAGAATCTAGATGGGAAGGTCCGATGAGGAACAGTAGAACGTATAGTCGAAGGTTTGATGATAGAAACAACCAGCGACCATATGGAAACTACCAACAGAGATATGACCGAGACCGGGATAGTCCTAACCAAACAGATCGTAATCAAGAAAGATATAAAAGTTATGAAGGTAGAAATAGGAATGACAGGTATATGAATGGAAATCAGGAAAGGGAACAATACCAACCTAGGAACAACAGGTATCAAGGTTATCAGAACAATAACCGATACTACGATAATAGGGATAGACAAGGCCAGTATCAGCAACAGAACAGAGGTCAACAAGGGTTTGCCAGATGCAAAAACTACCGAGACAAGAACTATCATAACCAGGAAGATAAGGAACAGTCTAGAAAAGACAGGGATAGGCGTGAAGAAAGGAAGGATCGAAGGGACACAGAAAGTGAGCCAGAACCTAACACTAGCCATCACACTAGTGACAATGAAAGGGGTTCACAAGAAGAAGAAAAAACGCCAATTACGAAATCCCGGAAGGATTAAACAGCCAGCCGTCTCCATTTGACATAATTATACAAGATGTTTATGAGGTCACGGACGAAGATTTGTTGTACGAAGAAAAGGAAGGAATTGTGAGCGAACGAGCTGAATTGCCTATCATTGAAATCTCTGTGGGTAAACAACATTGTAGGTATCTCATAGACACGGGAGCGGTCATTTCAATCATGTCCGAAGATTGCTTTTTTAAATTAGAAAAGGAACAACAATTTACCACGTTGCCAGCTTCATCGATCAAAGTTAGAGGACTATTTCAGGATAAGTCGATGAAATGTAAATTACAAGTCCAGATGAAGTTCAGTATAAATGAAAGATGTTTTGAACATATTTTTGTGGTGCTCAAAAATATCAACTTCGAAATAATCCTAGGGATTGATTTTATTACCCGTGCCAGAATCACCATTGACATGGACAGGAGAATTATCAGGTTCCCAGAGAAAACTATTAGGAAGATAGTACCTGAAGATATTGATTCCAATGAGGATGTGGAAAATTTGATCAGGGAAGAAGTTTTAGAAAATATAATAAACCAGACCGAGCAAGAAAGAGAGCATTATGCACTTTACGTCGATTGATTTACAGAAATAGAAAAAGAATTCAAAGACTTGATCGAGGGGTTTACTGATATCTTCGATGATAAGCCAGGCCTAATTAAAAACTTCAAGTATCAGATTAGATTAAACGATGACACTCCATACCAGGCCAAACTGTATCCCATTCCGGATAAATATTATGAAGAGGTCAGGGAGATCATTAAGAGAATGGAAGCAGAGGGAATCATTAAGAAACAAGCCTCTTCCTACTTAAACCCTATTACGGTGGTAAAGAAAAGCAATGGTGAGCTTCGTCTATGTTTAGACGCTAGGAAAATAAATTCCTGGATATTTTTAGAAATGGACCGACCTCCCAAAATCAGAGATTTGTTACGGAAATTTAAAGACAAGGCATGTTTCAGCGTACTCGATTTAACAGCATCCGTCTATCAAGTAGAACTTGCCGAGGACAGCAGGCAGTACACAGGGTTTCTGTTTGACCAAACAACCTTCGTGTTCTGTCGTGTACCGTTCGGTATGATAAATAGCGGTCCAGCGCTCATTAGGGCTCTCGACAGTAAGCTTTCTGATGAAGTCAAACGCAGCGTCACGTGCTACATTGACGATCTCATCATCGCTTCAGTTAATGTTCAAGAACATCTGAAAGAACTTAGAAAGTTGTTCCTAGAGCTTCGAGAGGCCAATATTAGGGTCAACTACGATAAATGTCACTTCATGAAGGAACGTATAAATTTCCTAGGCCACACTATAGATCAATACGGTTATCATCCCAATCTTAAGAAGAATGAGGAAATTGCAAAATTCCCTAGACCAAAAAGAATCAAGCACCTACGCCAATTCCTTGGGATGTGCCAATTTTTGAGTAGTCACTGCCCAGGATACTCAGTGACCATGGCACCGTTATATGAACTGCTGAAGAAAAATAATCGGTGGAAGTGGACGGACTTAACTGAGCAGGCCTTCGAGAATGCGAAGACTATGCTGAAGGAATGCATTAAGTTAGAGTATCCGGAATTCAGCCGCACTTTTTATATTGATTCTGACGCTTCCAGAGTAGGTTTAAGTGCGGTCCTGTATCAAAAGGACGAACAGGGGAATAAGCACTACATTGATTTTTACAGCAGGAAATTAAAGCCCCATGAGGAGAATTATTTCACTACAGACCTTGAGGCTCTGGCCTTTATCTCAGCTTTGCAGAAGTGGAAAAAATACTTCTAGGTCATCAGATTGTAATAATTACAGATCACAGAGCTCTGCAGTTCATGCTTCAGTCCGATTTGTCTTCTGATCGTCTGACGAGATGGACGTTGTTTATACAGCAGTTCAACGCCACCATCAGACATCAGCCAGGCAAGGACAACCTTCTTGCTGATGCTCTTTCGAGAAAACTCTAATAAATTAGCAGTAAACTTGGTACAAATGGAGGAGGGAGATGAGGCAATCCTGGAAAAGCTACGCAAATTAGCTGTGTCACAGAAGAGACACACTCCAATAAGGAACATGTACAGATATTTAAAGGGCCACATGGATGACTCGGATGAGTATTTTCAGGCAACTAGGAGATGTTCTGACAGATTCGCTCTTTGTGGAGAAGTTGTTTGTAAATTTGTGGACAAGCACAAGAACAAACTTAGAATAGTGGTGCCTCCCAAATTGATTGTACCTTTGATCTGGTTAACACACAATAGTATCGGCCATGGTGGTCTGGATAAGACCATGAAAACGCTTCAGGAGACGTTTTATTGGTCTAAGTTGCGTCAGTCCGTTGCGAGGATTATTAGGTCATGTGACAGTTGCCAGAGGAGCAAATATCCTTCGGCATTATCTAAGGAGGAGCCGAGAGCAATTATCCCCTATAGACCACGTGAATTAATGGCTTGTGACCTGTTTGGCCCTTGTCCAAAAGGTGCCAGGGGTAACCAGTTTCTACTTGTTACCGTGGATGTGTTTTCGAAATTCGTCACCCTAGACCCCTTGCAGAACGCAACAGCAGCGCAAGTTATAAGTCGCTTAGTTAAGAGTGTATTCACAAAAGCTGGAAGACCAGAAACGATTCTTTCAGATAATGGATCACAATTTACTTCCCATGAATTCAAAGTCGCTATGGAGAGATTTGGAATACGTCACGTGTTCTCCAGCATCAGATATCCTGAGTCCAACAGTTCGGAACGTCTAATGTCAGAGGTTGCCAAGTTTGCACGTTTATACTGCCCTCAAGATCATCCTAGCTGGGTAAAATATGTACCTCTGATGGAGACATGCCTAAATACGACATATCATGAAAGTTTGAGAGATATTCCAGTGTTAGTTCATCATAACAGAAAGCCAGAAAGCGCTTGGGATGAAATAACACAATTCTTAACTAAAGATGCTGAACCGTCAGAGCAGGAAAGGGTGGATAATGCCCGAGAAAGCCTGATGGATGCGGTGGGAAAAAGACAGAAAAGAAATGAAGGAAAGCGCTACAACCCGCCTCTAGAAACTAATGACTTAGTTCTCGTACGTAAATCCACTGAAACAGATGCAGCGAGGAAGATATACATGAAGTTCACTAGCCTGTACATTGGCCCCTACAAGGTAGGCAGAGTGTACGGGAATAATATTTACCAAGTCCTAGACATCCACACGAACGAGGAAATAGGAAAATACAATGCGAAGAACCTCAGAAAGTATTTTAAGAGAGTGGAATAAAACACAAAATACTGTTCATTAACGAATACCTAGAATGGTGTAATATAAGTATTTGCACACTTTTATTAGCTAGGTTGGGAGGAGGATGAGCCAGTATTTTGCTGTATACTTGAACCCTGACACGACAGGGAGACGTATTTTGAAATTATTGTTTGGCATTAATATGGCTGCAGGCTTGAGGAGCAATACACTCGTCATTCACTAAGGAGATTGATAGGCAATCCCGCCATGCTCTTGATCACGTGGACAGGACATGCTCACTAACTTATTTCTGCAACTGTCTGATGCATATATAAGATGATAATCGACAGAGTTCGATTGTCAACCTCGATACAAGGAGAGATGTATCATGGGTAGACTGCCAGCTGTGGCGTGTCTGCGAGCAGTTCTGAAATCACAGACACTTGAGTTTTGTGACACAAGGAGTGAACTTGCTATCGGCTCTGTAAGAAAAGTTTCGTTAAACACGCAGTCGTACGAGTGTACTCTAATCTCGGCGCGGAGCGAACAGGCGGATTGCTTCATAGCAACATGCGGTTGTTCGTATTTCTGGCGTGTTTGACATAACCCAGAAAATAGATATATGCGAGTGAGCTTAGTTATTGCATTGACTTGTCAGTACAAACTCCACGATGAGGAAATCTACTACATATATGGTTGAAATGCAGGAAAGCGTTAGTATTATCAAGAACAATACGACTGGACTTTATTGTGAGAATCTAGCTGCTGTAGCAATGTTGGGCTAAGCAGATAGTACAGGAATGCAATGCAGAGGCAGGTTTGATCACTTGGAATGACAACCTTATAAATACTACAATGAAGAAAAAGAAACGATTGTAGGCGTTCGTTCTGATCCAGTGGTTTTGAAGTACATGAGAATGAAGAAACAACTCCAAATGAACGAAACTACTTTACTGATAACTTCGAGGGAGCCTTGTACAAGTAATATGTAGGAACTCCGTTTCGTAGACAGTGGTTTTCGAGTTAGGAGGAAGTTGGTTCGACGACTTACAGCTCCAGCCATGGACTACTCAGGGATGAGGGTCCAGTTCCTGAAAGGAATGTATATTCCTTTACTTTCTTCAATCTCAACCAGAACATCGCCCAAGGTAGCTGGAAAACTTTTCTTTCTTGTAGACAGTAGACTTTGTCACTTTTAGTTCGTCACTTTTCACCAATATTTTATTAAATAGTATGAAATTCATTCGAAGACTAGATTTGGTTCCTTGTATCATTTATGTCGGAGAGTGTAATTTATTTAGTAGTTAACAGTAAACGTAATGCAATTTAGAGCATTACTTATGTTTTTTTGAAAATTTTGGAAATAAAACCAAGCATTGAATTTTGTTGGGAAGACATCTGCAGCATAATTAGGACCAAGACGACGATATTTTTGTATAAGAATAGCGATTAGGAAGAAGATGGCCACACACACGTGCACTAGAACTATTCCAAAAATATTTCAGTGATACTCTTCGTTTGGACTTATGACATTCTAGTAGACATTTCTTTCTTTTAGAAATGATAGTTCATTTTCATCATTATTTTCCATGGGTATGGAATCGTAGAAATCGTCCAGCGAGAACAATTGTGAATTGATTGTCGAGGCATTTGTAGCCTACTTTCATATTTCTTTTAGATTAGAGATTTTTTTTTAGCAGAAACTTTAGTTCGTTCAGTCTTCAGCTTGTGTTATTTTAATTCGTTTTTGGTAGGCTATTGGCTAGATCATCGTTTGATTTAATGGTTTGCGTGTATCTATTTATACGATAATAGATTCCTTTCCATGGTTTAAATCTCACGTGTTTTCTTCTGAGTAGTTAAGCCGTTTTTCGAGTTTGGATAGGCGAAACAGAACCGACTATTTTATAGTGTCTATCTACGATTTTTAGCCTACTTTTCACATTTTGCAAAAATGAGGAAAAAGTAGACTTATGAGATCGATCCGGGAAAATGTCTGTCTGTCTGTCCGTCTGTCTGTCTGTCTGTCTGTCCTTCTGTCTGCCTGTCTGGCTGTGTGTGTGTCCCCCCCTATCAACTCCTAAACGGCTGCAGCAATCAAAACCAAATTTAGTATGAGTAAAGATGTGCACCGGAATAGCTCACGTCCATATTTGAAAATGATGTCAGTGCTACCAACTGCTGAAAAAACGCACTAGAAATTTGAGCTCCATGTTGGATATCTTGCAAGGTATGCATGGGAGCTATTCCAAAATTGGCACACATGTAGATAATACTATTTCAGTTTAATTTCCAGGAGGCCAACCATGACAGTGTTGCCAAAATAATTTTAAGCCTTCTGATAGGTCCAATGTTTAAATGCATATAACTTCTACACTATCAATCGGATTTCAACCAAATTTTGTATGTAATATCTATACATAAACAGATATGACTGAGCGTGTTCTTAAGAGCCACCAGGGCTGCCAACTGTTAATAATTGCTCTCCCTATTTTTTTTATCCAAATACCAATATATCAGAAAGTATGCAAGCCAACAGCTTTAAACTATGCACACGTATATTCTGACATTTTAGATTAATTTGGAGTAACTTATATACGTCAGGTCTACCAACATGATTATAAGCCTGCTGATAGTACCAATTTTTAAATACATGTAACTTCTATACTATCAGTTGGATTTCAACCAAATTTCGTATGTGCTATGTGTACCGTAACAGATATGACTATAAGTATGTTAAGAGCAATCAGGGCTGCCAACTGTTAATAAATGCTGTCTATATTCTTTTTACCCTAATATCAATATATCAGAAAGTATGCAAGCCAACAGCTCTATACTTTGCACACGTATAGCCCCTGACATTCTAGATTAATTTGGAGTAATTAATACAAGGCAGTGCTGCCAACATGATTCTATGCCTGCTGATATGTCCAATTTTAAAATACGTGTAACTTCTATACTAACAAATGGATTTCATCCAAAATTGGCACAACAAGATATCATAATATTTCAGATTATTTCTGACCAGCACACGCATGGTATTGTTGGCAACATGCTTTTACGCGTGCTGATAGATCCAGTGTCCAACTGCATGTATCGTCCATTGGATTTCAACCAAATTTTGTATTCTGTACCTTAAGAGGTGGAACTAAGAATATATTCAGTCACCAGGGCTGCCAACTGTAGTGCTCTATTAGGCTACATTATACCAGGTATATTTTGAACTAATTAGATATTTCGATATTACCAACTTAATTTCGTCATTATTCTAGATAGTTTCATATACTGTAGAATAATTATTGGCATGAAAAGTAGGCTGTATAGTTCTTCACGGAACTTCTTGTTTATATATAAGTTATTATGGAAATAATAATAATATATATATATATATGAATAGTGAACTAAATTGACAGTTCAGACAAGTATAACAGAATTTGTCATAGACTTAAATGACGATAAATTATGGAAGTAGATAATACAACTTATCTAATAAATTGTTGCAACTTGTTGAGTGAAGTTGGGAAAGAGGTACTCTGTGACACTTCTATATTCGTCTACGATAAGGCGTGATATCTTCAGAGTAATTATTGAAAGGTTTTGAGTTTAATTACGTTTGGGAAAAATTCTTGACAGCTTTGGAAAGCTGAATTAATGTATTGCAATTTAATGAATACGAATTTATTGTGCTAATGAAGCGAATATTTGACATCATTGGATGGTCAACATTAATATTGTATAATGTACTCGAAGTCTTATGTGAAGACATTAACGTAGTCATTTCGTTTTGTAACAGTGAAATTAGCTTTTGAGCTATCACTAATTTGAATAGGACGTTGTTGTGAACGTGAATTGGAATCACGAATGTTTCTCTTAAATGCCAGTATTAATTTAAGTTACCCTACGTTTTTATTCTTGCCTATTAAGATTTGCCGGGGAAGGATTGCTTATATCGTGACACTCATATTTAAGTGACACAGCCACTTTTCGAATAACTTTAATTAATTCATGCAATATAATATATTTGATATTTCAGTGATTTTAACAAAAATATACTGCATTCATTGAAGCATCTGGATAGTTAATAAACTATTTTCTAACTTGTAACACTATTCGATTATCTCAATTGATTGTTGAATGCAACAAATTAAGAGAATTATAACCTTGAGATATACTTGTCGAATTAAATGGAAATGGGCAGCGATAATAACAAAATCCTAACTAAGGATATAATCTGTATATAAAATGTAAGATATGTATAAATTTTTAATAAGGGTATAGCATCAGTGCATGATTTAATATTGTATTTTTCATGTAATGTGTTCAATGAATGAAATATTTAAGTACGGCGATTTATAGCAGTAAGTTGGGGCCTTATTATAGGCGTTTATTGAAACTATTTCCGTCATTTGATTTAGAGAAGCTTTCTTCCTTTTTGTCTAATTGACAGACATACACCATTTGCCAGTTAATAAACTGAATTTAATTTAAAATAAATCTTTGAACGACTGGTGTTTTCTATTAGAAAAGGGAGTGCGTTAGGAGGACCAGTGGGTGGTTTTTCTTGAGTTTGCTTAAAATTAACGCCCGAGATACTTTCGTTTTCTTTTAGAGTCTCTTGTTCGAGTTCTTTTATGAGCTTCGTTTCATTGTAATATATACACCACTGGCATCTTCGTATCGCATTCTTTAATATCGACGTATCCTAATCCCTGGTTGATCCTAGTTGGTAGACTTTTAGGGGTTATTTCAGCCGGGAACTTCCAGAATCTACGATCCAGCTTTTCCATCGGATTTCAACAGGTAAGACCACGTGGATTACGGGTACAGTACCTACTGTAAGGCCACGGCCGCCTCCTTCCCTCTTCCCTGTCTATCCATCCTAACCATCCCTTACCTTCCCTCATGAGGCCCCTGTTCGATTTGCAGGTGAGGCCGCCTGGGCGAGGTGCCAATCCCACCTCACCAGTTGTATCCCTTCCGATTCGATGTTCCCAACTCTAGGACACTGCCCGTAGAGGCGGTAGTGTTGAGTTCCCTCGCTGAGTCCGTGGGTTCCACCAGCCTGGAGGGTAAACGACAAAAAAAATGATAATTACAATATATAAACTTATTTATTTGCAGTAGCAATTTTACTAGCAAACTAGTCAAGATAAGTGCTTTTTGTTGAGATACTGATATTTATTAAATGTTGCACTTAGCAGCGTTATGCTTAGCAGTTTGAGCGATGTGTGGTCCGTTTTTGTGCACAGCGTGAGGACGATTATGCTGACACAATAACCTGACAATTTAATAACAATCACATAATGGCACTAAGGTAGCAAACTTGAAGATCAGTCACAACTATCAGTATCTCAACAAAAAATAACATATCTTTACTATTTGTGCTAGATGAATCAAAAGTATGATTAAAAACAATTTGCAACTGTTTTTTAACTTGAGATGACGGAGGAATGCCCCCGTAAATTGAATTATTAAGTGACAAAATGAGAGTATTTTCCGTCCCCATGATAAAATTTAACTAGCAAATATAATTTCTGGAAGTGTGACACAAGAGTGTCGTGTTGCAAGCTCGAGACTGTGGGAGAGCCCGATCACGTGATATATCGCACAATGTACGCTTCTAGAAGGCTATATTTAGCATAGCAAAAGCGAGTTTGGAAATTAATATTATTAATATTGTTATAAATTATGCTATTGGATCCCAGCCCAGAGCCAATGAGGAGAGGTCTTATTGACGACGGGATCAACTTTAATTGCACAATATGAGGAAATTACGCATTTAGGCCCTTAGAAGAAGATTTTCTTATTTGGTAATGAAGAGAATATTAAGAGAAATTATGTTTGATACTTTAAAAACCACAGATCGGTTAATCTACGCAGTAATAAGCATTGGTAATCTACGCGCTAAAATTATGGTGGGCGATTGATATGGCCGCCAAAAATTCGACTTGGAGGTGGAGATCCAAGGATCGAGGTTCTTATTCCAGCAGACTTTGAAGAGTGAGGAAGTGATTTTAAAGGGTTAACGGAGATCCCAAAGCTTAGTCCGAGTGCGACGACTGTCGACTTGTGGAGACGCGAGTATAGCTAGGTGGAACGGTAGAGATCACCACACTTCCATTCTGTGTGAAGTTGCGAGGAACATAGTATTGATTATATCTCATACAATATTGAGATTTGAAGTTAAATAAGTGAACATTTATGAAGAACAGGTCGCCTACTACACATTGTGGAAAGTCGAGAGCTTAAATATTCATCGTTTCGACAATATCAGCCTGTCTAGTTAGATTTCCAAATGTGTTGGAAATAGAGCTGAATATCATTATAAATTGCAAAGTGAAGTTGACGAACGCAGTTCAAGTGAACAGTGGCGGAGGACTTTTAATATTGGCGCAACACATAAACATTAATAGAATGACTATAATTATTCTTCAAACATTATCATTCAACTTAATTAATATTGTTGATATGATGAACTAAACAGTCATGCGCCAGAGATATATTCGATAACAGGAGTTAAGATCCAACGATGGAGCTTCGATAGACAACGTATTCTTGAATACAGACGTAGTGCAAGGTCCATCTTGTGCATTTTCGTCAGTCTACGAACACTAATATAACATCAATTAGCAATGGAAACATTTCATTCACTATTTATACGAATATTTCCATAATTGTATTCCAATGATGAAGCTGATGCATATTTACGACGGAGAATGGAGACTTTACAGAAGAGATTTGTCAAGATGCTAGGGAAGGTAGCCCAGCAACACGGAAGAATTTGCCAGAAGGATGTCGCTCGAGCCCAGGCGAATGTTGGTGAATTCCAGAGAGAGACGTTTCTTATCTCTGAGGTCGCAGATCCGAGGTTCGAATGCAGATCCATCTCAGTGTCTTGTACTGAGGAAACATCTAAAGTATTGTGGCAATACTTACATTGATCTTCAAGTTTTCGTCTAAATAAGGTATTAGTGTATCTCAATTATTATATAGAGCTTGATTAGTAACATTCAGAGCAGCGATCTTATTCCATATTTCAAGTGATCTTATTCCATATTTTCGGCGATCTTATTCCATATTTCTATATTTTCACATTTCATGTATTTCAGTGCTTTTATGTATTTTTCACTTCAGATGTATGTTGAGATTTGTATGCTGCATGATTATTTAGAAGATGATTGCATTTCATATATTTTTCAATTTTATTCTTCGGATCAGTTGTGAACTGACATTAAAAATTTTGTTTGAGTAATCGTATTGCCTCATTGGGGACTAGTCGTTTCGACTCTCGAATTTTAATAATTTCATTTAAGTATTCTGTCATTGTGTCATAGCTTCAAATTAATTTCTTATTAAATTTAATTTGAGCACTTTAATGTAACGACATATTACTTCAAAAAAAGAAGAAACATCGAATGATATTGTTATATCATTATTGTACATAAACCATCGACGATCTAAGAAATACTAGTCGTTTGATAAGACCGAAGTCTTAATTCCTATGAACATTCTTTGTGTAGAGTGGAAAAACATTACGACATTGACAAACCTTTCTTATTATTTGTAAAGCTAAGAGCTTTGTTCAGTTAATATGTTAGAGGAAATACCTTTTGATAGAAGATTATTCAAATCTTTGGCTAGGAATTTAAAGCTAGTTTATCCCGGTCAGGATTGAATTCTATCTGACACTATAAGTAACATGTGTGTTATTTTATTCTATTTGTGTAACATCAAGTCATTTTGTGGACATGATATTACAACGATAAACAATTTATAGCTAGACAAGTGAGATGAAACAGGAGTATTATTTTTATTACATGTATTTGCGACAGACAAGTTAACAGTTAATTATTTTGTCGTGGAGTAAACTTTAGGAGGTTAATCTCGACTGTCTAATATCGTTCATTACAATTGGAAGTTTTGTTTGAAGAACTTACGTATGTATAATTGTAGTCCAGTAGTCATGTGTAATAATACTGAGGGTCATGCCATTATTTGAGAGAAGTTCCTACATAAGATATGTTAATAACAATTAATCCCTTTTGCTTATTGTTTAACATACCGTAGTAGATGATATTTTTTTATGCCATATAAACTGTTATATGAGGTTTTGTAGAGCTATGGAGTGCTCTGGCGAGGGAATTCCGCATGTTAAGGAAGTCAAAGTATTGTTGTTCTTTGATAAAAGGCATGTATCATGATAAGGGCCGTTGTATACAAGTAGTCCAGTTCTTGTGAATTAACGATTTAGCTGTGTTAACAGGAGGGTTTCAGCGGAAAAGCAACTTGAGAAAGATTGTCTACTCACGTCTATAATACAATTATTAAATTTTATTAAACCCGAATTTATGTAATTAAGTACAGTTCACCTTAATCAGTCGACTGTATTATACCAATAATGTAATGAAACCTATATAAGACGAGGTGTATGCAGTATATTAAAACTACAGAACGTTATAAATGAGTGGTTATGTGAAAAACCAGTGTATATATTTAGTTAAGAATTATATTGTAACTGGGTAGATTATTGGCTGAGGAATAACCTAACCACCAAGGGAAGATGATAAAGAAAAGGAGTTGGGTTTCGGACTGGAGAAAAAGGATAGCAAGATAGGAGGAGAGTCCCACAAAAGTTGTAAATTTAACCTTAAATACACTCAAGGGCGGTTGCCACCGCAAATCCGCTCTCTGATACCTAAAGTGGGTGAGGACCTGGTCGAAGCTGACGGGAACCGCAGCTAAGACTTGGGCGGTTTGCCAGAGAAAGGCTTTAGTGTATTCCCTCTCAAGCATGCATATGCCTACTATGGGGAAGGGTGATGGTCTGACAAGACAAATAGTAACAGATTTATTGCGTATTAACGATGGCATGAACCTAGGAAGAGTTAGGAAAGCCAGGATCTTGCCTAACTGTAGTATTTGCGAAATGATAAATCCAAAAACAAATATTTAATTTATTTAACAAGGCAAAAGAAGTTGATAACTTTAACAAATATATAGTTCCCATTTTGGTTAACAATTTGGGGTCGCAGACCTCAGAAAACATTAAACGGTTGCGCCAGGCAATTAACAATTTATTAGGTTTCAAACCTTTATAAAATCCTAGCAAGGATTTAAAAATAGTGAAGATAAAAATTCAAAATTTAATGACTATTAAGGTGATTAAAGTTTAACAATAAATAGAGTACAAGGTGTGTACTATAAGAAATTTCTGAGAAAACATTCTAAAGAAAGTAACCACTTCGAAAATAACAATAAGAAAAACATGAAGAATAAGATAGAAGTTCCTATAACTTCTTATATTTGTGCAGAATTACTTTTATAACAATTATACAAAAGAGGGCAGGTCACTTACGGTGAAACCTGAAGAGAAAGTCAAAAGGAAGGTTCTAGACTTCCTATGTTTAATTAGGAATCACGAGACTAATGGGGCAAGTTTCCCTTTCGTGAAACCTAGAAATAACTCACTCCTGAGTTGAAGGAATTGTTTTCCCTGACTATAAGGGAGAAACAATGTAAGCTTGAACCGTGTATAAAACACGTGGTTATGCAGAAATTAATTAATGAGATATAAGCAAAGGTGGGAGGGCACGTCTTTAGAGTGACACCTCATTGCAATAGGCCTTAAAGTAATAATTTTATTAACATGGTTTGTTAGTAGAAGGTTTAGGAAAGATCAATTGGGAGTTATGATAAATGTTCATGGCCTTATTTATGGTAATCGGACGATCGCGACGCGGTAGAAATGTTGAACAAGCACTAGTTCTCACTATAGTCTGTTAAATGGATGCAAAGTTCACTGTAGTAACACGAAAATTTATAGCGAAGAAAGTTATTGCAATGATGAAAATTAACTGGTTGCACTAGGTAGACGAGAGTCTATTGCTTGAGAAAGTTGTGAATTACAATTAAATGCGCCATAGAACATTCCAACGGTGGAAGAAAATTAGCTATTGAGCTTTAATTCAGAAGGAAGATTCTTCAATTTTCAATAGTATTCTCACAAGTGAGTGAAAAATACATGACGGCAAGACTTGTAGATAGAGCACAGAGTCTGGAAGGTTCCAGAACAATCCTAATAGAAGAATGGGGCCAAAGTTAATCCAGCGGTGGAACGAGCTTGGTATTTTATAGACAGCGGGTATTAGATAATATCCCACGTGGTGAGAAGATTTCTCATTTAAATAGCTTAAGAAAAGCTACTTTCTATTAAGGTTGCCTTAGACAGACAAAAGCCCAACATGGCAAATCCCGCGAAGAATGATTACCGCCCCAAATAAGTAATCTCACGCTGTCTATAAAATGATCAATAAAAGCATGTAGATAATAAAACTGATGAAGATGGGGTTAAAATCTTAAGTCTGTACTTATCTTGGTTGCATGTCGAAGGTGACGTTCCCTTTGACGAATACTTAATGTGCCAACATGGCGTAGAATGTAGAGAATACCTCTTGGTTTGAGGAGACTGGCTCTAGTTGAGCCTTGACTGACCGAGTCAACTGCCGACTTACAAGTGAGACCCACTCAGCGAAGCGCGGAGGGTCCAAGGAAGGGAAAAGAGTGGGGGTAGGAGACAAAAGGAAAACATATAAGCATGACCAATATTGTAAACTTAAATTCTCTTGAGGAAATGGTCTTCAAAGAGTTGATAGCAGGCGATACTAGCACAGCCTGGTGGGTGAAAAAGTAGACGAAGTTCTCTTGATCAAGTTGATGATAGCTGGCGATGGAGACTAGATCTGATGGCCAAATTGATAAGTAAGTCCTCTTGTGCAGGGAAAAATTGAGCAACTTCTGAGATTCGCTGCTAGATGACGCTAGGTGGGTCATGGAAGATATATATCTAGAACAGACTCACAATGACATAAGAGACATGGCCACCAAAGAGAAAATAGAAGATCACTGTTGGTGTTTGATAAAGAGGAAAGAATGAACATGCAAAAGCATTAAAATTATATTCTCTCGTACCGTGTATTCCAAGAATGCACCATACTGGGAGGGCCAAACACCAACAGAGAACAAATAAGCAGTTAAACATTTAAAGGTCATGGAGCGATCAAAGACAGTGGTCTTGTGATCGGACCATTAGTGGTCAAGACACTGACCACCCTGACTCTCCCATCCCTTCCACGATAACACTCGGTCACTCTACCAGAAAGCCAGACTAGGGGAGGAGAAACATCCCTAACCAAGACCAAGTCCCCCACTTTAATGTCGGGACTGGAAAGAAACCACTTCTGTCTCCGTTGCAAGGAAGTTAAATATTCCAAGTTCCACCTGTTCCAGAAAGGATTGCGAAGGGCTTCAAGTTTACGCCAAACAATAGGCAAATTAGTATCCCTGAAAGAACTGGAAAGGGGAGGAGGGGCAGAAAGAGAAGGGCCTATAAGGAAGTGACCAGGTGTGAGTGGAAGTAGGTCATCAGGGTCATTGGAAAGCGGAGTTAAAGAACGAGAATTAACAACACTTTCAATCACAAAATAGCTAGAAGCTGCGAGAAGTATAGCTCTAGTAAAGATTGCGATAAGATGCGAAAGAAGAATTAACAAGTTTAAACAAAGCGTATAGAAACAAGTACATCTATTAAGGTTAAGAATATACCAAATAAACAAAGAAACTATGAGAGTAGGAGGCAAGAACGCCATAGGTAACAACAATCTAGTAGCCATAAACAATGACCTCAAGTTATAATAAGCATCAAAGGGGTTAATCAGAAAAATACTTAAGTCAGCGAGAAACGTGACGTAACAGGTATAAATACAAAAACACATCGAATGTAACGACGAGAAAAAACAAGTTTGATCATCAATGAACAATAGGATTGCAAAATATGTAAGCAAGGAGCAAAACATGAACGCGTGAAAAATACGCAACGATGTTATGAAACAAGATTCGAAGCAGTTGTAGGATACGAGCGTAAGCAAGTGGGAGAGACAGGCATGAGCAACCTTGACCCACATAGTACAGCGAGATAAGGAATATAAATATCTGAAAGAGTCCTTGAGTGGAACAAGTTTATTTTGGTAATGAGGTGAACGGCTTCCGAGATTACGGGAGCAACTCGCAAGGTTGGCAGTCAGCCAGAGTTGAGATAAGGGAAACTTGCTCTGACCTTTGGCAAGCATACAGGAAATGAACAGCAATTTGGCCTTACTCGAGCTTGTATACAAACAAAATTGACAAACAAGCAGTTCGAAATAAACAAACAACACTAGTTCAATCAGCTGTGACTTAAAGCGGATATTCAGGTTAGACGGCATGCAGTCATTCGTGGCTTGGACGTGAAAAACCAATTTAGAAACATAAGAAATAAAGTAAGAACTCAATTTCGCATAATTTTGAGGATTACGGAATCCGACAATTTTCAACAGAAAAAAGCTTAATTCTTCCGAACAGAGAAGAGAAGCTGGGACATTGAGAAGGAGTTTATGCGTAAGAATAGTTATTCTAGATGCTAGAGAATTCAGATTTTCAAGCGGTTTCAAAAGCGGCTTCCAATTGTGAGGAAGAGGGAAGGAGCCGGCCGTGGCCATCCTACTAAATAGCGAAAGAAGTGAATCATAGCTTACAGCGAAGTGATGGAGACTGATACCCATGGTTTTACACAAGGGGAAGATAGTTTTCGATAGAGAGTTTAAGCAATTACCTGCTATAAAAATGACATGAGAAAGTAAACTAAGTGACACAAGGCGAGGCGAACTTGAATTGCCATCTTGTGCGGGAAGAAGGCAAAATCATTTAAACAACTTACAAAGGTGGCGTAGTTGTTTACAATGAGACATCGTTTCGGCAAGTGTTTTTCAAAAGTATCGAGATCGAAAGCATAGGTGTTCTCTTTTTCATAAAGGGGATTTGTATCAGCAGTAACGAAATGACATTTCGATTTGGTTTGAAGACTGGGATGTTGGATTTCACCAGTAATAACCCAACCAAAATCGGTGTCTCTGGCGACCACGTTTGAGGATAACTTGCGAACCTGTTCACGGAGGCAATTCCAAAAAACATTGGCACTGAAAAGTACATCAATGGGACCTTGAGCATTAAACTGAGGATCAGCTAACCTTAAGTGCGAAGGAATCTTTAAACCGGAAGTATTAATAGAGCTGCTAGGAGTGTCCTTGCCAATACTGGTAAGAATGAGACAGTTTAAGTTAAGATTGGTGTTTCTTTGACAAATGTCTCTGATTTTCAATTTTGAAGACTGCAAGGCTTGAGTTTTCAAATTGTCAATGCCGGATACATTGATGGGAGTAGGCGATGACGAAAGACCTAGTTTTTTAATTAACGATTGCGAAACAAAGTTGTGAGTTGAAGCGGAATCGAGAAGACTGCGGGTTCGAAACCAATTTCCAAATTTATCTTGGATTTCGAATTGTACAGTGGACAAAAGGACTTGCGCACTGTGAGAAGTTTCGGCGTTAGAAATGCAGGAAGAAGCATTAGTTTGTTCGGAGCTGCTCTGCATGGAGTTTGAAGAAGCGGGTACTGGTGACCTCGATTTATCATGAACGTGCAATAAAGAATGGTGCGTTTTTTTTACAATGGAAACAGAGGTTGGAAGACGTACACTTAGAAGAAGAATGCTTAGGTGACAAGCAGTTGAAGCAATGTTTACTATTGAAGACAAACTTCCTTCGGTCTTCGACAGACAATTCTTTAAAAGATTTGCAGGAGTACAAAGTGTGAAGCTTTTTACAGAGCGTGCATTTTAAAGATTTGTTGAGCGGCCTGATATGTTCTCTTGGATGGTTGAAAGAAGCGGAACGAGTTTGCTTGTTCTCGACAGATGGGGGCTGATGACCATTTGAAAAGACAAGTTTTTTCTCAAAAATGTGACCCTTATGACTCGTTTCGACATTTTCGCACTGAAATGAGAGTGCTGTAAGGACTTGGCACCGGCTGTTGAGAAACGAGATGAGGTGTTCAAACGAATGTTCCTCGTTGCGAGTGAGTTCGATCTCCCAAGCCTTTAATGTCGAAAAATCGAATCTTGATGTAGCCAGATGAATAAGAATAGTGTCCCACGTTTGGACTGGTTGCTTGAGTTGATATAATGCTCTCACGTGCAATTGAATAGAGTCTAACAGGTCTCATAAAGAGGTGACGTCATTAGGTTTGACGACTGGCAGGTTGAACAGACAGCGGATATGACGAGCTACACACAAACGAAAATTACCATATCTCTCTTTAAGGAGATTAAAGGCGATGTGGTAGTTATCTGCGCTTAAAGGCAGTGACTGAACCAAGGCCAAGGCCTCGCCTTCCAAGGACGTACGTAAGAAGTAGAATTTATGAATGTCGAGAATGTCAGTATTTTCATGAATTAGGGAGCAGTAAAGTTCATAAAAGGAATACCATTCACCTTCCTGGCCTGAGAAGTGAGGTAGGCTTATCTTTGGAAGTAACGGTTTCGGTTTACCCTTGTGAACTGAAGCGGGTGCGAACTGGGCCGGATTGATGACCCTAGCGTCCGGTTCTGAGATACTGCGGATCAGTTTGTGGGCCTTGGCAATCCCTTCAAAGTACAAGGGTTCGACCTCGCCCTGATCCGATTGAAGTTCTGGGCAAGCGGATTCAATCTCGGTTTGAATTTGATCGTAATAATCATAGGACCGTTCGTACAACTTAAGGCGTTGTGTCAAGATGTCTAGATCACACTTGGCGGGAGTTATTTTGTTGATGAAATTTCTGAATCTGGTGAGTTGCCCTTTATAGGAAGAACGTCTGCCAATGAGAGTTTCATCTTTTTCAGTAGGAGCCATGACAAAGTAAATAGATTAAAATGTAACTCACGAAACTGTGGAACCTTGGAGATGCTGTCAGGCTGGCAGCAGCGAATAAGTAGAAAGAACGGGACACACCAAAGGAGACAGGAGCGGCCTCTTTCCCCTTCACAGGCTCTGCACGATGTAGTTATAGCTGAAAGATTCAAAGCAGGTATTAATAATTTGCAAGGTACTGTCAAATAATCTTTTAAACAGAAAAAATGACAAATGGACTCTCCCGGGTTTCTGGTACCAAATTTTGGGTAGATTATTGGCTGAGGAATAACCTAACCACCAAGGGAAGATGATAAAGAAAAGGAGTTGGGTTTCGGACTGGAGAAAAAGGATAGAAAGATAGGAGGAGAGTCCCACAAAAGTTGTAAATTTAACCTTAAATACACTCAAGGGCGGTTGCCACCGCAAATCCGCTCTCTGATACCTAAAGTGGGTAAGAACCTGGTCGAAGCTGACGGGAACCGCAGCTAAGACTTGGGCGGTTTGCCAGAGAAAGGCTTTAGTGTATTCCCTCTCAAGCATGCATATGCCTACTATGGGGAAGGGTGATGGTCTGACAAGACAAATAGTAACAGATTTATTGCGTATTAACGATGGCATGAACCTAGGAAGAGTTAGGAAAGCCAGGATCTTGCCTAACTGTAGTATTTGCGAAATGATAAATCCAAAAACAAATATTTAATTTATTTAACAAGGCAAAAGAAGTTGATAACTTTAACAAATATATAGTTTCAATTTTGGTTAACAATTTGGGGTCGCAGACCTCAGAAAACATTAAACGGTTGCGCCAGGCAATTAACAATTTATTAGGTTTCAAACCTTTATAAAATCCTAGCAAGGATTTAAAAATAGCGAAGATAAAAATTCAAAATTTAAAGACAATTAAGGTGATTAAAGTTTAACAATAAATAGAGTAAAAGGTGTGTACTATAAGAAATTTCTGAGAAAACATTCTAAAGAAAGTAACCACTTCGAAAATAACAATAAGAAAAACATGAAGAATAAGATAGAAGTTCCTATAACTTCTTATATTTGTGCAGAATTACTTTTATAACAATTATACAAAAGAGGGCAGGTCACTTACGGTGAAACCTGAAGAGAAAGTCAAAAGGAAGGTTCTAGACTTCCTATGTTTAATTAGGAATCACGAGACTAATGGGGCAAGTTTCCCTTTCGTGAAACCTAGAAATAACTCACTCCTGAGTTGAAGGAATTGTTTTCCCTGACTATAAGGGAGAAACAATGTAAGCTTGAACCGTGTATAAAACACGTGGTTATGCAGAAATTAATTAATGAGATATAAGCAAAGGTGGGAGGGCACGTCATTAGAGTGACACCTCATTGCAATAGGCCTTAAAGTAATAATTTTATTAACATGGTTTGTTAGTAGAAGGTTTAGGAAAGATCAATTGGGAGTTAGGATAAATGTTCATGGCCTTATTTATGGTAATCGGACGATCGCGACGCGCTAGAAATGTTGAACAAGCGCTAGTTCTCACTATAGTCTGTTAAATGGATGCAAAATTCACTGTAGTAACACGAAAGTTTATAGCGAAGAAAGTTATTGCAATGATGAAAAATAACTGGTTGCACTAGGTAGACGAGAGTCTATTGCTTGAGAAAGTTGTGAATTACAATTAAATGCGCCATAGAACATTCCAACGGTGGAAGAAAATTAGCTATTGAGCTTTAATTCAGAAGGAAGATTCTTCAATTTTCAATAGTATTCTCACAAGTGAGTGAAAAATACATGACGGCAAGACTTGTAGATAGAGTACAGAGTCTGGAAGGTTCCAGAACAATCCTAATAGAAGAATGGGGCCAAAGTTAATCCAGCGGTGGAACGAGCTTGGTATTTTATAGACAGCGGGTATTAGATAATATCCCACGTGGTGAGAAGATTTCTCATTTAAATAGCTTAAGAAAAGCTACTTTCTATTAAGGTTGCCTTAGACAGACAAAAGCCCAACATGGCAAATCCCGCGAAGAATGATTACCGCCCCAAATAAGTAATCTCACGCTGTCTATAAAATGATCAATAAAAGCATGTAGATAATAAAACTGATGAAGATGAGGTTAAAATCTTAAGTCTGTACTTATCTTGGTTGCATGTCGAAGGTGAAGTTCCCTTTGACGAATACTTAATGTGCCAACATGGCGTAGAATGTAGAGAATACCTCTTGGTTTGAGGAGACTGGCTCTAGTTGAGCCTTGACTGACCGAGTCAACTGCCGACTTACAAGTGAGACCCACTCAGCGAAGCGCGGAGGGTCCAAGGAAGGGAAAAGAGTGGGGGTAGGAGACAAAAGGAAAACATATAAGCATGACCAATATTGTAAACTTAAATTCTCTTGAGGAAATGGTCTTCAAAGAGTTGATAGCAGGCGATACTAGCACAGCCTGGTGGGTGAAAAAGTAGACGAAGTTCTCTTGATCAAGGAGATGATAGCTGGCGATGGTGACGAGATCTGATGGCCAAATTGATAAGTGAGTCTTCTTGTGCAGGGAAAAATTGAGGAACTTCTGAGATTCGCTGCTAGATGACGCTAGGTGGGCCATGGAAGATATATATCTAGAACAGACTCACAATGACATAAGAGACATGACCAACAAAGAGAAAATAGAAGATCACTGTTGGTGTTTGATAAAGAGGAAAGAATGAACATGCAAAAGCATTAAAAATTATATTCTCTCGTACCGTGTATTCCAAGAATACACCAGTAACCGAGAAGTTAGAATCTCGAAAGTGTCGCGTTAGCAACACTAGATAATGGATATTATTATAAACATATTACATGTAAATAATTTTTGTGGAAATTATTTAATTAGTTAAATAATTTAGTAGAATTTATTAATCAATCGTTTTGGAATTGTGTGTGTTTATGAGCGGATGTTTTTGGTGTGAATGATTATTCACTGTTAAGAGCAAATGTGGAACCGTATTGGTCTATAACAATAACGGAGTGCGAATGAAAGAGTGAATAATTTTTTTTAGAATGATTGGTTAAGAAACAGAGCATTTATGTGAACTTTTGTAAGATCTGAATGTTAATTTTTACTTGTTTTATAAATTCACACACTTGCAGCCTCCGTGAGCTAGCGAGAATGATTCACCGTTAGCATTGGAGAGCGATGATATAATATAACAGGTGTAGACTCACAGCCTTCTGTTTATTGTATAAACCAGTTTTGAGTACGGCGTGATGCCAGTGTTTCATTGATGATACAAAGCCACGGCACGTGCGTTCTACAACGCAGGTTTGTGAATGAAACCATGTGTCTGGGATGCCATTAAGAGGCTTCACTAAACGCTTTTATTTTTACGCTGTGTAGACCTAGAGCAAATCAAGATTTATACTCATAATTTTAATATAGCATTGTAGTAAGATGTAGAATGGAAAGGAGGTGTGAATATTTGCGTGTTTTTAATTTTAATGTTAATTGTTAAATTCATTTATTGTTAATTTGTTTATAGTAGATTAGTTTACCCTTTTGTTAATAAATTTATTCAGATTGTTTTGCATTGTTGTTGGAGTGTGATTCATTTTAAATATAAGGAGCAGAGTATTGTGGATGTAGTGTAGGCGAAGCTGAAGTCCCAGTCCCCGAGATAAATAAAGGTGAGTGCCCCGTGTAGTTGGTTGTTGATCCACAATATTCTTGCTGTCTGTAAATCCCTAATCCCTAAAGACCATGTTGGAAGCGATTTCTAATGTAGTATTTGCCGGAGCACTTAGAAATAGTCAATCCAGCGGGGGCAATGGATATTCCAACAGGATCCTTTCCGGATTATCGGGTACAGTACGCCTCCATGTGTTGAATGGACGGGCAGTTGAAAGCAGCCAGGAGGGACGCGATGATGCTGGCAGTGAAAAAGCCGCGGTGATCACAGTGGGTTGGTGCTGTAACGTATCTTGTACGCCTCTGAGCGTTGAATGGGCAGGCAGTCTAAAGCAGCCAGGAGGGATGCGATCCAGCTGTCAGTGATCTTGGCCTTCCTCTTGGTCTCTCGCCCTCCATTTCCATCTCATGCATCCTCCTTAGTATCCTGCCCTCCTGCATTCTCCTAACATGATTGTACCAACTAATTCTTGATTTCTCTATGATCTCTTGTACAAGGGATTCTCTTCCACAATCTCTCTCACTCTCTCATTTCTCACCCGAATAAAACAAAAAATATTTTTGTCCTAAATTGTAAACAGCCTTCCCAACGAAAATTGAACAAGATTCAAAAGCATTGCTGAAAACTCCTCGTTTTCTTTTCCTGAAACCCTTCCCAAATTGATTGATGTTAGTCCTTCCACGGTCACTGTCTGTTATTTGGTTATTGTTATCATAAACAAGGATGGACACGTATCTTTACAAAAAAATAACTTTTATAGATTTCTATACATCATTCCGAAAATAAGCCTAACTCAACTTAAGCGATGACTTCTCATTTAAACCATTTTCAAAACTTATTTTCTTATCTCGTGTCTACGATCAGTTAAGAGATTTTTCGGTTAATCGATTAATCGGTTTTAAGAATGTTCGATTAATAGATTAATCGTTTCCGATTAATTTCAAATTAATCGATTAATCGATTATTAATCGATTAATTGAAAATCGATTATTACCAGATCTACTATATACTCTCCTTGGCTAGTCAATTGCAATACAAATATAGAACTTGTCAGGGATTTCAACCCAGGACCTCTCGTAACCTAAGCGAGAATCATACCCCTAGTCCAACTGGTCATTGCTGTGGAGTCCAATCTACCATGTTCTCTGCTTTTTTAGTCAATTACAGTATAAAGAAAGGTCCTGTCCGGGCATTGAACCCGGTCCTCTCACACCCTAAAAGTGAAACACACCCAAAGACTAACAGGCCGTGAATGTGTAGCCCTATCTACTATGCACTCTGCCTCGTTAGGCAATTACAATACAAGTAGCCTATAGGGCCTGACCGGGATTTGAACTCGGGACCACTCGCACACTAAGCGAGAATCATACCCCTAGACTAACTGCCCGTTCATATGGAGTCCTATATACTATGTACTCTGCTTGGCTGGACAATTACAACATAAACGTAAGTCCAGTCCGGGATTTGAACCCGGGACCTTTCGCACCCAAAGCGAGAATCATTCCCCTAGACCAACTGACCGTTAGTGTGGAGTCCTATCTACTATCTACTCTGCTATTTCAGTCAATTACAATAGAATTAAATGGCAAATCCGGGTATTGAACCCGGTCCTCTCGCACCCTAAACGTGAAACACACCCAAAGACCAACATGCCGTGAATGTGTAGTCCTATCTACTGTGCACTCTGCTTCATTAGGCAATTATAATACAAGTAGCCTATAGGGCCTGACCGGGATTTGAACCCGGGAATACTCGCACACTAAGCGAGAATCATACCCCTAGGCTAACTGGCCGTTCATATGGAGTCCTATATACTATGTACTCTGCTTGGCTAGACAATTACAATATAAACATAGGGCCAGTCCGGGATTTGAACCCGGGACCTTTCGCTCCCAAAGCGAGAATCATACCCCTAGACCAACTGGCCGTTAGTGTGGAGTCCTATTTAATATGTACTCTGCTTTGCTAGTCAATTACAATATAAACATAGGGCCTGGGGGGCGACGGCCAACACCAACATAGAATGAAAACACGATATTAAAGATTGAAAAGAAGAGTAGCACTGATAGAGAGGGGTCTTATAATATACCCATTGGTTATGAAGATCTTCTCCTCCCTGACTCTTCCGTACCCTCCCGGGTTTCGGCACCAAATTATGGGTAAGTTATTAGCTAAGGAATAACCCTCCCTAAGGGAAGATGATGAAAAAGGAAAGGGGAAGAAGTGGGTTTCGGTATGGAGAAAAAGTATGGATAGATGGGACGGGAGTCCAATATAACTCATAAACTTAAACTAAAGTAAACGTTTAATCACCATTTTCACTGCGCGAGCCTGCGGGATACCTAAAGTGGGTATGGACTTGGACACAGCTAATGGGAAATGCGGCTGGAGCTTGGGCTGTTTGCAAGCAAGCGGCGATCGTACTTTCCCTTCCCAGCCTAAATTTGGATACTATGGGGAAGGGTGGTACTCTGGCAAGAAAAAGAATGACAGATTTACTGTATATCCTTTCAAAGGAGTTAAGTTTAATAGAATGTTTTGAAAGGCGCAAATAATTTGAATTTGCCGTGATGATTTTAGTTCTTGGAACTGTAGGATTTCCGACGACTGATCGAGTACTCCCAGGAAGGGTAGTGGTGAAGCAGTTATAGTGCTCTTGAGAACAATTTTGTTGTTTTCTATGAAAATGTTGGTAAGAAAAACAATAGTTGCTTTTAAGAATAGCTAAGCTTTTACCCAGCAAAGTGCCGACTAAACGTTTAGACCAGAAGAAAAACTTAAATTTTGAAAACGACCATAAGTTATAGAGAAAATCTCAACAAGCAGGAAGCTTGCGGAGCTAGCTTTACTTGCCTTACTGGCTCATTAGAATTAGCTATAGCAGCTAAAAGATTCTTTGAAAAAGATGATACTAGAAGTTTTCGTTCAAATGCAACAAGAAGCAAAACTTTTATTATTTGAGTATGTGATTTTCTTAAACAGAGCATAAACCGATGGGAAGAGTCAGGGAAAATAGGGTGCTGCCTAATCGTTATTCTAAGACAAGAACGAAAAAATATAATCTGATTTATTTAACAATGCGTGGAGATATATTAATTTTGACAAATATAAAAGGTACAATTTAGTTTTTAACCTTTGAAATTTCAGACCTCTAGAATGTTGAAGTTTGCACTCGGCAATGAACAATTTTTAGGTTTGGAACCTCTTCTAAGCACTAAAATCTGCATAAGATTTTAAAAATGGTGCTATGATTAACAAATTCGAAGTTTAACGACAATTAAGGCAATTAAAGCATTACTAATTATATCAGGTACAAGGTGAACACTTTTGAATTCCTATTGGAAATCTTGAAAGTAAGAACAAATAACAAATTCGAAATTATAAAAAAAGAAAGAGAAATTAAGAAGAAGTTTCTATAACTTCTTATGTTTATACAGTAACTAGCAGAAGTACCCGCTCTTCGAACGGTCTTCGGTATTAATAACCAGACGTTATCAATATTGAGCTACTGTTGCAATGGTTAGGGGCTTGTTATTCCTTCATACGTTTATCAGAGCGAAGTTAGTTTTCTGGGAATATCACAGACACTGTTAATTTATAGGCCTTAAAATGTGGTTTTCGGAGACTCTTTATAGACTTCCGAATTTTGTGTCTCACATTGAGAAGCGCAACATATGCTTTGGTCTTCCTTCTAGGATAATTTTTATATTTCGCCTATTTTAGCATGTATTTTGAAAAGAAGTTTTTTCCTATACCATCCCTTCTATGAGAAGTACGGTGAAGAGTTTTATAAATGATTGCTGTATTGACTCTCATGGATACCTAATTTTACGATGCTCCAAACATTCGAACACGAGCTATAAGCCTACATAAAGATACACAGAAAGTATGCCTACTTCGGAGGGGAAGTAAAGCTGGCGGTCCCATGTCATAGATTTATGTCATGTAATAGAACCTTCTACTAACCACAATTGTGTGAAGTTAAATTTGTTGGTTAGATTTGATTAACGCTCTATTAGTTCCAAATTTTGCCACCAGGTGCCGGTTGAGGTGGCATCTAGTAGCCAAGTCACAGCTAGGTGTCGCTGACGGTAGCATTTGTTAGCAAAAGTAGGAACTACTGGAAATAGATCGTCTGCAGACCTTACCTGAAATACAGATAACACACACTAATACAGCCATCACAATTAACACCGATAATCAGACAGATTCTACACACACTCAAAGTACACGAGGCTACGTGAACGCGTTGTCGCAGCTTCTAAACTGAGGAACCAACCAATCAACGTACAACATATCACCCAGATGTCCGAATATGGATATATCAACCACACAGTATCAAACAAAATCATCCTTACGATGAACCCGTTTGTAGAAAAAAAAGTGAATGTGCTCAATCTAAATTCACCTAACGTGTACTTCCTGACGTGAAAATAAATTTGAAAATCTCGTAGACGAAACGCAATACACCTCACATGAAGACTGACTCACCGTTTGTTAAGTCCCTATCCACAGGACACCTTTAACAAATTATATAGGCTTGTGGTGCATGAATATTCAGTTTTTTTTTATCCTCCAATGGCCCAAATTCCCAATAGACGCAAACAATTCTATTTCAATTCAAGAGTTTTTGAAAATGATGTTGCTGTTTGGAGATATAGTTCTGTACGACATATCACACGTATAAATCACTTGAAAAATTTTAGGGTACCCCTTGCCCCTTAAGCGCATTGATGAATTTTACAGTCTAAATTGGTTCCGTGATAACCTTATAGCCATTTGAAAACTTTCACAGAAATGTAATAAGTGGAGTGACTTGCTTTTTACAGAATTAGATGGGAAGTTGGATGGCTTCTCTTAAGAACCTGTTGACATTGTTGCCGGCTTGCATTCCTTCATTAGTTTATTAAATTCAATCAGTTTTCTGGGAATATCTCAGAAATTGTTGGTTTTAGAGCCTTAAAATGTAGTTTTTGGGAACCCTCGAGTTTTGTTTCTGCCACGGAGGGGCTAAAAAATTTGCTTAATATAATAAATCATCATACATATATATAAAATAAAATGAGATGGAGTGTGTCTGTCTTTCTATCTGTCTGTCTGTCTGTCTGTGTGTGTGTTACTCAATAACGCAAGAACCACTGGTACGATTTAAATGAAATTTTGCATGGATGTAGCTGATTTACCATGTTTACATATAGGATACTTTTAATTTCGATATTTTGCACTGTTAAAAATGGCGACCATTTTAGTGACGTCACTACACCCTTTGTTTTCAAAATTTCTTATTTCCATATCAAATAAAAAGAGAACGCTAAGAAATAGCAAACTTTTGATGGCACATACGAGCTTTAAAATGTAATTTCCTATCCGAAAGGTCCTTATCACTTTTCGTGTATCTCCAACGGTTAGCGAGTAAAACCCACATATGTGACGTCACTACACCCTTTGGTTCAAAATGTCATATTTCCATAAAAAGAGAACTCTAAGAAATAGCAAACTTTTGATGCACACACGAGATTTAGCATTTAATTTTCTATCCAAAAGGTCCTTATCACTTTTCGTGTATCTCCAACGGTTACCGAGTAAAACCTAAATTTGTGCAATAAAACACGGTCAACACCGAGCGGTGCAGTATATCTCTACATACATAAAACTTAAAGTTTGTATGGTTTTTTTCTTCGCAATCTCTACGGAAATTTGAGTTATTTACGCGTTTCAGACTGTTTTATTATGGATGCGCGCGAAAATAATTTTTTGGTCTGTCTGTCTGTTTGTTTGTTTGTCTGTGGACAACTTTGTTCCCTTATAACTCGAGAACGGCCGGGTGTATCGACGTAAAATTTGGTACAGATATCCATCAGAGGCACGACACTAATCTTTGATGTAACCCTTCTCCGTACCTCTCATAAAAGAGGGCCTACCCCCTTAAAATACATGCTGAAATAGGAGTAGAAGGACGAGACAAAGATCATTTTCAGCCCCTCAATATGAGAGACAAAACTCGGGGACCCTAAACGGTCCCCGAAATCCACATTTTAAGGCCCTAAAACCAACCATTCTTGAGATATTCCCAGAAAACTAATTTCATTTAATAAACTAATGAACGAATACAAGCCGGTAACCATGGCAACAGATTCTCAAAGGTCCATGTATTGCTGTAAGACGCAATGCAATTCCATTAATTACATTGGTGTGAAAGTTTGCAAACGGCTAGAAGGTTATCACGGAACCAAATTAAGCTGTAAAATTCATAAATACGTATAATGCGCTTAAGGGGGTCAAGGGATACACTAGAATTTTTTCACGCCATTTACACCTGCGGGTGTGGTACGGCAGGTCTATTATATTCCTATCCCTATATTATATTATTAATATTAATATTATATTATGGCGAACAAAGAGGAGACAAAGCCCCTCGGTGCTAGAAACAAAACTTGGGGGCCTCGAAAACTACATTATAAGGCTCTAAAACCAACAGTGTCTGAATAATATTCCCAGAAAACTAATTTAATTTAATTTAACAAATTAATGAAGGAATGGAAATCGGTAACCATGACACCATTATCTCAAGGGGTGGCATCCAACTTTCCATCTATTTCTGTAAGAAGCAATGTCACTCCATTTATACCTTGCCACGGTGGGTGAGTGGATAGCGTGTCGGTCTACTAACCCCAAAATTGCAGGTTCACTCCTGGCCGTGGTACAGGCCGGACGTTTGTTTTAGACGAGTGAAAAATCTTAATGGAAGCTTGGAGGCGAGTTACTACAGTACCTGTGTTGTTATCAGCTGCCCCAAGCGCTCCGATGATTGATAAAGCTGTTTCACACTATTGCTGAAGTATAGTCACTGGCAAATATAATGACGTTCTGTTCGTAACTACGTAACGTGTACTTGCGTGTCACACAATACTTCGACGTGGACTGTACTGTCTGCTCAAGTCTGGAATTCCATTACATCAGATCGGTGGTGACAAATGTGAAGTGATAGGGTGAGAGAGTGACTGTGTACAGGCTCACCCGCAGGCTTCAAGGTCAAGGGCAATCGTCTAAAACAAACGTCCGGCCTGTACGTGATTTTTGAAAGGCGGCAAAAATACGACTCGCATGTCGTACGATGTTGGCATGTCAAAGAACCCATTTGAATTCAGTAGGCCGTGTTCATAATGGCAAAATTAACCTCAGGAGTTTCCGCCAACACAAAGTTCCTCATTTCACTACTAGAATATAGTGTTCAAGGAGCTTAGATATCTACCCTCCTTGACTTTCATAGTGATTCAAGGAACAACGAAATTTCGACATGCAAGCTACCCTCTGGGTGTCAATTACGAAGCATGCATCCGGCACCCGAGCCATTATTAGGCTACTCCATTTATTACATTTCTGTGAAAGTTTGCAAATGGCTATATGGTTACCACGGAACCAACGTAGACTGTATAATTCGTCAATGCAATTAAGGGGGTCAAGGGGTAACCTAGAATTTTTTCATGCAATTTCACGTGCGACATATAGTGCAGAAAGTCTATTATATCTACAAACAGCAACATTATTTTCAAAAATTCCTGAATTGAATCAGCATTTTTTCCGGCTTTTAGGAATTTGGGCCATTTGAGGCTAAAGAACGTGAATGTTCATGCACCACAATCCTTTATAATTTATGAAAGAGGTCTTCCTGTCTATGGGGACCTAACACAACGTAGAGGGTCATTTTTATGTGAGGTGTATTGCGTTTCGTCTACAAGGCTTTCAAATCTATTTCACGTCAGGAAGTACACGTTAGGTGAATTTAGTTTGAGAGCACATTTTAACTAATCTTTTTTTTTTTTTGTCGACATACGGATTCATCGTAGGGATGATTTTGTTTGATACGTATGGTAGATATACCCATATTTGGATATCTGGGTGATATGTTGTAGACAATAGAATTGTCTGTCTGTCTTTCTGTGTATCTTTACGTACGCCTATAAATCATGTTCGGATGCTTGGTGCATCGTAAAATTAGGTATGGTAAACATGAGTCAATACACCAATCATTTATAAAACTCCTCACCGTACTTTTCATACAGAAGAAGGGTGGATATAGGGAAAAACTTCTCAAAATACACACATCAAAAAAAGTTTTGCATCACCTCGGTTCCCAGATCTCCGGCATATAGACGTTGACTGTGTATATTGTATCCAAGATACAGTCCCTTTGACTGTTCATAGATGTCACTAAAACTGCTCAAAGATGTAAACAACCATGCATGAGCAGGGCCTATTAGACGGAGGGGGTACGACAGCCGATCAGTTCCAGTCATTCCACCAGGACGAAGGTACGCTGCTCATGTTGTCTGTAGTTCTACCATGCCTAGAAGGTCAATACCGCAGTTCGATCGCGTCCGCATTGTTACTTAGTGTCAAGAAGGGCTCTCAACAAGGGAAGTTTCCAGGCGTCTCAGAGTGAACCAAAGCGATGTTGTTCGGACATGGAGGAGGTACAGAGATACAGGAACTGTCGATGACAGGCCTCGCTCAGGCCGCCCAAGGGCTACTACTGTAGTGGATGACCGCTACTTACGGATTGCCGCTCGGAGGAACCCTGACAGCAATGCCACCATGTTGAATAATGCGTTTCGTTCAGCCACAGGACGTCGTGTTTCAACTCAAACTGTGCGCAATAGGCTGCATGATGCGCAACTTCACTCCCGACGTCCATGGCGAGGTCCAGCTTTGCAACCCCGACACCATGCAGCGCGGTACAGATGGGCCCAACAACATGCTGAATGGACCCCACGGAATTGGCATCACGTTCTCTTCACCGATGAGTGTCGCATATGCCTTCAACCAGACAATCGTCGGAGACGTGTTTGGAGGCACCCTGGTCAGGCTGAACGTCTTAGACACACTGTCCAGCGAGTGCAGCAAGGTGGTGGTTCCCTGATGTTTTGGGCTGGCATTATGTGGGGCCGACGTACGCCACTGGTGGTCATGGAAGGCTCCGAAACGGCTTTACGATACCTGAATGACATCCTCCGACCCATAGTGCAACCATATCGGCAGAATATTGGAGAGGCATTTGTCTTCATGGACGACAATTCTCGACCTCATCGTGCACATCTTGTGAATGCGTTCCTTCAAGATAACGACATCGCTCGACTACAGTGGCCAGCATGTTCGCCAGACATGAACCCTATCGAACATGCCTGGGATATGTTGAAAAGGGCTGTTTATGGACGTCTTGACCCACCAACCACTCTGAGAGATTTACGCCGAATTGTCGTTGAGGAGTGGGACAATTTAGACCAACAGTGTCTTGATGAACTTGTGGATAGTATGCCACGACGAATACAGGCATGCATCAATGCAAGAGGACGTGCTACTGGGTATTAGAGGTAGTGGTGTGTACTGCAATCTGGACCACAAATGCTGAAAGTCTAGCTGTATGATGGTACAACATGCAATGTGTGGGTCTCATGAGCAATAAAACGAGCTGAAATGTTGTTTGTGTTGATCTCTATTCCCTTTGTATTTAAAGGTTCCGGAACTCTTGGAACCGAGGTGATGCAAAACTTTTTTTGATGTGTGTACATGCTAAAATAGGCGAAATATAAAATTTATCCTAGAAGGACGATCAAAGCATATGTTGCGCTTCTCATTGTGAGATAAAAAATTCGCTAGTCTATAAGGGGTCTCCGAAAACCACATTTTAAGGCCCTTAAATTAAGAGTGTATGTGATATTCCCAGAAAACTAACTTCGTTCTGATAAACTTATGAAGGAATGACAAACCGCTAACCATTGCAACAGTAGCTCAATTGATAATGTCTGGTGTTAATATATAACACCATTCAAAGAACGGGTACTTCTGCTAGTACAATATAAAGATAGGGATAAAAAAAGACCTTCCGTACCACACCCGCAGGTGAAGATCGTGTGAATAAATTCTAGTGTATCCCTTGACCCCCTTAAGCGCATTATACGTATTGATGAATTTTACAGCTTAGTTTGGTTTCGTGATAACCTTATAGCCGTTTCCAAACTTCACAGTAATGTAAAAAATGGAATTGCATTGCGTCTTACAGAAATAGGTGGTCCTATGAGATTCCGTTCTCATGGTTACTAGCTTGCATTCTTTCATAGATTATTCAATGAAATTAGTTTTCTCTGAATATCTCAAGAATGGTTGGTTTTAGGGCCTTAAAATGTGGTTTTTGGGGGCCCTAGGGCCCCCGAGTTTTGTTTCTCACATTGAGGGGTTGAAAATAAGCTTTGTCTCATCCCTCTACGCCTATTTCAGCACGTATTTTAAGGGGGTAGGCCCCCTTTTATGAGAGGTACGGAGAAGAGTTACATCAATGATTAGTGTGGTGCCTCTGATGGATATCTGTATCAAATTTAACGTTGATCCACCCAGCCATTCTCAAGTTATATGGACTCGCAGTTGTCCACAGACAGACAAACAGACAGACAGATAAAAATTTTGTTTTTGCGCGCATCCATCATGAAACAGTCTGAAACGCGCAAATAACGCAAATTCCGTGGAAATTCAGAAAAAACAGACAAACTTTCATTTTTATATATAGAGAGATTTCGGCCGTGTTAAATGCAAATAGGACAGGTCTCTATTTCTGAAACCTGAAGAGAAAAATTAGATTACTTAATTATGAGTAGAAATAAAAATAGAATTCCCCCATTTAGGAGGGAAAAGAATTAGAATGTGGACTAGCCACTGAATATGCAGAAGTTAATTCGTGAAATGCGAAACAAAGTTGGGAGGGCACTTTTTGGCAAGTGAGTCCTCATTGATTAATAGCTAGGTACATCAATTGACTTCAATTTAGAACTTAATTAGATTAAGTTAGTAAGGTGTTTAGGGAGGAAGAATTGGGAACTTTAGGAAAACGTTTTTGCCATATTTATTGCTCTCACAAACGCGACGCTGTTGGTGGTTTAACGGGCACTGTTTTCACTATAGTCTATTGGTGTATTTGAAAAGTTCACTATTGCAGCACAGTAAGTTCACAAGGAGAAAAGTTATTGCAATTATGTAAATCACTTGTTAAATTTTAGCTTGAGAGAGTTTATTGCGTCGTAGCTATTGTAGGTTGCAGTTGAATGCACCGGAAAATCTCCAATGAAGGAAGACAAATTATGTTGATTAGAGGTTTATGCAACATAAATTTCTCAGTGAGGAAAATGTATTCCCATATTTGAAGAAATTTATATATATATATATATATTATTTAGTCAATTTACCCTCTAGGTTGGTGGTTCCCACGGACTCAGCGAGGGAACTCACCATTACCGCCTCTATGGGCAGTGTGCTGGAGCTTGGTACATCTGGTCGGAATGGATACAACTGGGGAGGTGTGATCAGCAATCGCCCAGGCGGCCTGCAAAGCGAACAGGGGCCTCATGAGGGATGGGAAGGGATGGAAGATTGGGATGGATAGGCTAGGAAGAGGCAAGGAGGTGGCCGTGGCCGTGGCCTGACAGTAGGTACTGTACCCGTAATCCACGTGGTCTTACCTGTTGAAATCCGATGGAAAAGCTGGATCGTAGATTCTGGAAGATCCCGGCTGAAATAACCCCTAAAAGTCTACCAACTAGGATCAACCATTAAATATGCCATACGAAGATGCCTGTGGTGTATATATTACAATGAAACGAAGCTCTTAAAAGAACTCGAAAAAGAGACTCTAAAAGAAAACGAAAGTATCTCGGGCGTTAATTTTAAGCAAACACAAGAAAAAACCACCCACTGGTCCTCCTAACGCACTCCCTTTTCTAATAGAAAACACCAGTCGTTCAAAGATTTTTTTAAAAATTAAATTCAGTTTATTAACTGGCAAATGGTGTATGTCTGTCGATTAGACAAAAAGGAAGAAAGCTTCTCTAAATCAAATGACGAAAATAGTTTCAATAAACACCTATAATAAGGCCCCAACTTACTGCTCTAAATCGCAGAATTTAAATGTCTCATTCATTGAACACATTACATGAAAAATTCAATATTAAATCATGCACTGATGCTATACCCTTATTAAAAATTTATACATATCTTACATTTTATATACAGATTATATCCTTAGTTAGGATTTTGTTATTATCGCTGCCCATTTCCATTTAATTCGACAAGTATATCTCAAGGTTATAATACTCTTAATTTGTTGCATTCAACAATCAATTAAGATAATCGAATAGTGTTACAAGTTAGAAAATAGTTTATTAACTATCCATATGCTTCAATGAATGCAGTATATTTTTGTTAAAATCACTGAAATATCAAATAAATTATATTGCATGAATTAATTAAAGTTATTCGAAAAGTGGCTGTGTCACTTAAATATGTGTGTCACGATATAAGCAATCCATCTCCGGCAAATCTTAATAGGCAAGAATAAAAACGTAGGGTTACTTGAATTAATACTGGCATTTAAGAAAAACATTCGTGATTCACGTTCACAACAACGTCCTATTCAAATTAGTGATAGCTCAAAAGCTAATTTCACTCTTACAAAACGAAATGACTACGTTAATGTCTTCACATAAGACTTCGAATACATTATACAATATTAATGTTGACCATCCAGTGATGTCAAATATTCGCTTCATTAGCACAATAAATTCGTATTCATTAAATTGCAATACATTAATTCAGCTTTCCAAAGCTATCAAGAATTTTTCCCAAACGTAATTAAACTCAAAACCTTTCAATAATTACTCTGAAGATATCACGCCTTATCGTAGACGAATATAGAAGTGTCACAGAGAACCTCTTTCCCAACTTCACTCAACAAGTTGCAACAATTTATTAGATAAGTTGTATTATCTACTTCCATAATTTATCGTCATTTAAGTCTATGACAAATTCTGTTATACTTGTCTGAACTGTCAATTTAGTTCACTATTCCTATATATATATATATATATATATATATATATATGTATAATTATTTCCATAATAAGTTATATATAAAAAAATCGTTGATAGACACTAGTAAAATAGTCGGTTCTGTTTCGCCTATCCAAACTCTAAAAACGGCTTAACTACTCAGAAGAAAACACGTGAGATTCACACCATGGAAAGGAGTCTATTATCGTATCAATAGATACACGCAAACCATTAAATCAAACGATGATCTAGCCAAGAGCCTACCAAAAACGAATTAAAATAACACAAGCTGAATACTGAACGAACTAAAGTTTCAGTTAAAAAAATCTCTAATCTAAAAGAAATATGAAAGTAGGCTACAAATGCCTCGACAATCAATTCACAATTGTTCTCGCTGGACGATTTCTACGATTCCATACCCATGGAAAATAATGATGAAAATGAACTATCATTTCTAAAAGAAAGAAATGTCTACTAGAATGTCATAAGTCCAAACGAAGAGTATCACTGAAATATTTTTGGAATAGTTCAAGTGCACGTGTGTGTGGCCATCTTCTTCCTAATCGCTATTCTTATACAAAAATATCGTCGTCTTGGTCCTAATTATGCTGCAGATGTCTTCCCAAACAAAATTCAATGCTTGGTTTTATTTCCAAAATTTCAAAAAAAAACACAAGTAATGCTCTAAATAGCATTACGTTTACTGTTAACTACTAAATAAATTACAATCTCCGACATAAATGATACAAGGAACCAAATCTAGTCTTCGAATGAATTTCATACTATTTAATAAAATATTGGTGAAAAGTGACGAACTAAAAGCGACAAAGTCTACTGTCTACAAGAAAGAAAAGTTTTCCAGCTACCTTGGGCGATGTTCTGGTTGAGATTGAAGAAAGTTAAGGAATATACATTCCTTTCAGGAACTGGACCCTCATCCCTGAGTAGTCTATGGCTGGAGCTGTAAGTCGTCGAACCAACTTCCTCCTAACTCGAAAACCACTGTCTACAAAACGGAGTTCCTACATATTACTTGTACAAGGCTCCCTCGACGTTATCAGTCAAGTAGTTTCGTTCATTTGGAGTTGTTTCTTCATTCTCATGTACTTCAAAACCACTGGATCAGAACGAACGCCTACAAACGTTTCTTTTTCTTCATTGAAGTATTTATAAGGTTGTCATTCCAAACGATCAATCCTGCCTCTGCATTGCATTCCTGTACTATCTGCTTAGCCCAACATTGCTACAGCAGCTAGATTCTCACAATAAAGTCCAGTCGTATTGTTCTTGATAATACTAACGCTTTCCTGCATTTCAACCATATATGTAGTAGATTTCCTCATCGTGGAGTTTGTACTGACAAGTCCATGCAATAACTAAGCTCACTCGCATATATCTATTTTCTGGGTTATGTCAAACACGCCAGAAATACGAACAACCGCATGTTGCTATGAAGCAATCCGCCTGTTCGCTCCGCGCCGTGATTAGAGTACACTCGTACGACTGCGTGTTTAACGAAACTTTTCTTACAGAGCCGATAGCACGTTCACTCCTTGTGTCACAAAACTCAAGTGTCTGTGATCTCAGAACTGCTCGCAGACACGCCACAGCTGGCAGTCTACCCATGATACATCTCTCCTTGTATCGAGGTTGACAATCGAACTCTGTCGATTATCATCTTATATATGCATCAGACAGTTGCAGAAAGAAGTTAGTGAGCATGTCCTGTCCACGTGATCAAGAGCATGGCGGGATTGCCTATCTATCTTCCAAGTGAATGACGAGTGTATTGCTCCTCAAGCCTGCAGCCAAATTAATGCCAAACAATAATTTCAAAATACGTCTCGCTGTCGTATCAGGGTTCAAGTATACAGCTAAATACTGGCTCATCCTCCTCCCAACCTAGCTAATAAAAGTGTGCAAATACTTTTATTACACCATTCTAGGTATTCGTTAATGAACAGTATTTTGTGTTTTATTCCACTCTCTTAAAATACTTTCTGAGGTTCTTCGCATTGAATTTTCCTATTTCCTCGTTCGTGTGGATGTCTAGGACTTGGTAAATATTATTCCCGTACACTCTGCCTACCTTGTAGGGGCCAATGTACAGGCTACTGAACTTCATGTATATCTTCCTCGCTGCATCTGTTTTAGTGGATTTACGTACGAGAACTAAGTCATTAGTTTCTAGAGGTGGGTTGTAGCGCTTTCCTTAATTTCTTTTCTGTCTTTTTCCCGCCGCATCCATCAGGCTTTCTCGGACATTATCCACCCTTTCCTGCTCTGACGGTTCAGCATCTTTAGTTAAGAATTGTGTTATTTCATCCCAAGCTCTTTCGGGTTTCTGTTATGATGAACTAACACTGGAATATCTCTCAGACTTTCATGATATGTCGTATTTAGGCATGTCTCCATCAGAGGTACATATTTTACCCAGCTAGGATGATCTTGAGGGCAGTATAAACGTGAAAACTTGGCAACCTCTGACATTAGACGTTCCGAACTGTTGGACTCAGGATATCTGATGCTGGAGAACACGTGACATATTCCAAATCTCTCCATAGCGACTTTGAATTCATGGGAAGTAAATTGTGATCCATTATCTGAAAGAATCGTTTCTGGTTTTCCAGCTTTTGTGAATACACTCGTAACTAAGCGACTTATAACTTGCGCTGCTGTTGCGTTCTGCAAGGGTGACAAATTTCGAAAACACATCCACGGTAACAAGTAGAAACTGGTTACCCCTGGCACCTTTTGGACAAGGGCCAAACAGGTCACAAGCCATTAATTCACGTGGTCTATAGGGGATAATTGCTCTCGGCTCCTCCTTAGATAATGCCGAAGGATATTTGCTCCTCTGGCAACTGTCACATGACCTAATAACCCTCGCAACGGACTGACGCAACTTAGACCAATAAAACGTCTCCTGAAGCGTTTTCATGGTCTTATCCAGACCACCATGGCCGATACTATTGTGTGTTAACCAGATCAAAGGTACAATCAATTTGGGAGGCACCACTATTCTAAGTTTATTCTTGTGCTTGTCCACAAATTTACAAACAACTTCTCCACAAAGAGCGAATCTGTCAGAACATCTCCTAGTTGCCTGAAAATACTCATCCGAGTCATCCATGTGGCCCTTTAAATATCTGTACATGTTCCTTATTGGAGTGTGTCTCTTCTGTGACACAGCTAATTTGCGTAGCTTTTCCAGGGTTGCCTCATCTCCCTCCTCCAATTATACCAAGTTTACTGCTAATTTATTAGAGGGGTTTCTCGAAAGAGCATCAGCAAGAAGGTTGTCCTTGCCTGGCTGATGTCTGATGGTGGCGTTAAACTACTGTATAAACAACGTCCATCTCGTCAGACGATCAGAAGACAAATCGGACTGAAGCATGAACTGCAGAGCTCTGTGATCTGTAATTATTACAATCTGATGACCTAGAAGTATTTTTTTCCACTTCTGCAAAGCTGAGACAAAGGCCAGAGCCTCAAGCTCTGTAGTGAAATAATTCTCCTCATGAGGCTTTAATTTCCTGCTCTAAAAATCATTGTAGTGCTTATTCCCCTGTTCATCCTTTTGATACGACCGCACTTAAACCTACTCTGGAAGCGTCAGATTCAATATAAAAATTGCGGCTGAATTCCGGATACTCTAACTTAATGCATTCCTTCAGCATAGTCTTCGCATTCTCGAAGGCCTGCTCAGTTAAGTCCGTCCACTACCACCGATTATTTTTCTTCAGCAGTTCATATAACGGTGCCATGGTCACTGAGTATCCTGGGCAGTGACTACTCAAAAATTGGCACATCCCAAGGAATTGGCGTAGGTGCTTGATTCTTTTTGGTCTAGGGAATTTTGCAATTTCCTCAATCTTCTTAAGATTGGGATGATAACCGTATTGATCTATAGTGTGGCCTAGGAAATTTATACGTTCCTTCATGAAGTGACATTTATCGTAGTTGACCTTAATATTGGCCTCTCGAAGCTCTAGGAACAACTTTCTAAGTTCTTTCAGATGTTCTTGAACATTAACTGAAGCGATGATGAGATCGTCAATGTAGCACGTGACGCTGCGTTTGACTTCATCAGAAAGCTTACTGTCGAGAGCCCTAATGAGCGCTGGACCGCTATTTATCATACCGAACAGTACACGACAGAACACGAAGGTTGTTTGGTCAAACAGAAACCCTGTGTACTGCCTGCTGTCCTCGGCAAGTTCTACTTGATAGAAGGATGCTGTTAAATCGAGTACGCTGAAACATGCCTTGTCTTTAAATTTCCGTAACAAATCTCTGATTTTGGGAGGTCGGTCCATTTCTAAAAATATCCGGGAATTTATTTTCCTAGCGTCTAAACATAGACGAAGCTCACCATTGCTTTTCTTTACCACCGTAATAGGGTTTAAGTAGGAAGAGGCTTGTTTCTTAATGATTCCCTCTGCTTCCATTCTCTTAATGATCTCCCTGACCTCTTCATAATATTTATCCGGAATGGGATACAGTTTGGCCTGGTATGGAGTGTCATCGTTTAATCCAATCTGATACTTGAAGTTTTTAATTAGGCCTGGCTTATCATCGAAGTTATCAGTAAACTCCTCGATCAAGTCTTTGAATTCTTTTTCTATTTCTGTAAATCCCTCGACGTAAAGTGCATAATGCTCTCTTTCTTGCTCGGTCTGGTTTATTATATTTTCTAAAACTTCTTCCCTGATCAAATTTTCCACATCCTCATTGGAATCAATATCCTCAGGTACTATCTTCCTAATAGTTTTCTCTGGGAACCTGATAATTGTCCTGTCCATGTCAATGGTGATTCTGGCACGGGTAATAAAATCAATCCCTAGGATTATTTCGAAGTTGATATTTTTGAGCACCACAGAAATATGTTCAAAACATCTTTCATATATACTGAACTTCATCTGGACTTGTAATTTACATTTCATCGACTTATCCTGAAATAGTCCTCTAACTTTGATCGATGAAGCTGACAACGTGGTAAATTGTTGTTCCTTTTCTAATTTCAAAAAGCAATCTTCGGACAAGATTGAAATGGCCGCTCCCGTGTCTATGAGAGACCTACAATGTTGTTTACCCACAGAGATTTCAATGATAGGCAATACAGCTCGTTCGCTCACAATTCCTTCCTTTTCTTCGTACAACAAATCTTCGTCCGTGACCTCATAAACATCTTGTATAATTATGTCAAATGGAGACGGCTGGCTGTTTAATCCTTCCGGGATTTCGTAATTGGCGTTTTTTTTTCTTCTTGTGAACCCCTTTCATTGTTAGTAGTGTGATGGCTAGTGTTAGGTTCTGGCTCACTTTCTGTGTCCCTTCGATCCTTCCTTTCTTCACGCCTATCCCTGTCTTTTCTAGACTGTTCCTTATCTTCCTGGTTATGATAGTTCTTGTCTCGTTAGTTTTTGTATCTGGCAAACCCTTGTTGACCTCTGTTCTGTTGCTGATACTGGCCTTGTCTATCCCTATTATCGTAGTATCGGTTATTGTTCTGATAACCTCCATACCTGTTGTTCCTAGGTTGGTATTGTTCCCTTTCCTGATTTCCATTCATATACCTGTCATTCCTATTTCTACCTTCGTAAGGTTTATATCTTTCTTGATTACGATCTGTTTGGTTAGGACTATCCCGGTCTCGGTCATATCTCTGTTGGTAGTTTCCGTATGGTCGCTGGTTGTTTCTATCATCAAACCTTCGACTATACGTTCTACTGTTCCTCATCGGACCTTCCCATCTAGATTCTGTCCTATTTGACCTTTCTGTTTGTTGAGTTTGATCAACGACTACCGCGTTCACGGTCTTAGTTTCCGTCCTTCCGCTTTTGACTATGGTAGGCGACATAGAAGTATGGTCGAGCCTACGCAGCAAGTCGTCCATTGCCGCTAAATCCTCTACGCCTGATGAGATTAAATTCCTTCTAACTTCCACCGATAACTGGCGTGAAATTGTCTCGAGAATTTCCTCCTGTCTCAGTGGGGGTTGGAGATATCTAAGGCGGGCTAACTGAAATGTGAAGAATTCAGAGTAACTGGTGGGTCCAGTACTACTATACTTCCTTGAATATACTTCCGCCCTCACTGCGTGTTGTATCTCAATCGACCAGAATCTTTTAATAAATGCTTCCGAAAACTGTTCGAAGTTATCGAAATTGTATCGGAAAGCGCAAAACCTATTAAGCGGTGCATCTGCCAGATGCTTCTCAACAATCCGCAGTTCTCTGTCCCTTGTAACATGATGTTCCGCAAAATGATCCTGTAGATTTCTAATGAATTCTATGGGAGTTAAGCCCTCCGTATTTGAAAATTTCTTAATTTTCTCCTCGTAATTCCTCACTATCATGACATTAGATCTGTCATTAGGCGTTGATGTCCTAAAATCTCTGGGATTTATTTCTGATGTAGCCTCATTCGGGATCTCTGATCTAGCCTGACTCTGTTCTGCTTCACGTGCCTTATTCTAGCTGGAGTGGTGGTATCCATCCTGTCCCTTAAATAGTGTACCGTTCCTTCCCCATCGGAATTTATAGGTTTCCCCAACGCGTCCAATTGTGTCTTGATTTCCTCTCTTAATTTATTTATGTCTATGTGATCCTTTAAACTGAACGTTTGCAACTCTTGTCTAATCTCGTTTAATTCCGATGTTTTCTTTTCACGCTCTGAGTTTAGATCTATCTTAACTTGGTTTACATTCAGAATTACGCCTTTAATCTGCGTTTCTAAATCCTCCCTAAGAACAGTGACGCTTTCGACCTGCATAGTCTGTACTGAATCGATTCGTTTATCAGTGTCTATTCTAGCCTGGGAAATATCTTGGTTAAGTCTTATTTCTGTTCTGTTAATCTTTAATTCAAAATCTGACTTAATACTTTTAATGACGTCTTCATTTATTTTTGTGATTTCCCCCCTTAAGATGGTCACTTGATGGTTAACAATAGCCTCGAGATCGATCTCTATATCCTTTCTCAAGACCTTGTTGTGTTCTTCAACCTTTTCCTTAAGTTGGGCCATATCACCCTCTAATTTGGCTAGAGTTTCTTGCGTTGTAATTGCTTCGTTTGAAAACTGCAATTGCAATGCATCTAAGCTATTTTTATTTTCTTTTTGGTTACTGTCTAGTTCCGATTTAATATTTCTAACATCCTCCTTTATGGTAGAAATACTAGATCGTATACCAGTTACGAAGGAAGTAGGAGACTTCTGTTATTTAGGAAGCAGAATAACCAGTGATGGACGAAGCAAAGAGGATATAAAAAGTAGGTTGGCTCAGGCAAGGAAAGCCTTTCTACAAAAAATGAATCTGTTGACATCGAATATAGATTTAGGTATTAGGAAGTCATTTTTGAAAGCCTTTGTCTGGAGCGTGGCACTCTATGGAAGTGAAACTTGGACTATTGGTGCAGCAGAAAAGAGGAGAATTGAAGCATTTGAAATGTGGTGTTACAGGAGAATGTAGAAGATCAGATGGGTAGATAGGGTTACAAACGAGGAGGTATTAAGGCGAGTGGGAGAGGAGCGATGTTTCTGGCGACTGCTAATGAAGAGAAGAGATAGGTTGGTAGGACACATACTAAGACACCCAGGAATAGCAAGCTTAGTTATGGAAGGAAGGGTCGAGGACAAGAACTGTAGGGGTAGACCAAGGTTAGAATATGTTAAACAGATTGCCTCGGATGTAGGGTGTGGTAGCTATGTAGAGATGAAACGATTAGTTCAGGACAGGGAGGAATGGCGGGCTGCATCAAACCAGTCAAAAGACTGAAGACTCAAACAACAACAACATACCAGTTACAATGTCTTCTGTTGGGTTAATTATAGCCTGGGTGGCATCTATCTTTTTCTCAGTCGAATCTATTTTATTTTCAGTTGAATTTATTTTATCCTGCATTGCAGTTATATCAACTTGAGCTGCATCTAATTTGCCATCAGTTGAATCTAATTTATTTTCAGTGCTTATGGCTCTTACTTCTAATGATGCAACATTAGATCTAACATGGCTAACTTCTACATTAATATTACTAATATCAAGTTGAACAAGCCTGACATCGGCCGTCACACTGTCGATGCCCGTTTCTATATCATCTATCTTTTCTTTTATATCTTTAGTTTTAGCTGAAATCTTGCGATTACTATCTTGAAGATATTTGAGGGACAAGTGCATTTGACTAATCTCTGCCTTCAAATTCTCCCCTACAGATTCCTGAACTAATTCAGTATTCTTATTGACAATGGCGTTGATATTGTCAAAACTAGTTTGGCAATTACTCCTGATCTCAGTTAATTCATTGGTGTGACTGCCCATCTTCTCCTGTATTGCCGTCAACATATTGGTAATGTCCTCATTTGACACAGCTGTCATGATAAATACAATTATAGAAAAAACAGGAATGCAATACATAAATAGCAGAATTGACACATTTAGAATGACCCTTTTCACCAATAAAAGCATTGTATTTCATTTTGCTTCTAAACTTATTATATAAATTAAGTCTATAAGAAAAGAGGAGGAATGCAACGACGGTGATTTATATTAGAAACGGTTTAAATTAAAGTTGAGATGCTGAATTATTTATTTTATTATTAAAGAAATTGATTCTATCATTACAGATGATCTACAAATAATCATCGCCGGTGACTAACACGAAATGGCCGACAAGCATGGAGTGAAAAATGGCCCCATGTCATGTCCCATCTGACCACGCTGATCCATAAAAAATTCCTAGAAATGTCTTTTATGATCATGTCGTAATCAATCAAATTACATTTTACTAGGCACACACAAAACAAATAAATTTAAGCAATGGCGATAATTCTATCTGTATGCCAGGTAGATTGAGTAAACTCATCTTCACGTTTTGAAGAAACGTGAATTCCCAACGAATTCGACGTGTATAATCGTAGCAGTGCCAAAGAAAATTTTGCTAACGACTACATCGTTCGAAAGCTGCTAAACTCAATAACCTCATAAAAATGGATTCTCACACATGGGTTTAGCATTGGAGAACTCGAGAATGCCAATTCGAAAGCCCCATAGGTTGGGACAACATATATAGATGTACCCGTAATCCACGTGGTCTCTTACCTGTTGAAATCCGATGGAAAAGCTGGATCGTAGATTCTGGAAGTTCCCGGCTGAAATAACCCCTAAAAGTCTACCAACTAGGATCAACCAGGGATTAGGATACGTCGATATTAAAGAATGCGATACGAAGATGCCAGTGGTGTATATATTACAATGAAACGAAGCTCTTAAAAGAACTCGAACAAGAGACTCTAAAAGAAAACGAAAGTATCTCGGGCGTTAATTTTAAGCAAACTCAAGAAAAAACCACCCACTGGTCCTCCTAACGCACTCCCTTTTCTAATAGAAAACACCAGTCGTTCAAAGATTTTTTTAAAATTAAATTCAGTTTATTAACTGGCAAATGGTGTATGTCTGTCAATTAGACAAAAAGGAAGAAAGGTTCTCTAAATCAAATGACGAAAATAGTTTCAATAAACGCCTATAATAAGGCCCCAACTTACTGCTCTAAATCGCCGTACTTAAATATCTCATTCATTGAACACATTACATGAAAAATATAATATTAAATCATGCACTGATGCTATACCCTTATTAAAAATGTATACATATCTTACATTTTATATACAGATTATATCCTTAGTTAGGATTTTGTTATTATCGCTGCCCATTTCCATTTAATTCGACAAGTATATCTCAAGGTTATAATTCTCTTAATTTGTTGCATTCAACAATCAATTAAGATAATCGAATAGTGTTACAAGTTAGAAAATAGTTTATTAACTATCCATATGCTTCAATGAATGCAGTATATTTTTGTTAAAATCACTGAAATATCAAATATATTATATTGCATGAATTAATTAAAGTTATTCGAAAAGTGGCTGTGTCACTTAAATATGTGTGTCACGATATAAGCAATCCATCTCCGGCAAATCTTAATAGGCAAGAATAAAAACGTAGGGTTATTTAATTAATACTGGCATTTAAGAGAAACATTCGTGATTCCAATTCACGTTCACAACAACTTCCTATTCAAATTAGTGATAGTTCAAAAGCTAATTTCACTCTTACAAAACGAAATGACTACGTTAATGTCTTCACATAAGACTTCGAGTATATTATACAATATTAATGTTGACCATCCAATGATGTCAAATATTCGCTTCATTAGCACAATAAATTCGTATTCATTAAATTGCAATACATTAATTCAGCTTTCCAAAGCTGTCAACAATTTTTCCCAAACGTAATTAAACTAAAAACCTTTCAATAATTACTCTGAAGATATCACGCCTTATCGTAGACGAATATAGAAGTGTCACAGAGTACCTCTTTCCCAAATTCACTCAACAAGTTGCAACAATTTATTAGATAAGTTGTATTATCTACTTCCATAATTTATCGTCATTTAATCTATGACAAATTCTGTTATACTTGTCTGAACTGTCAATTTAGTTCACTATTCATATATATATATATATATATGTATGTATGTATAATTATTTCCATAATTAATTATATATAAAAAAATCGTAGATAGACACTAGTAAAATAGTCGGTTCAGTTTCGCCTATCCAAACTCGAAAAACGGCTTAACTATACAGAAGAAAACACGTGAGATTCACACCATGGAAAGGAGTCTATTATCGTATCAATAGAAACACGCAAACCATTAAATCAAACGATGATCTAGCCAAAAGCCTACCAAAAACGAATTAAAATAACACAAGCTGAAGACTGAACGAACTAAAGTTCAGTTAAAAAAAAACTCTAATCTAAAAGAAATATGAAAGTAGGCTACAAATGCCTCGACAATCAATTCACAATTGTTCTCGCTGGACGATTTCTACGATTCCATACCCATGGAAAATAATGATGAAAATGAACTATCATTTCTAAAAGAAAGAAATGTCTACTAGAATGTCTTAAGTCCAAACGAAGAGTATCACTGAAATATTTTTGGAATAGTTCAAGTGCACGTGTGTGTGGCCATCTTCTTCCTAATCGCTATTCTTATACAAAAATATCGTCGTCTTGGTCCTAATTATGCTGCAGATGTCTTCCCAACAAAATTCAATGCTTGGGTTTATTTCCTAAATTTCAAAAAAAAAAACACAAGTAATGCTCTAAATAGCATTACGTTTACTGTTAACTACAAAATAAATTACACTCTCCGATATAAATGATACAAGGAACCAAATCTAGTCTTCGAATGAATTTCATACTATTTAATAAAATATTGGTGAAAAGTGACGAACTAAAAGCGACAAAGTCTACTGTCTACGAGAAAGAAAAGTTTTCCAGCTACCTTGGGCGATGTTCTGGTTGAGATTGAAGAAAGTAAAGGAATATACATTCCTTTCAGGAACTGGACCCTCATCCCTGAGTAGTCCATGGCTAGAGCTGTAAATCGTCGAACCAACTTCCTCCTAACTCGAAAACCACTGTCTACGAAACGGAGTTCCTACATATTACTTGTACAAGGCTCCCTCGACGTTATCAGTAAAGTAGTTTCGTTCATTTGGAGTTGTTTCTTCATTCTCATGTACTTCAAAACCACTGGATCAGAACGAACGCCTACAATCGCTTCTTTTTCTTCATTGTAGTATTTATAAGGTTGTCATTCCAAATGATCAATCCTGCCTCTGCATTGCATTCCTGTACTATCTGCTTATCCCAACATTGCTACAGCAGCTAGATTCTCACAATAAAGTCCAGTCGTATTGTTCTTGATAATACTAACGCTTTCCTGCATTTCAACCATATATGTAGTAGATTTCCTCATCGTGGAGTTTGTACTGACAAGTCCATGCAATAACTAAGCTCACTCGCATATATCTATTTTCTGGGTTATGTCAAACACGCCAGAAATACGAACAACCGCATGTTGCTATGAAGCAATCCGCCTGTTCGCTCCGCGCCGTGATTAGAGTACACTCGTACGACTGCGTGTTTAACGAAACTTTTCTTACAGAGCCGATAGCACGTTCACTCCGTGTGTCACAAAACTCAAGTGTCTGTGATCTCAGAACTGCTCGCAGACACGCCACAGCTGGCAGTTTACCCATGATACATCTCTCCATGTATCGAGGTTGACAATCGAACTCTGTCGATTATCATCTTATATATGCATCAGACAGTTGCAGAAAGAAGTTAGTGAGCATGTCCTGTTCACGTGATCAAGAGCATGGCGGGTTTGCCTATTTATCTCCTAAGTGAATGACGAGTGTATTGCTCCTCAAGCCTGCAGCCAAATTAATGCCAAACAATAATTTCAAAATACGTCTCGCTGTCGTATCAGGGTTCAAGTATACAGCAAGTGTACTATCCCGGCATTTGCCCGAAGACGAAGTGGGAAACCACGGAAAACCACTTCGAGGATGGCTGAGGTGGGAATCGAACCCCCTCTACTCATTTGGCCCACCTGAGGCTGAATAGACCCCGTTCCAGTCCTCATGCCACTTTTCAAATTTCGTGGCAGAGCCGGGAATCGAACCTTGGACCTCCAGGGCGGCAGCTAACCATGCTGACAGCTACGCTACGGTGGCGACTATATTTGAAGAAATGCTAGGTTATTTTACTTGTAGAATGATAGTTCGATGTCGAAAGTTCTGGAGTTATGATAACAGTTGAATTGGCCAATAGGTCACACGGAGAAAAAGCTAAGGTTTTATGGCTTAGATAGTTAGAGCATGACTAGAAAAATCCCTCGAAGTTAGTTATTGCACTGCATTTAGCAATTTCACACTGTCTATAAAACAAGAATTAAAAGCATTTAACTGTTTAAAACCAATTAAAATGCGGTGAAAACAATTGAAGTTGTACTTAGCTCATTTCTGAAGAGTAGGCGATCCAGGCGACCGTTAACTTAAATCCACATCATGGCGTAGATATTTAAAACATGTCTCGCATGGACAGGAGACAAGCCTTAGTTTGGCTCCAACTGTAAGCTTTAACGTCTAACACACAAGTGAGCGATGAAGAGGACGAGACCTCCTAAAGTCTTGCCAGGTTTCGTCTAATCTCTGATTGAAGTCGCTGACTGCGATCGGAGCGAGCATGTCAGCGGCGCTTGGATACCAGGTACGCGGTGCCGGCTTGACCACCAGTAGATGAGTGAACGAGCAACGCAGCGCGCGAAGAGGCGAGAAACACCGCACACCGCTGAAATAAGCGTAGAAGAGTGAGACAAAGCTCATTTTCAGCCCCTCAATGTGAGAAACGAAACTCGGGGGCCCTAAAAGGACCCCGAAAACCACATTTTAAGGCCCTAAAACCAACAGTTTTTGAGATATTCCCAAAAGACTAATTTCACTTAATAAATTAATGAAGGAATGCATGCCGGTAACAAAGGCAACAGAATCTCAGAGGTTCATCTATTTCTGTAAGACGCAATGCAATTCCATTTATCACATTACTGTGAAGGTTTGCAAACGGCAATAAGGTTATAACGGATCCAAATTAAGCTGAAATATTCATCAATACATATAATGCGCTTACGGGGCAAGGGGTACTCTAGAATTTTTAACGCGATTTACACGTGCGGGTATGGTACGGAAGGTCTATTATATCCCTATCCCTATATTGTTATATTATTATCACTATTCTTTTAATTATTATCATTATTATGGCGTACAACTACGAGACAAAGCTCATTTTCGAACCCTTGGTGTCAGAAACAAAACTCGGGGCCCCTCAAGAGCCGTAAAGGGTCCCCGAAAATTATATTTTAAGGCTCTAAACCCAACAGTTTCTTAGATATTCCCAGAAAACTAATTTCATTTAATAAACTAAAGAAGGAATGCGAGCCACTAACCATGACAACAGTATCTCAAGAGGTGGCATCCAACTTTCCATCTATTTCTGGAATAAGTAATGCCACTCCATTTATTACATTTCTGTGAAAGGTTGCAAATGGCAATAAGGTTATCACAGAACCAACTAAAACAAAAACAAAACAAAAAAAGTCAACCCCTGGCACTATCCAGCCCATGACGGGCTAAGGCCGACCAAGCGACCGCTGCCCAGCCATTTGGCCTGCAGATATTGGGGTGACGCGTGATCAGCGCGTCGGGTCCCCTCGGCCGTTAATCTTGGTATTCGTGATCGGGGCGCTGTCTCACTGTCAGACAGCTACTCAATTGTCCTCACGAGGCTGAGTGCACCCCGTTCCAACCCTCACGTCAGTTTTAAAATCCCTGACGGAGCCGGGGATCGAACCCGGGGCCTCCGGGTGAGAGGCAGGCGCGCTACCCCAACACCACGGGGCCGGCACCAACTAAAACTGTAAAATTAATCAATGCGCTTAAGGGGTTCAAGGAGTACCCTAGATTTTTAGCCAATTTTCAATTTTGAAAAAATAGGCTTATGAGATCACCTTTTGTCCGTGTGTGTGTGCGTGTGTGTGTGTGTGTGTGTGTGTGTGAGGTGTGTGTGTTTGTCCCCTATTAACTTCTAAACGGCTGGAGTGATTTCAATGAAAATCGGCAAGTTCATAGCACTATTCCAGACGACCCCGACCGTGCCCTTCAAATTTTGTTACGTCTCACCAATCCAACATGGCGGCTGTGCGAAATATTTCACCAGCATTCAATATCTCCGAAACCATTCCCGATATCACCCTGGAATTTTTTACGGTGATAAAGGGAACGACTAGAAGTTCACCTATGTGACTTTTGAAAAACTGGTATCTACAAAACCAACATGGCGGCCACGCGAATTTGCGAATTTTAATAGACGTTTCTCACGATTTAACCAACCAAACGCAATAAAACTTGGTACAGTATATGTTTATTCACATTGTAATGCACCGACATCTAACTTCGTTCAATTGTTGACATAACCACAAGATGGGGGATGTGCGAAATATTTCACCGGCATTCTATATCTCTGAACCGATTAGCGGTATCACCCTGAAATGTTGTACGGAGATAAAGGGCACTACTGGAAGCTCATCTATAAGACTTTTTTAAAACCGCTTAACTACAAAACGAACATGGCGGCCAAGAGAATTAGAAAATTTTAAATAGACTTTTCTCGCGATTTAATGTTCCAAACGGAATGAAATCTGCTACAGGAAATGTTTATACACACTGTAATGCACTGGTATCTAATTTAGTTCTATTGTTTACATAACCTTAAGATGTCGGCTGTGCGAATTTTAATATTAACTTTTTATTTCTTGTGTCGTAATCATGCGATCGAAGTGAAAGTTTGAATAATGGACCTAAGCATAATTTTCCTTTAATGGTGCATGACTTTATGGCCTATACATTTAACAATCCAACATGGCGACCATCCGAAATATTTAGATGGTTCTGAATATATACGAATCTATTATAGCAATCAAACTGAATATTTTTTATGTAAATAGGGGCTACAAACATAAGTTCATCTATAGGACTTTCAATAACCTGCTGATCACAAATCCAACATGGCGTCGACGCGAAGTATAAATATTCGCATGGACGTTTCTCGCAATTTAACCATCCGACTGCAGTGAAACTTGGTAGAGTAAATCCTTACACGAATGTTAATCCACTGGCTTCTAATTTATGTAAATTGTTTCCAAAACCACAATGGCAGCTGTGCGAAATTTTAAAATCTCCTTGTTACTTCTTGTGTCCTAATCATGCGATTGAAATTTGAATGCTACAGGTACACAATAATCTTCATGTAATAGTACATACCTCTAGGACCTACATATATAAAATCCAACATGGCGACCATCCTAAATATTTAGTCGGTTCTCAATATCTACGGATCTATTACAGCCATCTCCAAACAGCAACATTCTTCTTTCTTTTTTTTTCTTAGTCGTTTACCCTCAAGGTTGGTGGAACCCACGGACTCAGCGAGGGAACTCACCACTACCGCCTCTACGGGCAGTGTCCTAGAGCTGGGAACATCTAATCTGAGTGGATACAACTGGTGAGGTGTGATTGGCACCTCGCCCAGTCGGCCTCACCCGCAAAGTGAACAGGGGCCTCATGAGGGAACGTAATGGATGGGCAGGATGGATAGGCAATGAAGAGGGAGGGAGTCGTCCGTGGCCTCGAAGAAGGTACTGTACCGTTTTTATAAGGTTTTCGTCCAGACACTGTAATAGGGTGGCAAGGAGGCGCGAAGCAGTTGAACCCGTGGGACGGGCCCTGCTATGAAGCGTTGAGACTATGAGAAGTATCATTCGGTTACAGATCGGAAGTTACGAGCATTTCCGAGTGGGTTGATCCATAGCCTGGCCGATCAATAAATCCATATGTGACGTCATGTCATGTATCGACCACGGCTAGGGGATAATCTTTACTGTTTTGAAGCTAATCAGAGTTCTAGAAGACCTTTCGAAGACTGTAGGCCGCGGATTACCATAGCAGAAAGCTATTATGTATGAGGAATAGAATCTAACAAGTGAAACGAAGGAATAACATCTGTAAGGATTAAGCCACAAGCGAGATATTGACATATCGATATATCGACGGGTCGTGTCGCTGCCAGCGAGAGAGGGTTACTCTTTGTCCGATTAGCAAGTGTACAGTTACGTGACTCAGCCGGTGAGATATTCGCAGGTGCAAGGCGAGTGAAAGTTCCTCCGTGCCGAGGCGGCTAGCATTTTCACTTGGCTAGGCCGAACGTGTTCTTTGAAGTGTGTTGTCTCCAGATTCGAATTTTAAGTCACGACAAGCGGCCGTGTACTGTGTGCGAATACTTACCGCAGCTACCATATCGTAATGGAATTGAGACACTTGCAGTACAGTTCTAATACAGAATGTCGTCTCAAGGAAGACTAGTTTTAAACGGAGCGCGGAATGATATATATTTCTCTGTCCAGCGGTGTCCGTATTGAGGCAGCCATCACGGGACCCTGTGTGGTTTAGTAACGTGTAGTTCCGAGCCAGTTTATGCCTACATCAAGTTTTTTTACGCAGTGCATCATGCGAACATTGAAAGGCATAATGTCATTTGAGATTTCGGTGGGGAGGATTAACGTTCATGTTATGACTTCCAGAATGGCTGGTTAAAAAATATGGGGTAGCTACATGTGGAACGCAAAAGTGAGATGCCTGCAAGCCACAAACTGCATTTTCCTTTTAGGAAAGGAGACTACTCTCTCAGTACTCCAGTGGTTGCTAGCTGATGACTTCGCAAGCTACGACATGCAGAACAGTACAATTTCACGGGCGTATTATAACTTTTCTGGCATGAATAACGAGGGCACGGACGGCCACCCGACCAGTGTTCGTGTGCGTCGCGTACCCGGGTTCGAATCCCAGCTCTAAGGAAGAAGAATGTATTATCTGATGATAACGTGGAGATTCATCAGATACTTATATCCTTTTTAAAACGCTACGAGAGGCAACGAAAGGTACTGGACCAGCAACTTCTTTATCGTAGTCTAGTGAGGGCATTTTGTTAGCAATTGCAATTGCCATACTCTTTTGTAGATTAAATGGGCATGCACGAGTTTAGCTTCGACGTTTCTATCGAAACTGATTTGTTGCATTCCCGGGATGTTGTATTCACTTAATGAATTCATGCCTTGCGTATTAATAGTCTTGATATTTAATCAGTTAATTCAGTAGTATTTTAGTTAGTAGTGCGTATTTTTATTTACCTTGAAGAAGGATTAGAGGAAGAACTTCAGTTTTTTGTGTAAGTATAGTTTTAATCGCGTTTTGTTGAATAGTGTTTAGAACACTATTTTCTTTATGGCCAGTACATTTTTTCATGTACTACTGATGTGTTGGGAACTCTGTTTTCTCGCAGCGATTTGAATCGTGGAAAGCTTTTCTTGGTGTTAAATGCCTTAATAGTTTTAATCCACTTTTCGGGTTATTTTCATGGAGAGAACTTCGCTTTTGTGTGTAAAGATTTATTAGTGGATTTACTTGATGATTGTCATTGGATTAACCGGTGAAGTTAACTTACTTTCATGGTGTAAGTTTTATCCACTGATATTTCGAAACTCACCAAGGTTGGAGGCTATCCTGATTTAGGGAAGAATCAGTTTCACCTTCTATTAGGTATTAATTAGAGAGTAACTTAATATTTGATGTCATTTCGAGACATTCATTTTCTATTTGTCGCCTCCATAGCGTAGTGGTCAGCATGGTTAGCTGTCGCCCCGGAGGTCCTGAGTTCGATTCCCGGCTCTGCCACGAAATTTGAAAAGTGGTATGAGGACTGGAACGGGGTCTACTCAGCCTCGGGTGGTCCAAATGAGTAGAGGGGGTTCGATTCCCACCTCACCCATCCTCGAAGTGGTTTTCCGTGGTTTCCCACTTCGTCTTCGGGCAAATGCCGGGATGGTTCCTACTGTCAGGCCACGGCCGACTCCTTCCCTCTTCCTAGCCAATCCATCCCAATCTTCCATCCCTTCCCATCCCTCGTGAGGCCCCTGTTCGCTTTGCAGGTGAGTTCGCCTGGGCGAAGTGCTGATCACACCTCCCCAGTTGTATCCACCCCAACCAGTTGTTCCAAGCTCCGGGACACTGCCCATAGAGGCGGTAGTGGTGAGTTCCGTCGCTGAGTCCGAGGGAACCACCAACCTAGAGGGTAAATTGACTAAATAAAAAATAAAAAATAAAAATTCATTTTCTATTTTGACTAACGTAAATAATTGCATTTAGTGCAATTGTGTGAGTGAGAGATAAGTACAGCATTTTGAACACCATCCTGAATTTTGATTAAATTATTCCAGGGAACATTGACTGTGAGTCAAGAGATTAAACTGTATATTTATTATACAACATTGTGAGGCCTGATAGTTTATTTTTGCCAATGAAATGCTCTAGTTTCATGACTTTGAACAACGTACTTGAGGTTAGTGTGTGGTTTAAGTATGTTATGTAGGTTTTGAGAAAGTAATGAGATTTAATAATGGTGTTTGAAGGTTCTTATAATCTAATTTTGTGATTCGAATGCATATCCGGGATTATGCTGTAGTTTTGAGATTTTATGCTTGTTGAAGCATTAGGACAGTTTTTGATTGAGCCAATTAGAGCTTTTTAAGCCAGTGAGTGCCTATCTGTTTTGGACGTCGAGTAGTCCATCGCCCATGTTTGGTGTTATATAAACCTAGGTGAGGTTTTCTTGTGTTTTCATGTCTCTTTGAGACATTGGTGTTGTCGATCTGCTAGATCGAGCCTACATGCTTTTCTTCACCTAACTATGAGCAATGCTTGGATAATCTCTTTATGTAACTTAATGCATTCCCACAGCTGATATTCAAAACCTCTACAATTTTACACAATTTTACTTTCTACATGAAACATGAACGTAGACCATTGATTTTCTACTTAGCTTAATCGCTTGGTAAAATGTAACCCTGTTTAATGAATATTTCTTTCTTTAATATGTAACGATGCGAATGCTATGACCCAGATCAGATACTAAATTGAAACATATGAGTGTCCAAAGACACATTTTTGTATAAATCCTTGTAAATTCATTGTATATAATTTTGATAAATGCTATTGCATTAGAAGATCGTTTAGACGATTCACACATAGTCGATTCATCCTGATTCCTTTTTATACATCGTCCAGTCTACGAAATATCATTGTGAGATTAACTCGTCATATTTGTGTAATATATTGCTAGTTATAATGTCTAGGATCACTCCAGCGGATAGGTGATCATTATAATCCATTCTTGGATTTCTTAAGGATTTCTTGACACTGTTTTGGTAACTGTGACTTTAGACGTTTGACGACAGGGTATTTGATTTTTTTCTTTTCTTGTTTTGTTATCTTGTTCTTTATGGAATAAAGTTGGTTTTCCCAATTTTAAATCATGGCGTGATATTTTAACGAAAAGATGGGAGGTCGTGTTAAGATGGCCATCGCTTGGAATTTTCAGGGTATTCCACCTTTGAGATAGTTCTTTTTAGAGTTGTTTTTCGTGTTCTTGAGCTAGTTTTTTTATTCATTTCTCCTTCGAAGCCATGGTCATTCTTAAGACAGCCTGTTAGAATCACTAGTTCCCCATTCAAACCTTTACTTGGTGGTAGGACCTGGGAGAGTTTTTCGCCGGGCATTTTCAGGTTCTACGATCCAGAGACCATCGAGGGATTTCACCAAGTATTGATAAGTGTTTCGGGTACTGTTATGAGTCGGATCTATGTTGAACAGGTGTGTACTCAGGTGAATTTCTGCAGTTCTATTTACAAGGCAAACAGCACATTGATATTCTGTGGCGAGCTTAGGGGCAATTCGGCAGCCCGCTCTACATCCTTTGAACATGTGCTATTTTTTTAGTACAAGAGATCACTAAAAAATGGAGACAGCAGTAACGTCAATCTGATGCAACATGATACACTTTGTTACTGTATTTTTGAAACAGAACAACAACTGGTAAATGCATTATGTTAAAAGAAGTGGAGACTTGAGTGTATTGTACACATAGATAAATGCATATGACAGAATATCAGAGTATTATCGAACAATAGCCAGTGTCGGTATCGATAGACAATATCGTTTCGCAACGAACAGCATTGTGGGTCTCGCAAGAGCAGTGAGGAAAAATCTGCCCAGGCAGAGAGATCAGATTACATTATACTTCGCTCGGTGTACAACACTCACGCCTCGCGCAAGCAACGCGGTCACTTACATACTTAAAAGTTAGACAGTTCGTAACGCAACATTTTTGTCTCGGCTTGTTATAGCTGGAGATTGTGTTAGTCTTCATTATTAAGGAGCGGTGAACTCAGTCTTCACTAGGACTTGTGATATTTCAATGCCAATACAAGACTATATTTTACGACAGATCAGTACAGTCTATATATGCATATTATCATCATGACTACAGAACAGAGGTAGAATGAACGAATGTTTCATCAAGACATGATTATGTCACGAATGGGCTAGAATGGAAAAAGGGAATGCAATACAATAGTGGAGTTGACTACTTAGAATGATCACCAACATCAATCATGAATTATTATAACAGCAGAAAGCTCTTTAAAAAGACATGGACGGCGCTTCGGAAAAGTTGACTGTACATTCACAACGTGACTACATGAACTATGATGGCATTACACGAATAGGCTACAGAACACCTTGGGAACGTATGAGAGCAGTGAACTTGTTACGCGAACAGCTGTTTTTTTCAACCGTTCGGAATCGGGGTTCGGTTCTCTTCAAGATCCAGTCGTTTCGAGAACTACGCGACCTGATGAACGAGGGTTCAGTTCCAGAACGAGAACAGTGTGGTTCACGCATATTCCAATTTCAACGAGATGGAATCGTACAAGGTAGCTGATAACCATTTACACAGTAGACAGTATGGATTAGACATACTCTAGAGTGTTCCTTTTTCACCAATTTTTCTTTGTAGTTAGAAAATGCATTCCAGGGCTAGACCCAATACTTTATCGCTTCTGTCTTGTAGTGTATTTTATTTTGTAGTAAACATTAATATTCTTATAATGCTATTTTCTATGCATTAATTTACTCTCTTTCTTACTAATTTTTGGGCATTTAATAGAACAATATAGTTTGTTGAGAAGATAAATATGAAGAGTAGGAAGAAGACCGCGATAACTGTATATAAGAATAGTTGTTAGCAAGCAGATGTCCTATACGCCACGTATACTTGAAGAATATTCGAATAGATAATTCTACAAATTTTGAACTTTGAATTTGAACACTTCAGCATTTCATGCAAGTTTCTTTAATAGACGTGTGGGTCTATTTTTCATCGAGTGCAGTATTAATATGGAAACATAATGATTTCTAGAGTAGATATTTGCGGTTTATGGATTAATTTTGTGCAATCCACAGATTTTGAGATTTTTCTTGTTGAAGTTGTTTTAGACACTTTTTAGATCGTTCAGTTTATCTATTTTTGTTCATGGTTCGTTTGTTGAACTCCATCCTAGTTAAGCTTTAGATTCTAATGGTCTTCTTGTACCTTCTTAAGACAGGCTCATTACCAAGGTGTAGGATCTTTCGTGTTTCTTTGGGTGTGGATCTCCAGTCGAGTTTTGTCTAGTAGAGAGCTGAATCGTTCTTTTTACTGTGATCTATCTACAATTTCCTGAAAGAAACTGTAATGAACATGAGATTATAATGAGAAATAAATGAATACATATTATAGAAAGATTGTATGGAATATTTTCGTTACAGAGCGAAATGATGATGTCAACAAAATTCTTAAGCACTGTTATTTGAACAGCTGATTATCTTACATTTGTCTCAGTTCTGATCAAAATTGTCCATGATACTTTAACTTATGTTAATTTGATGCATGATATTTTACGACTTTTATGTAAAAGCTTATATGATCTTAATAATGTTATAAAAATACATACAAGCTATTGAGAGCTTATCGATGAATAGAGCAATGATTGTTTGAGGAATTTGATTGTAATAAGGGGATATTAGACATCGATGGATGGTCTATATCATTTTTCTTTCCAGTATAAATTAGCTATTGAGCTATTACTGAGTGCACTTAAGTGTATATTTTGAACGTGCAGTATAGTCACGATTATGGATACTAGAAGGCTAGTATAAAGTTAATGAATACAACATTTAAGTCAAACTAGCATTGCAATAATTGATCTAGAATGGATTGTTCAAATTGATGACATTTGGTTTTGAAGAAAGGTCTAATTGGAAAGACGAGTAATATTTTTTGTATAATCATGTAATAATAATGAATGAAAGCTTAAGAGACAATAATATGATTAACTGTGAGATTTAAAATGTTGTTAATATTTTTATGCAATGACAATGCGATCTATTAACTTAACCGTTCGTCGAACATGCCATGATTTGATTTTAACAAGTACACTAAAATGCTTATCGATGGAGTCGAATACATAATAAATATGTGATGATTGAACGTGAACAAAATGTACAAATGTAAATATTGCCATAAACTTACGAGGATTATTTAAATATGTTACTGAGTATATATAACCATGTTTAAAAATTAATATTATCTTTACATGCGATTAAGATGCTATAACATTGATAGCATTTTCAACAACATTCGATGCTAATGTCATTCAGATGTGACTACGCTTCAGTGGAGGCGGATTATTTTTGTTCAGTGGAGAGGTAGTCCACACAGCAGCAGTTTCTGGATTAATAAACTGTTGGTCAATTTTAAATACTTCGGATGTCTTGGTCATTTATACTAGAAACAGGATGTGCTACGAGGACCAGTGGGTCAGTTTTTAGAATGCCTAGTTCCACGCACAAGATTAATTTAATTATTTTCATAGTCTTGTTAGCTCACTTTAAGCAATTTTTCGTTTATATTTCATCGACCACTGGCATCTTCTTATCGAATTTTTATAAGAGAGGTATCGTTATCCCTGGTTAATCCTAGTTGGTAGAATTTTAGGGGGTATTTCAGCCGGGCACTTCCACATTCTACGATCCAGCAGTTCCATCCGATTACAACAGGAAAGACCACGTGGATACGGGTACAGTACTGCCCCCGTAAATTGAATTATTAAGGGACAAAATGAGCGATTCTTTGTGTAGAGTGGAAAAACATTACGATATTGACAAACCATTCTTATTATCTGTAAAGCTAAGAGCTTTGTTCATTTAATATGTTAGAGAAAATACCTTTTGATAGAAGATTATTCAAATCTTTGGCTAGGAATTCAAAGCTAGTTTATCCCGGTCTGGATTGAATTCTATCTGGCACTATAAATAGCAGGTGTGTTATTTTATCCTATTTCTGTAACATCAAGTCATTTGTGGACATGATATTACAACGATAAACAATTTATAGCTAGACAAGTGAGATGAAACAGGAGTATTATTTTTATTACATGTATTTTCGACAGACGAGTTAACAGTTAATTATCTTGTTGTGGAGTAAACTTTAGGAGGTTAATCACGACTGTCTAATATCGTTCATTACAATTGGAAGTTTCGTTTGAAGAACTTACATATGTATAATTGTAGTCCAGTAATCATGTGCAATGATACTGAGGGTCATGCCAGTATTTGAGAGAAGTTCCTACTTAAGATATTTGTTTATGCCATATATACTGTTATATGAGGTTTTGTAGAGCTATGGAGTGCTCGTGCGAGGGAATTCCGCATGTTAAGGAAGTCAAAGTATTGTTGTTCAATCTAGTCAGGATGTGCAAGCTTTGAAAGAATCGTTATAAAGTAAAAAATAAAACGATAGAGGAACGATTAAACAAGGTTGTCACTAACGTTAATGTCATGAGTGTGGAGAAGGCTAATGAACTAGAAGAATTATCCAAGAAGTTACAAAATCTTAATCTAGCAGATGTTGCCAAGCTTGAGACGTATAAGGAAGACTTAAAGACCGAAGTAGGCCAACAGCTGAAGAAGATTATCGCTGTGATAGAAGAAAAGGAAAGGGAGAAGACAGATCTTGAAGATTCGAGGAATCAGACTAGAAGAAATAGCCTAGAAGTGGAAGAAAGGGAAATTAGGCCGGAAGAAAGATTATTCAGGTTTACGGAAGGTTTAGAGGAGAGGAGCGATTTCTAATGTTGTATTTGCCGGAGCAATTAGAAATAGGCAATCCAGCGGGGGCAATGGATATTCCAACGGGATCCTTTCCGGATTATCGGGTACAGTAGGAATGGCGCCTCTAAACTTTGGGACTACAAAATTAGCTTCGTAGTGTCTCTAAAGAAAGTTGGTTTGAACATTTCTAGTGAAAGAAATAATTACCAGACTTGTGGGATGTCTTATCCAATTTCGGATGGATGTGAGTGTAATTATATAGGCTTAATTTAAATTAATATTAGGAAGGTTACACTAAGATAAAGATCAGATCTTAGAAAACTGAGAGAGGTGTAGTAGGTAGACAGTTTCGAAAAACGACCTACGATCTGATATCTATTTTATTTCACCGGTACATGACGATTGCTAAGGTCATGTGTAAAACTAAAGCTAACTTGTTTTGATGATTGTCATGGTAGAATTTTTCTTTGTGGTAGTGGATTTAAAGTGAATCACAGGATAACGAGCATTTTGAATGAGTTTATTCAACATAGGGTGTACTTTAATTTAACGCTAAGGTAATTTTAAGTTACTTTTAGACATTAAGATGTTCAAAAATATATATGGAATAGGACGTTGCTCAGATGTTGTTATTTTGTTCTGTTATTGTTTATGTCTCTATAGCATTATATAATATTGTAATGGCAAGTGAGGATGTAAAGAGGATGTTAGAGGAGATGCAAGAAATTATGCAGCAGAATTTGAAGGAGCAACTGCAGGGCAATTTAAAGGATGTCCAAACTGAAATGAAGGCAAATTTCAATGTTGTTGAAGGTAAATTTCAGGAAGCCAAGCAGGACCTGGAACAATTGAAGCGGGAACGAAAGGAGGACCTTAACACAGTGATTGTTAATTCTCTTACAGATAAAGTTGCTGAAAGTGTTAAAAAGAGTTTCAAAACTGAAATTCAGGAAGTTCAGACTTCTTTAGAGTGTTTGCATACTAGTGCCTCTAAAATGGTTGCAAATCTCACGCGATTACAGGCCAGCTCAAAGCAAATACAGGACGATGTAAGTGGTGTACGGACAAATGTCGGAGATGTCCGAACTGATGTTAGTAATGTTAGGTCAGATGTATCCACTGTCCGATCCAAAGTAGACTCAGTACAAGCGGATGTGTCCAATGTACAGTCCGATATTGGTAATGTTAGGTCAGATGTATCTAATGTCCAAAGTAAAGTCAATGCAGTACAAGTAGAGGTATCCAATGTCCAAAGTAAATTAGATACAGTCCAAGCCGATGTCAGTAATGTTCAGGTTGACATAAATAACATGGAGTCAGATGTCACTGTTGTACAGTCTGACATAGGTAAAATACAGACATAAGTCAATACGGCATTTGGAGATGTATCAAAAGTCCAAGTGGGCATTAATAAGATTAGACAAGAGGTAGAGGCGTCTAAAGAATTGTGCACACAGAATATAACTGCTTTAACGACACGCTTTGTTAACGATGCAATAAAAACTACTGCTTCTCTAGTCGAATTAAAAGGTAACGTAGAAACTTTACGAACACAGGTTATTGACCATAATAGAATTCTTAAGGCAGATATTGAGGAGGACTTAGCTGAAATGTTAAAAGCTAATGTAGTTGTATGGAAAGACGGATGGAACAAATCTAGTGGGGAACATGTTAAGCAAATACAAGATAACATAGAAAAGAAATTAGCCTGTACCCAAGTAGAAATTAATAGAGAGGTTATCGAAGTAAGAACAGATCTCGGTAAAAGGATTGATACGCTCACTGAAAAACAAGTAGAGGATAGAACTCAATCTAGTCAGGATGTGCAAGCTTTGAAAGAATCGTTATAAAGTAAAAAATAAAACGATAGAGGAACGATTAAACAAGGTTGTCACTAACGTTAATGTCATGAGTGTGGAGAAGGCTAATGAACTAGAAGAATTATCCAAGAAGTTACAAAATCTTAATCTAGCAGATGTTGCCAAGCTTGAGACGTATAAGGAAGACTTAAAGACCGAAGTAGGCCAACAGCTGAAGAAGATTATCGCTGTGATAGAAGAAAAGGAAAGGGAGAAGACAGATCTTGAAGATTCGAGGAATCAGACTAGAAGAAATAGCCTAGAAGTGGAAGAAAGGGAAATTAGGCCGGAAGAAAGATTATTCAGGTTTACGGAAGGTTTAGAGGAGAGGAGTAAAGAGCCCGAAAGTTACAATAGAGATTTTCGACAAAACCTTCAGGATTCATATCCGAGAAACGTGACGGTCATAAGGAACTTTGAAGACAAACCGGGTAAGTTCAGCAACCTAGATAGTTTCACACCGATAGAGTATATTAGAAATCTCAAAGATTAATTTATCGAAGCGCATATTCCAAGAGAGAAGGAAATGGAGATCGTAGAACGTTTTTTTTAAATCAGATGTGCCCCTTGAATGGTTCATCGCCTTCAGATATACCTTCATGAACTTCGATGAATTCGCAGAAGCACTAATAAAGTGTTTTTGGTCTATTGAAGCACAAAACTCCCTACGCGCAGAAGTATACTCACGAAAATACTCAGAAACTCTTCCTACACGCTACGCAGACTTCTTTCCGAGCCAGTTAGCCAGGCTCAGATTTCTTCAACCCCCGTTATCTACAGCTCAGTTGATAGACGCGATAGCCAGGATGCTCCCTGTGGAAGTCAGACGTCTAATTATTTCGTCAGGGATCAACGATCTAGCAAGCATGGACGAATTGCTCAGAAAACTCGATTACGCGAGCCCTATGCCAAACGTTGTTGCGAAGAACCAAAGGCAAGAGTACAAAGACATTAACACAGTATATCTTGACCAAACACAACAGACAGACGATCCGAAAGAACCAGAAAAGGGAAATATTAGTCCTGAAAGGAATAATTATTTCCGAGATCATAGACCAGAACCCAGATACAGGAGATTCCTTGGAGGTCGTCCATACCAGCAACAGCAAGGACGTAACAACGATAATAGCAATGGCAACCGTAGAAGTGGTTATTATCACAACAATAATAACTACCGATACAATAATAATGGTTATTATAACAGAAATAACAATAGGAATAACCAGAACTATAATCGTAACAGAAACTCCCAAGATGAAATTATGACGAAGGAGAAGTATGAGGAACGTCATAAGGAAGGGCAAGAGTATCTCAAGGAGTTGAGAAATAATGAGAATGGTAATGGAAGGGAAAATAAAAGTTTGATTCTAGATCCCGTTCCATTACTAGTCAGAGGGGGAACCATGAGAATGTGTCTCAAGGACAAAAAGAAAAACCCAATTTTTAAAAGGAATTAGAGGAGACAGGATATACTGCTACACAAAACCAGATTATGATAAACGAAATCTATGAGGTGACAGACGAAGACCTCCTCTTCGAGAAAGAGATTGTTAGAGAAGAAAGACCATTCGAGTTACCGATTATATGTGTTAATGTTGATGGACAAATATATGTCTTTAATGGATACTGGTGCCATTATGTCTATCATATCGGATGATTGTTATCAGAGATTATCTAAGGGCAAAATGATGATAGTTTTACCCGCATCTACTGTTAAAGTGCGTTGTATTTTTCAAGACAAAGCGGTAAAATGCAAAATCCAAGTTTTGTTAAACTTTGAGATAAATGGAAGCACATATGAACACATTTTCATTGTGGTGAGCAAAATCAATTTTGATATCGTGCTAGGCATTGACTTCATTACTAAAGTTGGAGCAGTAATTGATATGAAAAACCGAGTCATAAAATTTAGTGAAGGGTTAATAAACACAGAAGAGTTAGAAGAACAGGATTCGAATGACAGTCTAGATAAAGATCCTAGGGAAGAAATTATTAACAACATTATTGAAGAGGTAGAAAATGGAAGGGAAATGCCTACTCTCCAAGCAGAAAGGTTTGACGAAATTCAGGATGAATTTGAGGAATTAATCATGGAGTTTAAAGACATTTTCGATGATAAGCCTGGATTGATAAAAGACTACAAGTATAAGATTAGGCTTACGGATGAAACTCCTTATCAGAAGAGGATTTACCCGATACCAGAAAAGTACTATGAAGAAGTACGAGGAATAATCAAGAAAATGGAAGCTGACGGAATTATAAAGAAGCAGGCGTCGTCTTACATCAACCCTATTACTGTAGTCAAGAAAAATAATGGTCAATTACGCCTATGTCTCGACGCCAGGACTATTAACTTAAAGATTTTGCCCGAGGCAGACCGACCACCTAAAATACGAGATTTGCTCAGAAAGTTTAAAGGAAAAGCATGTTTCAGCGTCCTAGATTTAACTTCTTCGTTTTACAGGGAGACATGGAGAGCTGCATCAAACCAGTCAAAAGACTGAAGACTCAAACAACAACAAACGTTTTACCAAATTGAGCTCGAAGAAGAAAGCAAACAGTACACAGGTTTTCTGTTTGACCAGACGTCCTGGGTATTTCAGAGAATTCCCTTTGGCATGGTCAACAATGGTCCAGCCCTGATTAGAGCCCTTGATAACAAACTCACCGATGAAGTTAAAAAGAACGTGCTTTGTTATATAGATGATTTAATCATATCTTCACCAAATGTCCAGGAACATCTTATACACTTGCGTAAGCTTTTTGAAAACCTGAGAGAGGCAAATAGAAAGGTAAACTTCGATAAGTGCCGTTTCATGAAAGAAGAAATTAATTTTCTCGGACACACCATTGACCAGCATGGATATCACCCGAATTTAATGAAAGTGGAAGCTATTATGAGGTTCCCAAAGCCTACTAAGGTCAAACAAGTGAGAGAATTTGTAGGTGCGTGCCAATTTATTAGCAGTCATTGTCCAAAGTATTCAGAGATTATGGCACCTCTCCATGACTTGCTAAAGCAAAATAACCGTTGGAAATGGAGCAGTACCTCTGACGACGCGTTTGAGAAAGCTAAGTAGATGTTGAAAAACAACGTGAAATTAGAATATCCGGATTTTGAACGAATATTCTACATAGAATCCGATGCTTCACGTGTAGGCATTAGTGCAGTCTTATACCAAAAGGACGAAGATGCAAATAAGCACTACATTGCGTTCACCGGAAGAAAGCTTAAGAAACACGAAGAGAACTACTTCACGACACAACTAGAGGTGTTAGCTTTCGTGACAGCTCTACAAGTGTGGAAGCAGATATTAATCGGACATCAGATTATAATTATCACCGACCATAAGGCACTGCAATTTATGCTTCAAACCGATATGTCGAGTGATAGATTAACTAGATGGGCACTTTTCACTCAACAGTTTAATGCTACAATAGTCCACCAGACAGGTAAGGACAATTTGTTGGCTGACGCATTATCACGTAACCCAGTTAGAAATTTGCAGATTAACCATGTACAATTGGAGGAAGAAGATCAAGAAACCGTTAGGAGATTAGTCCAAATCGGTGTGTCACAGAAAATGTACAGGTTCCTTAAGGGTTACATGGACACAGCAGATCTAGATTATGCTGCTACTCAAAGGCGATCACGACACTATGTATTGAGCGGAGATCTCGTGTGTAAGTACGCAGACTCCGAGCACACTAAGATTCGTATAGTCGTGGCCCCTAATCTTGTCACAAAGTTAGTGTGGTTGGCACACCACTCTATCGTACATGGAGGTTTAGATAAAACCCTCAGTACTCTTAAAGAGAGGTTTAATTGGACCAACATGAGATCCATTATAGCTTAGATTATAAGATCTTGTGATAAATGCCAGAGAGGAAAATTCGCATCAGAATTGTTGAAAGGAAGACCCAGAGCTATGATACCTTCTTAACCACGTGAGCTGATGGACACGGATATTTTTGGTCCTTATCCGAAGGGATATCAGGGTAATCAGTTCCTGTTAGTGACTGTTGATGTCTTCACTAAATTCGTTACCATGAATCCCATGCAAAAAGCCAATACCAGAAATGTTGTGAGCAGATTAGAGAATGCTGTGTTTCCGAAGGCTGGGAAACCAGAATATCTCTTATCGGACCATGGAGCGCAGTTCCCTTCAACCGAATTCGCAGCAGACATGGAAAGGTTGGGAATTAAGCATATCTTTTCAAGCGTGCGTCATCCAGAGTCAAATTCAAGCGAACGATATATGATAGAATTTAGTAAATTCTGCAGAATTTTCTGCCCAAATGATCACCCCAGTTGGGTAAAATACGTGCCAATGATTGAGGATTGTTTGAACTCCACAGTTCAAGAAAGCACGGCAGAAGTTCCTATGATGCTTCACTTAGGAAGGAATCCAGAAAGGCCACGGGACAATGTATTTGATTTCATTCCCAGTTATCCTGACCTAGGAAGACAAGCGAGGATCGATATGGCGAAAGAAAGACTTAAGAAATCAGCAGAGACGAGCTTGAAACGAGTTGCAGGAAAACGTTTCGGTACGCCGTTGGAAATTGGAAAAGAGGTCTTATTGCGCAGACCAGTGAAAGCGGACGTGAGCAAAAAGAAATAACCCCAAGTTCGGAGTTATATTTATTGGACCGTTCCGCATAACTAATGCTTATGGGAATAACTGTTATGAGTTGTTTGACGGTGAAAACAACGTTATTCTAGGAAAATTCAACGCTAAAAAATTAAAAAAGTATCATAAGAAAACAGGCTAAAATAATTCAACATACGAGTTCAAGTGACACATCAAAAGTCTTGAATTAGTATGATTAAAAACAATTTGCAACTATTTTTAACTTGAGATGACAGAGGAATGCCCCCGTAAATTGTATTATTAAGGGACAAAATGAGAGTATTTTCCGCCCCCATGATAGAATTTAACTAGCAAATATAATTTCTGGAAGTGTGACACAAGAGTGTCGTGTTACAAGCTCGAGACTGTGGGAGAGCCCGATCACGAGATAGATTGCACAATGGACGCTTCTAGAAGGCTATTTATTCTTAGCATAGCAACAGCGAGTTTGGGAATTAATATTATAAATATTGTTATAAATTATGCTATTGGATCCCAGTCCACAGCCAATGAGGAGAGGTCTTATTGAAGACGGGATCAACTTTAATTACACAACATGAGGAAATTATGCACTTAGGCCATTAGAAGAAGATTTTCTTACTTGGTAATGAAGAGAATATTAAAAGAAAATATGTCGGATACTTTAGAAACCACAGATCGCTCAATCTACGCAGTAATAAGCATTAGTAATCTACGCGCTAAAATTATGGTGGGAGATTGATATGGCCGCCAAAAATTCGACTTTGAGGGGGAGATCCAAGCATCGAGGTTCTTATTCCAGCACACGTTGAAGAGTGAGGAAGTGATTTTACTGGGTTAAAGGAGATCCCAAGGCTTAGTCCGAGTACGACGACTGTCGACTTGTGGAGACGCGAGTATAGCTAGGTGGAACGGTAGAGATCACCGCACTTCCATTCTGTGTGAAGTCGCGAGGAACATAGTATTGATTATATCTCATACAATATTGAGATTTGAAGTTAAATAAGTGAACATTTATCAAGAACAGGTCGCCTACTATATATTGTGGAAAGTCGAGCGTTTAAATATTCACCGTTTCGACAATATCAGCCTGTCAAGTTATATTTCCAAATGTGTTGGAAATAGAGCTGAAGAACATTATAAATTGCAACGTGAAGTTGAAGAACGAAGTTCAAGTGAATAGTGGCGGAGAACTTTTAATATTGGCGCAACACATAAACATTAACAGAATGACTGTTATTATTCTTCAAACATTATCATTCAACTTAATTAATATTGTTGATATGATGAACTAAACAGTCATGCGCCAGAGACATATTCGATAACAGGAGTTAAGATACAACGATGGAGCTTCGTTAGACAACGTATTCTTGAATACAGACGTAGTGTACGGTCCATCTTGTGCATTTTCGTCAGTCTGCGAACACTAATATAACATCAATTAGCAATGGAAACATTTCATTCACTATTTATATGAATATTTCCATAATTATATTCCAATGATGAAGCCGATACATATTTACGACGGAGAATGAAGACTCAACAGAAGAGATTTGTCAAGATGCTAGGGAAATGTAGCCCAGCAGCCCAAAAGAATTTGCCAGAAGGATGTCGTTCGAGCCCAGCCGAATGTTGGTGAATTCCAGAGAGAGACGTTTCTTATCTCTGAGGTCGCAGATCCAAGATTCGAATGCAGATCCATCTCAGTGTCTTGTACTGAGGAAACATCTAAAGTATTGTGGCAATACTTACATTTATCTTCAAGTTTTCGTCTAAATAAGGTATTAGTGTATCTCAATTGTTATATAGAGCTTGATTAGTGACATTCTGAGCAGCAATCTTATTCCATATTTTCGGTGATCTTATTCCATATTTCTATGTTTTCACACTTCACGTATTTCAGTGCTTTTATGTAGTTTACACTTCAGATGTGTGTTGAGATTTTTATGTTGCAAGATTATTTAGAAGATGACTGCATTTCTTCTAGTTTTCAATTTTATTCTACGGATCAGTTGTGGAACTGACATTAAATTTTTTTGTTTGAGGAATCATATTGCCTCATATGAGACTAGTCGTTTCGACCCTCGAATTTTAATTATTTGATTTAAACCAAGTATTCTGACATTGTGTCATATCTTCAAATTAAATTCTTATTAAACTTAATTTGAGCACTTTATTGTAACAACATATTACTTCAAGAAAAGAAGAAACATCGAATGATATTGTTATATCATTATTGTACATAAACTATCGACGATCTAAGAAATACTAGTCGTTTGATAAGACCGAAGTCTTAATTCCTATGAACATTCTTTGTGTAGAGTGAAAAAACATTACGATATTGACAAACCTTTCTTATTATCTGTAAAGCTAAGAGCTTTGTTCATTTAATATGTTAGAGGAAATACCTTTTGATAGAAGATTATTCAAATCTTTGGCTAGGAATTCAAAGCTAGTTTATCCCGGTCTGGATTGAATTCTATCTGGCACTATAAATAACATGTGTGTTATTTTATCCTATTTCTGTAACATCAAGTCATTTTGTGGACATGATATTACAACGATAAACAATTTATAGCTAGACAAGTGAGATGAAACAGGAGTATTATTTTTATTACATGTATTTTCGACAGACGAGTTAACAGTTAATTATCTTGTTGTGGAGTAAACTTTAGGAGGTTAATCACGACTGTCTAATATCGTTCATTACAATTGGAAGTTTCGTTTGAAGAACTTGTTGTTGTTGTTTGAGTCTTCAGTCTTTTGACTGGTTTGATGCAACTCTCCATGCCTCCCTGTCCTGAGCTAATCGTTTCATCTCTACATAGCTACCACACCCTACATCCGAGGCAATCTGTTTAACATATTCTAACCTTGGTCTACCCCTACAGTTCTTGTCCTCGACCCTTCCTTCCATAACTAAGCTTGCTATTCCTGGGTGTCTTAGTATGTGTCCTACCAACCTATCTCTTCTCTTCATTAGCAGTCGCCAGAAACATCTCTCCTCTCCCACTCGTCTTAATACCTCTTCGTTTGTAACCCTATCTACCCATCTGATCTTCATCATTCTCCTGTGACACCACATTTCAAATGCTTCAATTCTCCTCTTTTCTGCTGCACCAATAGTCCAAGTTTCACTTCCATAGAGCGCCACGCTCCAGACAAAGGGTTTCAAAAATGACTTCCTAATACCTAAATCTATATTCGATGTCAGCAGATTCCTTTTTTGTAGAAATGCTTTCTTTGCCTGAGCCAACCTACTTTTTATATCCTCTTTGCTTCGTCCATCACTGGTTATTCTGCTTCCTAAGTAACAGAAGTCTCCTACTTCCTTCAGCTTTTCACCTGCCAATTTGATCTCCATAGAGGTTTCTGATTTATTTCGGCTGCATTCCAGTATTTTTGTTTTACATTTATTAATTTTCATCATGAATTCTTTCCGTAAGACGGAGTCCATACCATTCAAAAACTCATTGAAATCCTCAGGCTTGTCGGCCAAGATGACGATGTCATCAGCAAATCTCAGAGTTGAAATTATTTCTCCTTGAATCTTCACTCCCACTTTATATTTTTCTCTAATTTGCTTCATTGCTTGTTCAATGTAAAGATTGAAAAGTATGGGTGATAAGTTGCAGCCTTGCCTTACACCTTTCTGAATACCAGCTTCTCTCTCATGTCCTTCAACTCGAATGACTGCTGTCTGGTTTCTGTACAGATTGTATATCACCCTCCTATCCCTGTACTTTATTCCAATCGATTTCAAAATGTCAAGCAATTTAGTCCAATCAACGTTATCAAAAGCCTTTTCTAAGTCTACAAAAGCCATGAACGTTCTCTTATCTTTCCTTATTCTACATTCCAAAATCAGCCTAAGACTTAGTACAGCTTCCCTTGTTCCTACATTTCTCCTGAAACCAAACTGGTCTTCACTCAACTCCGTTTCTATCTGGTTTTCAATCCTCTTGTAAATTATTCTAGACAGGATCTTTGAAGCATGAGTAATCAAGCTGATTGTACGGTAATCTTCACATCTGTCAGCTCCCACTTTCTTTGGTATAGGGATGATTACATTCTTCTTGAAATCAGGGGGTACCTCACCTGCCTCATAAATCCTACACACCAAGTGAAATAACCTGATCAGACCTTCATCTCCTATGCAGCATAGTAACTCAATCGGTATATCATCTATGCCTGGTGCTTTGTTCCTGCATAAGTCTTCCAAAGCTCTATCAAATTCTGATCTCAATATTAAATCTCCTTTCGCATCCTCATCAATTTCCTCCTCCCTTTCCATTACATGATTCTCAATCTCCTTTCCCTTATACAAACTCTCTATGTAAGCTTTCCATCTCTCAACCTTTTCTTCCCAATCTGTTAGAGGCTTTCCATTTGTGTCCTTAATATTACAGCACTTTGTCTTCTTTTCCCCAAAAGTATTCTTAATCCTTCGATAAGCTGTGTCTACTTTTCCTAATTTCAGACAATTTTCTTACGTATGTATAATTGTAGTCCAGTAATCATGTGCAATGATACTGAGGGTCATGCCAGTATTTGAGAGAAGTTCCTACTTAAGATATGTTAATAACAATTAATCCCTTTTGGCTATTGTTTAACATAGTAGATGATATTTGTTTATGCCATATATACTGTTATATGAGGTTTTGTAGAGCTATGGAGTGCTCGTGCGAGGGAATTCCGCATGTTAAGGAAGTCAAAGTATTGTTGTTCTTTGATTTAAAAAAAAGGCAGGTATCATGATCAGAGCCGTTGTATACAAGTAGTTCAGTTCTTGTGAATTAACGATTTAGCTGTGTTAACAGGATAGTTTCAGCGGAAATACAACTTGAGAAAGATTGTCTACTCACGTCTGTAATACTATTATTAAATTTCTATTAAACCCGAATTTATGTAATTAAGTACAGTTCACCTTATTCAGTCGACTGTATTATACCGATAATGTAATGAAACCTAAATAAGACGATGGGTAAGCAGTATATTAAAACTACAGAACGTTAAAGGATGGTTATGTGAAAAACCAGTATATATATTTAGTTAAGATTTTTGTTGTAACCGAGAAGTTAGAATCTCAAAGGTGTCGCGTTAGAAACACTAGATAATGGATATTAATATAAACATATTACATGTAAATAATTTTGTGGAAATGATTTAATTAGTTAAACAATTTAATAGGATTTATTAATCAATTGTTTTGGAATAGTGTGTGTTTATGAGCAGATGTTTTGGTGTGAATGATTATTCATTGTTAAGAGCAAATGTGGAACCAAATTGGTCTAGAACAATCCGGAGTGCGAATGAAAGTGTGTATTGTACCCATTCGTCATCATATGGAACATGTGTTCGTATCCCAGCTAACTCACGGTCTTTCGAGGCATGGGGCGTTCAACCCACTATACGAGCACATATTCAGGATTTGAGTCTGTCAGATGACTACTCTACTTGAAAGAAACAACATTTTCCTAAGTATAACATTTAATGGTAGTAATTCATGGCAAACAAAACAAAACACATAAAAATACTATACATTTATTTCCACAACAAAATTCAAAATTATCTGTGAGTCTCTTGTCATCAAGATTGGTGCTCCCCCGCACTCATGTCTATCCTAAACATCCTATTGTTGATACTCTTTGACATTTGCGCGTGTCCATATTGTTCTTCACGTGGCACAATTTAACATAAATTGGAATATCACAACACAACAAACACAAATTATATTTAAATGACACTAAATCTGCAATTATTAAACATTTATCCGTTTTACACGGAACATTTACTTTAAATAACATTGATTCATTAGTTTATGCCTTGTTTAATAAGTGTTGTCCCGTGCGAATCGTATTCTTTTCCCATAAGTTTCAAACGCTGAAGTGGTACACTTTCCCATCCAAAATACACATAGATATAGATATTTTATAGCTTTACCATACAACGATTTTCTGGGTCTGATTATAACATTATCGTTACAAACGTGTCATATCAATCAAATTACGCTACCCGTATGAATAAATTAGTGTGGACAGGGTAAATACTCTTTACAAAATGCTTCTATTTATTTGGTGCAGTTAATTTATCCTCAGAGAATAACTGGGCCAAATGTTATCCGATTACTTCATTCCAACATTGCATATGGATGGAAACCGTGCATCTAATTCAATTGATACCATCATATCAAGCACATCTCAATTACTTTTCGAAATATCGAGATTCTTCAGTGCCCCACTACCATCTTAAAATAAAAGGATCTGGTCTATTGAGTTCCTTTCGTGCGAACAATGGATTAGTCATGGGCTGTCCTATGCAAGATGGCTGCCGGGTTAGTGGATTATACCTGCTACCCCGCCTGATTTACCGCACGGTTATGTGTTCACTCAATGGTGCAGCTGTGCTAGAGGTACACTGAATGGATCGAGGCATTACGAATTGAGTCAATCTAATTATTTAATACCTACATTTAGAGTATTTAATGGGCTCATGTCGGTTCCTAATTACTATTCAAGGCAAGGGATGGATCACGAAATAGCTTTGCCGTTCTGTGGTCGACATCAGTGGCTTTGCGCGCGTCTCAGATGAGTTTCACTGTTATCTCACTGGACGGGCATGCATATAACAAGAGGAAATCAACGTTTCCTACACGAAGAACCATATGTCTTACCTCTAAGGGCAGATCAATTAATATATCGGCCTACCTAGGGTGTCTAGCAGTTATCCATGGTGGCGGAGACTCTGCTAACAGTGGATACAGACAGACTCTGTCCCAACTCTGTTGCGAATACACATGTATGCTCTAAGGCAATACAATACCGTAGCTTCGAAGATTTAGCCGACTTGATTCGACAACGCGCGAACTATTTTCGGATGATCCCCGCAACTCATTGACGTAAATCTCTTGATTCTACGTTACATGCTCGCTGATAGCGGCTCAAACAATATTTCTTACAGATGACTCAATTCTTAAAGCACTCACGTCCTCTATATCTTTACTCTTAAGCCAAAGTTCTACGTAGCTCCAAAACAAGTATAAATTTACTGGCATACATTTGACTATCTTAATGGCTCTCAAATACAACCCTGTAGAATATACCATAATAAAACATTTATTTAACATTTCAATGACACTGAAAAGCTCTCTTTATCTCGATATTTATCTTTCTTTCTTACTTTTCACAATAACAAAGTATTCTTACGCTAGATATGACACACTTTGCACGTACTATAGGCCTGACATGCCGATTTATGTACTTATTATTGTTACTGACCCCAGATTATTATTATTGTTATTATTTAACGGTGCCGTTACTTTCATCAATGTCTTACGCCTAAATGGCCGTAAGCATGTCATTCTCAAAGCCATATTTTTTACCAAAATACGAGGGATGTGATCTCGGACACAAATGACTGTTAATTCTTAATCGTTGAGGGAATGCTTCGTTGTATGGTGAGCTATTAAATCAAATCAACATATTAAATTTGTGCTCACTTTCATCCTAGCTGGGTTAGTCCAGCATTCGCCTGCCATAATGCTTGTTTTAAGCCATCATGATATTTTTCACACGACACATTGCATAGACTTTACACATGGTAATTATATTTTTCACTACTGGCATTTTCACTTTAACACAATACACATTCTTTTACCATACAAACATAAACACTTTTAAAGATCACTGTAATATAACTTTATACATAATTCTCGCACACGGATCCTTGATAGGATTCCCACTATCGCCTGACCTCAGAGATGCGATGCAGCTAACTCCTGACAACCGTTGGTCTCCTTGAAAGTCTATCTTGCATGTGTGTGCTCGTCTGCCGTCACCTACAGTTTATGTCTCCTCTACTGCAAAGTTGTTCAATCCTAGGTCACAACTACTTGTGATGCCTTCCAGGTTCCCGTAACTGTAGTGTTCATTACAATAGTATGTTATTTTACCCATGATAACACTTTCTGTGTTTATGTTCATTGTCTGTAAACATCATCCTAAAATATATCTACGCTGTACTGATTCTAGACTCGCGTATACTGTTACTTATACGTCTGCTGTAGACTAATTATTATATGATGCAGAATTACTGTTATTAAGCTGCTTGATGCGCCTTTCATTGTTCACTGCTAGTACATTTTAGCGTCAATACTTTATAAATTCCGCGCACTTTCTTGCGTGATCCGACAGCGTGTCACCACACGAGTTGAGTCAAGAAGAACTGACTCTCCGCTCCAGCTTCCCCCATATAAAGCTTCCTGATGAAAAGTAGTTCACTGGATTCCCAGGAGCGACTCTCTTCTTAAAATAATACATTTTCAGACAAAGTGAAGTATGATCCTTATTCGTCTATTCATGGAGGTTCCAAATTCACTCGCGTGCAGGCAATTGCTTCGGCCAATTAATTATAATTAATTGCTTTCTTCCATGGCGTCAAGATGCTACCCCGGTTCTTCTCTTATGGCTCCATTACAAATCCTGCCTCTGCCGCGGATTAGGTCTGTGCATAGGTTCCTTTATAGATGCAGGCCTTAATTTAGGCGTGAGGGCACTCCTAAATTATCTTTCCTAGAATACATGCATCTGGGTGTAAATTTCATCTCAATTCATTGCTCCATTTGGCCGTAATTAATTAATTTCTGTGGGCGACCACCCCCACTCCGCTTCTTTGCCTTGTAAGACAGTGGTTCCCAAAGCCATTAATCTTTGGTCGCTCCCCCAGTGCAGACGAGAAATAGTTCCTTGGCGTCACCTAGTAACGCCCCTTGCTAACCACGATTTTTCAACTGTCAAGTTGGCCCGATTCCTTGAGCTCTTAGCATCTTAAACGTACATAGGCTTGTATTTTCTGCAATAATCCGCCCTTAATGCTATAATATTCCCGTTCTGGCCGTGAAATCATGCTGTTACAATTATATGCAGTTATAACTCATTGTTTCTCGGGTTCACTGTGGCTGTTCCCCCTCAGAGATCAATGATTCGATTCTTCGCAGAATCATGGGCCTGGTCTTCTTGTGATCAAGACCCCGGTTCGATGCCAGTCAGCCGTGTCCAATTGGGCACAGTATAAAAATTGTTAGAATGATTGGTTAAGAAACAGAGCAGTTATGTGAACTTTTATAAGAACTGAATGTTAATTTTTATGTGTTTTATAAATGAACACATGCAGTCTCTGTGGGCTAGCAAGCATGAGTCACCGTTAGTAGTGAAGAGCGATGACATAATATTTAAGCAGGTGTACACCAACTGCTTTCTATTTATTGTATAAACCAGTTTTGAGTACGGCGTGATGCCAGTGTTTCATTGATGAAACAAAGCCACGGCACGTGCGTTCTACAACGCAGGTTTGTGAATGAAACCATGTGAATGGAATAAAAATTCAGAGGCTTCATTAAACGTTTTTATTTCTACGCAGCGTGGGCTTAGAACAAGCCAAGATTTATACTCATAATTTTTAATACTGCATGGTAGTAAGATGTAGAGTTGAAAGGAGGTGTGAATGTTTGCGTGTTTTTAATTTTAATGTCTATTGTTAAATTCATTTCTTGTTATTTTGTTTATAGTAGATTAGTTTACCTTTTGTTAATAAATTTGTTCAGATTGTTTTCCATGGTTTTTGGAGTGATTCATTTTAAATATAAGGAGCAGAGTATTGTGGATATAGTGAAGGCGATACTGAAGTCCCAGTCCCCGAGGTAAGTAAAGGTGAGTGCCCCGTGTAGTTGGTTGTTGATCCACAATATTGTTGTAACTGCTGTCTGTAAATCCCTAAAGAACATGTTGGAAGCGATTTCTAATGTTGTATTTGCCGGAGCAATTAGAAATAGGCAATCCAGCGGGGGCAATGGATATTCCAACGGGATCCTTTCCGGATTATCGGGTACAGTACCATCCCGGCATTTGCCCGAAGACGAAGTGGGAAACCACGGAAAACCATTTCAAGGATGGCAGAGGTGGGAATTGAACCCCCTCTACTCATTTGGAACACCCGAGGCTGAGTAGAGCCCGTTTCTGTCCTCAAACCACTTTTCAAATTTCGTGGCACAGCCGGGAATCGAACTCAGGACCTCCGTGGCGGCAGCTAACCATGCTGACCGCTACGCTACAGAGGCGACAAGAGCAACATTATTTTCAAAAATACCTGATTTGAATTAGTAGACTGTTTTTGGCTGATTTTAAGAATTTGGGCCATTGAAGGCTAAAAAAAAGCTGAATTTTCATGCACCACAAGCCTTTATAATTTATAAAAGGAGTCTACCTGTAGTAGGGCACTTGACACAATGGATAGGGTCAGTTCGTATGTGACGTGTATTGCGATTCGTCTACGAGCTTTTCAATTTTATTTTCACGCTAGGAACAACACGTTAGGTAAATTTAGTTTGAGAGTAAATTTTAACTAATCATTTTTCTTTGCCAACAAACAGGTTCAAAGCCCCTAAACATTGCAACAGTAGCTCAATTGATAACATCTGGTTATTAATACCGAAGACCGTTCGAAGAATGGGTACTTCTGATAGTTACAATAAAAACAAAGGGCCAGTCCGGGGTTTGAACCCAGGACCTCTCGCACCCAATGCGAGAATTATACCCCTAGAACAACTGACCTTTTGTGTGGAGCCCTATTTACTATGTACTCTGCTTTGTTAGTCAATTACAAGTTAAACATAGGGCCAGACCGGGATTTGAACCCGGGACCTCTCGCACCCTAATCTATAATCATACCCCTAGACAAAATGGCCGTTCGTGAGGAATCCTATCTACTATGTACTCTGCTTTGTTAATCAATTACAATAGAATTAAAGGGCCAGTCCGGGATTTGATCCTGGACCTCTCGAACCGTAAAAGTGGAACACACCCCAAGACCTACTGGCCATGAATGTGTAGTCCTATGTACTGTGTACACTGCCTGGTTAGTCAATTAAAATATTGTTACGTGCCACCTCTAGTGGCACTTTTGTTAACTGGATTACGGTGGGTAGGAAGCACAACACCAATTACTGCTTAAAGAAATAATTAACTTTATTGCGTCCAGAAGGATACAGCACTCTTCAGTAAATACAAGCAATTATTACCTTACTCCAGTTTCCTTACGGCGAGAACACTTCCCCTTTCACTAGAGGTTTCGCAAATCACCACAATTCTGTCGCTCAGAATAATCGCTCACACTAGCTCGTAAAACACAACAACCACTGCTTGACAGGTCGCACTTATATAGCAGGCCGGTGACTCCATAAATGCTTCTAGATCCATCCAGGGTTCACGGCTTCTCGAGGTTTCCATCGCTGGTCCAGTCACGAATTTTCTGGACTATCCCTTTGTCCTAGTAGCCCTGTTGCATAAGGCGCACGCAATACAGAAGGCAGGGCACAGCCCAGCCCTGGGGCAGTTGTGACTCATGCGGCGAGCGATGACACAAACTCGCAGCTGTAACACCATCCCTTTCCTAAAAAGGCTGATCGTCCCGATCAATCATTGGTCCGTCTGTGTCCCTCCGTAGGCTGCCAGGCAATCTCGATGCACGATCTTCATCTTCGCCCTCGGGCTCCGCTGGATCCTGTAGACGACATCGTTGATCCGTTTCACGACTCGGTACGGGCCCTCCCAGGACTTCTGCAGTTTGGGTGACAGGCCTTTCTTCCGTAATGGATTGAAGAGCCAGACCAGGTCGAACTCGTGGAATCCGCCGGCATCCGTCTGCTGGTCGTATCGGGTCTTCATTCGGTCGGTCTCGATCCGCAGTTTCCTCCTCGCTAACGCGTGCACGTCCTCCAGTTGGTCGACCAGTTCTTGACAATACTGGCTTACCGGGATCGGATCATTCCCAGGTCGGCCGAAGGCAAGATCGACAGGTAGACGGAGCTCCCTCCCAAACATGGCCCGGGCTGGTGTGCACCCGGTGGCTTCATGCACGGCGGCGCGGTAGGCCAGGAAAAATAGTGGAAGATGTTTGTCCCAATCCCTCTGGTGCTCGCTGACGACTATTCGGAGATGGTTCTCGATGGTGCGATTTAATCGCTCTACCATCCCGTCGGACTGAGGGTGTAGCGGCGTTGTCCTTGTCTTCCGGATTCCCAGCAGCTGGCATAGGTTCTGGAACACCTGCGACTCGAAGTTCCTCCCTTGGTCGGAGTGCAGCTCCAGGGGTACTCCGTACCGGCTGACGAATTCCTTCACCAGGGTCTCTGCAATCGTCGAGGCTTCTTGGTTAGGGAGCGCATACGCCTCCGGCCATTTGGTAAAGTAGTCGCTGACGACTAATATGTAGCGGTGTCTCCCTCGCTTAACGGGAATGGCCCAGCAACATCGATGGCCACTCTCTCCATGGGGCCGCCCACGTTGTAGGTCTTCAGTGGACCCCGTCGTCTTCGTCCTGGGCCCTTGCTGGCTGCGCAATCGTGGCACCTCGCGCAGTGGTTCTCCACGTCTGTTCGGCATCCGATCCAGTAGAACCGCTCTCTCATCTTCTCCAGGGTCTTCTTTATCCCTAGGTGTCCACCAGATGATCCTCCATGAACTTCCTTCAGGACTTCCTCCGTCATAGCCTTTGGAACGACGACTTGTTCCCGAGATGTCTTCCCGTCGGTGCTCTCCCAGGTACGGCAGATGAGGCCATCCCTTACAATCAGCGAGTCCCACTGCGCCTAGTAGGACTTAAACTTTGGGCTGCAGTCACTCACAATGTTCCACCCGGTCTGGGGACACAGGCCCTCTTCCATTCGGCTATCAGTCCCAGGTCATCATCTTCTGCTTGTGCCCGCGTGAAAGATTCGCGGCTCCAGCTCCCTTGAAAGTCCACGGTAGTCCTTCGGCACTGTATCCCGGTGTTCTCCTCCCTTCGGGCACAGAAGGTGCAAACTTCGGGGCACGGTCTTCGTGACAGGGCGTCGGCGTTAGAATGCAGTTGGCCTTTCCTGTGCTGAATCTCAAATTTGTACTGTTGAAGCCTCTCTAACCACCGCGCGAGTTGACCCTCGGGCTGCTTGAAGTTCAGGAGCCACCGCAGGGATGCATGGTCGGTCCTGATGAGAAATTCTTGCCCATACAGGTACTTGTGGAAGTGTTCAATGGTCTTCACGATGGCGAGCAGCTCCTTCCTGGTGATGCAGTAGTTCCTTTCTGGCTTTGACAGGGCCTTACTGAAGTAGGCCACTACTCTCTCCTCGCCGTTCACTACTTGCGACAGGATCCCCCCTATGCCAAAGTCGCTGGCATCGGTATCGACGATGAACCATGTTCCAGGTCTGGGGTAGGCCAGAATGGGTGCGGTGCACAGAGCCTGCTTGAGTTGTTCGAAGGCACTGTGGCATTCTGCTGTCCACGTGAAGAGTTGGTCCTTCTCAGTCAGTCGATGTAAAGGTTTGGCGATGTCGGCGAATCCTCTCACGAAGCGACGGTAATAAGTGCAGAGTCCCAGGAAGCTTCGTAGTTGGGACTTGTCCTTCGGAACTGGCCACTCCCTCACAGCTGCGGTCTTCTCTGGGTCGGTGCGCACCCCTTCCTCGGAGACGATATGCTCAAGGTACTGGACCCGCTTCTGGAAGAGCTGACACTTCTTGGGGCTCAACTTCAGCTGGGTAGTCCGTAGCTTCAACAAGATCTCCTTCAGGTTGCTGTAGTGCTCCTCGAAGCTTCTCCCCAGAACGATGACGTCGTCTAGGTAGACCAGGCAGGTCTTTCGGTGTAGTCCTCTCAGAATGGACTCCGATAGCCTTTCGAAGGTCGCAGGGGCGTTGCACAGACCGAATGGCACGACGGTGAACTGCCAGAGCCCGCTGCCCACAGTGAACGCAGTTTTCTCGCGGTCCTTAGGGTGGACCTCCACCTGCCAGTAGCCACTCTTCAAATCCAAGGTGGAGAACCATCTCGACCCTGATATGGTGTCCAGGGTATCGTCGATCCGGGGTAGAGGGTAGCTGTCCTTCTTCGTGACGTCATTCACCCGCCTGTAATCCACGCAGAACCTGGTGGAACCGTCCTTCTTCTTCACTAGCACGACCGGAGAACTCCAAGGACTATGTGATGGCTCGAACACCCCTTGATCCTTCATCTCTTCTACCATCCGGTCGACTTCGGCTTGCTTGGCGAGCGGGACTCGTCGGAATGGGGCCCTAATCGGTGCGCTGTCCCCAACGTCAATTCTGTGCTGGACCAAGCTTGTCCTGCCGAAGTCTTTGCTCCCCACGGAGAAGACGTCCTGGAATTCGCGTAGCAGGTCCTGAAGTTGGCGTGATTGTTCCTCTTCTAAATGGTCCTGGGATCCTTGGTACAGCTTCTGTAGTTCTTCTGGCAGTGTGCGTCTTCTTCGGTTGTCCGTCTGCAGGTGTCCGTCCGTCGTGTCGGTGATGCGGGCAATCCAGGTAACGGGCTCGCAGACTCCTAGGTTGGTGTCCCGGTGAACCGTAATGTCGTAGTCGTTCAGGTTGGACAGGCGGACGTACGGCCGAGACGTTGTGTTGATGAGAGTCTTGGCAACTAGCAATCCTTTTGTCTGGATGTCCTCATATTTTGGCTCGATGACAGCCGCCACTCCCTCAGCAGTTCCGTCGACAATTACGGCAGCGCTGACCTCCGTCCTGGCGGGAACGATGACGTCTTCTCTCAACCTTACTCGTCATGCGGTGATGGACTCGTGCGCAGGTTGCAAAGCAAGTTCCTCACCTCCGAAATGCAGAGTGTTGGTACTCAGATCCAAGATGATGTTGTTCTGGTCCAGGAAGTCCAGTCCGATGATCACTTCATTTGATACGTCAGCCACAAGCACAGGATGCTTTATCGCCCGTCGACCAATGACGAACTCCAGTGATGCTTCGCCATGTACCGGTGCGGTCTCTCCGGTCGCGGTTATTAGCTGGAGGTTCCTTTGTGTGGGTTGCACTCTCCACTTCGAGATCGCGGTGGGACTGACGATGGTCCTCGATGCTCCCGTGTCGATTAGCATGGGCCAGCTCTCTCCGTTGACGACTCCGTCGACCATCAGGCTGCTATTATCCCTCCGTAACTGCGTCACACGAACTTGGACTGCCGGGGCTTGACGACTGTCACAAGCCAACCTTTGCCCCCCAAGGCTGGCTGATACTTGCTTTCCTGGGCCGCGCGGTTTACCTACGACTGACTGTCCCGACGGAAACCCTTGGCGGCGGCGATCACCGCTGTCCTTGCTCAGGTGGCCTCTCTTACGGCAGGTCCAGCAGGTCGGTAGTCCTCTTCCAGGCCGCCTCTCCGGATGTTCTTCGGCTACGTTTTTGTTGGTGGTACTGCGACTCTTGAAGAACCGGCCTAGCGCCTCCATCAGTACATCGGCCAGGGACTTGGTCTTGTTGGTTTTTGCTGGTTCGTCGACGTCCACTTGACGCACCCGCGCGTGCATTCTAGATGCCTCTTTTGCCGTCTCGAACTCAAGTGCGTGGCTCAGTGCATCTGCCAGGGTCTTATTGCGCGCGAGTCGCAGCGCCTGTTGAGTGTCCGAGTCCCGTAGCCCGTCGGTGAAAGTCTGCGTCGCTATCTGCTCCAGAAAGTCGGCCGGCGCTGTAGGGTAGGCAAGCCTTACGAGGCGTGCGATGTCCATCTCCAACTCCTGCAGGGTTTCGGCGTTCTTCTGTACCCGGGTCCGGAGCTGCATCTGATAGGCCTGCCGAAGATGGCTATCTCCATAACGGGACTCCATGTGGGCCATCAGTGAAGCGTAGTCCTGGGATCCAGTCGCGATGGCCTGAAGGACGTTAAGGGCGTCACCTCTCAGCGCTACAATGAGAGCTGTAGCCTTTTCAGTGTTGTTCCAGTTATTTATGGAACAGGCCGCCTCGAACTGACGTAAGTAGGTGCTCCACGGGACCTTTCCGTCGAAGGTTGGGGGCGTCACTCTGCTATGTCCCGTTCCTGATATTCCCGGTGTAACGGTGGGCGGGCGTTGGCGCAGCTCGGCAACTTCCTCTCGTAGAGCGTTGAATTTCTCTTCCACCCCCGTCAGAGGGCGTTGGTGCAGCTCGGCAACTTCTACTTGTAAGGCGTTGAATTTCTCCTCCACCCCCATCAGCGGTCGTTGGCACAGCTCGGCAACTTCCACTTGCAAGGCGTTGAACTTCTCCTCCACCCCCATCAGCGGGCGTTGGCGCAGCTCGGCAACTTCCACTTTTAAGGCGTCGAACTTCTTTTCCACTGCTGCGACTTCCTCACTTAGGCCCTGTTCTAAGTTCCTTTGGCTCTCCTCTAATTTCGTCAGCAGACACTCTTCCAGATTTTTCTGGCCATCCAGAAATTTGGCGGTTAGGTCCTCTGCTAACTTATTCTGGCCATCCTTCAGGTCCTCTGCTAGCTTATTCTGACCTTCTTCTAATTTGGAAGTTAGGTCCTCGGCTAAACTTTTCTGGCTGTCTTCCATCTTCTTCAGGTCCTCCGCTAACTTATTTTGACCGTCTTCCATCTTCTTCTGGCCGTCTTCTAGCTTCTTCTGGCCTTCTTCTAATTTGGCAGTTAGGTCCTTGGTTAAATTCTTCTGGCCGTCTTCTATGCCATTTAACTTTTCTAGCAATGCTGCCAATTGCGCCTCCATTTTAGTTGTTTGCCTTGTAAAGGGCATGCACTCACAGGAAAATTAGAGAAAATGACCTGCTCGGGTTTTGAAACCAGGACCGTCAGATGTTGTGCTTGAGTTCGTAATCCGGCTTCTGACACCAGTTGTTACGTGCCACCCCTAGTGGCACTTTTTTTAACTGGATTACGGTGGGTAGGAAGCACAACACCAATTACTGCTTTAAGAAATAATTAACTTTATTGCGTCCAGAAGGATACAGCACTCTTTAGTAAATACAAGCAATTATTACCTTACTCCAGTTTCCTTACGGCCAGAACACTTCCCCATTCACTAGAGGTTTCGCAAGTCACCACACTTCTGTCGCTCAGAATAATCGCTCACACTAGCTCGTAAAACACAACAACCACTGCTTGACAGGTCGCACTTATATAGCAGGCCGGTGACTCAATAAATGCTTCTAGATCCATCCAGGGTTCTCGGCTTCTCTAGGTTTCCATCGCTGGTCCAGTCACGAATATTCTGGACTATCCCTTTGTCCTAGTAGCCCTGTTGCATAAGGCGCACGCAATACAGGAGGCAGGGCACAGCCCAGCCATGGGGCAGTTGTGACTCATGCGGCGAGCGATGACACAAACTCGCAGCCGTAACAATATAAATATAAAGCCAGTCAGGGATTTGAACGCGGGACCTCTCGCAACCTATGTTAGAATCATACACCTAGACCTACGGGCCGTTAGTGTGGTGTCCTATTTACTATCTACTCTCCTTGGATAGTCAATTACAATATAAACAAAGGGGCAGTCCGTGATTTGACCACGGACCTCTCACACCCTAAACGAGAATCATACCCCTTGACCAACTGGCCGTTAGTGTGAGTCCTATCTACAATATACTCTGCTATGTTAGTCAATTACAATATCAACATAGGGACAGTCCGGGATTTAAACCCGGGACCTCTCGCACCCAAAGCGAGATTCATACCCATAGACCAACTGGCCGTTCATGAGGAGTCCTATCTACTATATACTCTGCTATGTTAGTCAGTTATAATATAAACATAGGGCCAGTCCGGGAATTGAACCCGGGACCTCTCGCACCCAAAGCGAGAAACATACCCCTAGACCAACTGGCCGTTCGTGAGGTGTTCTATATACTATGTACTCTGCTTGGCTAGTCAATTAATATATATACATAGGGCCAGTCCGGGAATTGAACCCGGAACCTCTCGCACCCCAAGCGAGAATCATACCCCTACACCAACTGGCCGTTCGTGTGGAGTCCTATTTTCTATGTACTCTGCTTTGTTAGTCAATTACAATATAAACCTAGTGCCAGTCCGGGATTTGAAACCGGGACCTCTCGCACCCAAAGCGAGAATCATACCCTGGACCAACTGGCCGTTCATGTGGAGTCCTACATACTAAGTACTCTGCTTGGCTAGTCAATTACAATATAAACACAGGGCCAGTCCGGAATTTGAACCCGGGACCTCGCGCGCCCAAAGCGAGAATCATAACTCTAGATCAACTGGCCGTTCGTGTGTATTTTATTTACTGTGTACGCTGCTTTGTAAGTCAATTACGAGATAAACAATGGGACAGTGCGGGATTTGAAACCACGACCCCTCGCTCCTAAGCGAGAATCATACCCCTAGACCAACTGGCCGTTCGTGTGGTGTCCTATCTACTATATACTCTGCTATGTTAGTCAATTACAATATAACCATAGGGACAGTCCGGGATTTGAACCCGGGATCTCTCGCACCCAAAGCGGGAATCATCCTCTAGACCTACTGGCCGTTAGAGTGGAGTCCTATTTACTATGTACTCTGCTTGGCTACTCATTTACAATATAAACATAGAGCCACACCGGGACCTCTCGCACTCTAAGCGAGAATCGTACCCCTAGACCAACTGGCCGTTCATGAGGAGTCCTTTCTACTATGTACTCTGCTAGTTTGCTCAATTACAATATAAACATAGGGCCAGTCCGGGATTTGAAAAAGAGAACTCTCGCACCAAAAGCGAGAATCGTACCCCTAGACCAACTGGCCGTTCGTGTGGAGACCTACATACTATGTACTCTGCTTGGCTAGTCAATTACAATATAAACCTAGGGCCAGTCCGGGATTTGAACCCGGGACCTCTCGCACCCTAAGCTATAATCATACCCCTAGACAAAATGGCCGTTCGTGAGGGGTCCTATCTACTATGTACTCTGCTTTGTTAATCAATTACAATAGAATTAAAGGGCCAGTCCGGGATTTGATCCTGGATCTCTCGAACCGTAAAAGTGGAACACACTCCAACACCAACTGGCCATGAATGTGTAGTCCTATCTACTGTGTACATGGTCTGGTTAGTCAATAAAAATAAGAATATAGGGCCAGTTGGAGATTTGAACGCGGGACCTCTCGCAACCTAAGTTAGAATCATCCACCTAGACCTACTGGCCGTTAGTGTGGATTCCTATTTACTAGGTCGCCTCCGTAGCGTAGCGGTCAGCGTGGTTAGCTGCCGCCCTGGAGGTCCTGGGTTCGATTCCCGGCTCTGCCACGAAATTTGAAAAGTGGTATGAGGACTGGAACGGGGTCTACTCAGCCTCGGGTGTCCAAATGAGTAGAGGGGGTTCGATTCCCACCTCAGTCATCCTCGAAGTGGTTTTCCGTGGTTTCCCACTTCGTCTTCGGGCAAATGCCGGGATGATACTGCCCCTGTAATTGAATTATATAGAGACCACGGTGGCTATTTTGGAAAATTATAAAGAAAGTTATGGCTGTCATAGTTATGACGTGGGTAGTCATGACGTAAGCACGGATGACGCAGACGTTATGCCAGCAGGCTACTTGAGCTGAGATTCTCAGTGACGTCAGCATTTATTCGAGAAAGATCCGAGATGTACGACGCAGTTGCAGGAAACGTGGAATTCTGCTGAGGAAGAAATTATGCTATTGGAGGGGAGGCTTGAACCAATGAACGATAGTCTGAAGGAAGACGGAGATTGCTAAAACTATGGTATTTTTATTACTTTTGGAATGCAGAATTGTGGAAATCCATTTGCAATAGAGGCATTGTTCTGGAATTTTGGTGAAATTTATTTTCAGTTTTTGAATTTTGAAAATCCGTCATGTATTGACGAAGTTGGAACTTCTAGCGATGACGCAGTAACACGCGATGGAAGGGATAGATACGCCCCTCATGAAGTTCATAAAAGGCCTTGCGCAGAAGAGAGGAGCCTCATTCTCAATCGTCAGATCTCTAATAGTTATTTCAGTGAAACGTCGAGTGAGATTATTAGAAAGAGTCGTCTGTATACCGCGTGGTGAACCCACTGCATTAAACGAGAGTCGAACATACAAGCAGTGCAGGTTTACTGTGTGTAAATCTAGGTGAAGTTGAAACGCACATTATAACGCTTCTACAAGATTAGCTGTGAACAGTTAGCGGTCGCCTATAAGCTAATTCTATTGTGCAGTGCTACATTAAGGACTGTAGAAAAGCTGAACAATTTCGAGTAATTATTTTGGAAGATATTAGCAGTTTTAGACGACTGACAAAAGTGATTTTCTCGCTACATGAGAAGCACTCTGCATCGCCAGAATCTACGCCACGGCTGACACGGCTAGTGAAATAGGGAGACTTCAGATGGCTTTTGTGACACAACGCTACAGTATTATGGAGCAGTTTAATATGGCAGTTTGTTCTTCTATTACCATAACCGAAGAGAAGATGGAAGGCTAAAGGACTTAATGCAATTGGGACATATTTCAACGGAGTAAGATAGCAACATGGGACTTCGCTAATTGCTATTCCACACAAGCGAACATGTGGTAAATAACCATCTACCCCCATGTTTCGTGATTAAAGGCTGAATACTATCAAACAGCAATAGAAATGATTTCATACTTTCTGAATATGAATATTTCTGCGGAAATTTCTACAAAAACTTCATGGCGATTTTCAACTGGAACTTCAGGGATTTTTCAAGAGAGGTCAGGGTTGTCCCGACTCACAAAGAAGATTATTGCCGGAAGGATGTCTTACGTCTTCAGGGAGCAGTGCAATTTCCAGAGTAGGAAGCAGTTCGATTCTCCGAGGGTGCTGTTTCCTGTTTCGAGGATGGAGCTCAGCTTTAACTTGGTGAAATGGATCCATCAGCAGTCTTCTTTGGGGAATTTTCCTCTGGAACGTCAATCGGCAGATAAGGTAGTCGTGAACGTTTATTGTATTTGAGTTTCTTTAGCAATATTTGAGCAACCATTTTCCCATATTTTTGTCCTCATGTATTTTGCCCGATATTCTTGTTTGAGATTCCCATTCTCAGTACACCTTGATGAGTTATGCCTTTTTCGACGTTCTATTAAGACATTGTTATGTCATGGGCATAGTTAAACGATTTTGGATCAGTTGAGACTGATATTTAGATTTTTCAGCAATTTGCTTTTTTTTTTTTTTTGTAGTCTCGATTTGACTGTAAGTTAATGATTTTTATGGCAGATTTAAATTCAGACAGCGTGTCACTTTATTAAAGTAATTCTACCCCAGTTTAATTACTTTGACCAATTTTCTGTCATCATCAAGAAGGAAGAACATTTAAATGATTTTAGAGCGTTAAAATCCATTACGTTGTCGACGATCTTGGAAATACTAGTCGTTATTTGAATTGATTGCAACACAGACATGTATCGTCAGTCATGAACGACCATTGCATCATAGACAATTTTGTGAAAGATGAACTTTAATTATGAATTATTGAATGCATTAAATTCGTGAACTTTTGTTAGGAGTTTTTTCTCATTTAGAGATTTATATAACGATGTTTGCATTCCCCAGTCTAATTGGATTCTATTAGACTATTTTACAGTTTAATCGCACTTTGTTTGATGATAGTATTTTTATACTACAATTCTTTGAAGATGTTAATCTTAAATTTTGATAGACCAGACAGGCGTATATAAGCGTATTCACTATTAAATTTGTTTGTGATTGGCAAATGTTTACTTCATTACGATTCATGAATGAAATCCACGAAGGTTAAATGACAACAGTTTTGAAACAATTAATGATTATAAGAATTTTTAAGTGGAACTATGAATGTATAATCGATAGTGCAGCGGACATGTTGAAAGTCGCTGATGTATAATGCCCTTAAATAAATGAAGGAGATTCCCACAGTAATTAATGATGATAAAGATTGTGTTAGTGGAGGTTTTTGTAAATTCTGTGGAAGATTTTTATGCCGTATATTTTAATATATGATGAATTTTGGGCATATTTTTAATGCAGTTTTGTGCATTATTTTGTAAGCGATGTATTTTCCGCTAGAGTGTATTGTCATAGTTCGTTGAAAATTAATCAAGTGAATTTACTGTTATAATTAACAAGAGTTTTGAAAGAATTTGAGATAAGATTTTGAATGAAGATTACCGTCACAAATAATAATAATTATTACAACCTTTATTAAACCAGATTGTGACATTTACATGTATAACTAACCTTCATTGGTCGATTATATGGAAACGATTATGAAATTACCAACCGGATAAAACATGTGGTTCAATGTATTTCTTAAATGAATAATTTAAATAATTTAAATGTTAATATTGTAAATAATAAATGTATATATCTTTGACAATAATGTGGAACGAAAGTAATGTTAAAGGCGTGTTTAAAATTTTTGTAATTATCTTCGACAATATTATAAACAATTTCTAATTGTTATAAATAATTTATGTGATTTTGTTATAAACATTTAAGAGTGTGTTTCATACTCTAAACTATGCTGATTAAACATTTGGATGATAACTTAACAAGTTTAGGGATTGTCAGAATAATCCAGTGGTATGTGAGTTAAGCATTTGAAAGATTTGCGTCAATATATATGAGTTGTCTTGTAGACATTTAAAGCTTTGGAAAGGAGCTGAATTCTTACGCAGTGTGGCGTGACGAGTGAGCCCCATTTGACAGGCATGCGTCAGGTTGAAGAGTAGACCAGCTGGCTCGACATCTGGTTATCAGCGGGCGAGGTCGATACTCTGGCCTTGCGCCTATTAATACAAGTGTTATGTTTATTAAAAGAAACCAAATGCTCTATATATGTCGTATCCTGACTTCCTTATCCAATCCAAATGTGTTTTGAATGCTACGTTATTTTGAGCTCATGGGAGCTAACATGTTTTATGATAACTTTGCAAGTCCTTCAAGTGGACATAGTCAGATTGACATGGGCTACTGATAGCCACATTTATTTTGTTGAGTTTGTTAAAGTCATACCCTTATTTGAAATAAAGCTTTTGTACAGTTCAAAGTTCTTGCCGTCGTTCTGGTTCATTTTTAAATGTCATAGTGAAGGTTATTGTGGGAGCATACTTTAGAGATCCTGTTGTCAACCCAATCCCCGAGATAATTTTTAAGAGGTAAGTAAAAGTAAGTATGAAACCCCGTCTATTTTGGTGTGTTCCACAATAATTTTCTTGGTAACTTCTGTGTTCAAACCTCGGTAGTATCTGTCAGTGCCATTTTCATTGATGTAGCTGAGCCGGTGCGATTGATTGTTGGCAATCCGATTGAGGGGGCGGATATCTGACAGCCTACTATCCGGGTAAACGGGGACAGAAGGATTGGCGACCCTAGAACGTGGGGCTGATTCAACATAACTGGATCACCAGGTTGAACGACAGAAGGATTGGCGCAGTCAACGTGTGGGGCATGTTCAACAACACTGGATTACCAGGTTGAACAATAGAAGGATTGGCGAACCTAGAACGTGGGGCTGAGTCAACAGTAGGATTGGCAAACCTAAAACGTAGGGCTCGATTAGACTCAAATAAAGAGGTTGATTCTTTGTTAGATGTCTAGGCCAATTGTAGAATTTAAGAGTGTGATTATATAGGAATTAAATGTTGTATTGTATTAGGAAAATTACACTCAGAAAAGATCAGATCTTATACAACTTGAGAAAGGTTAAATAGGCTGGAAACTTAGAAAAATCGCCTATGATCTGGAATCTTATTTTATTTGACCGGCTTATGACATTATAGTCATATTAAAGATAAAATTAAACTATTTGGATTATAAATGTAAATTATTTGTGTTAGGATATTTTAAAATGGGCCAGGGAAATTTGAACATGTGCTTGAGTTTGTTTCAACATGAAGTGTCTTCGAAAGTTAATTATAAGGTAGTTATAAGTTAGATTTAAGACAGAAAATTGATCAAATTTATATATGGTGAAAAGTGTTGCTCAAATGTTGTTATTTTGCTCTTTTGATGTATGTCCCTACAGCAGTCTATTTTTGAATAATATTGTAATGGCAGATGAAAGTTTGAAGATGATGTTAGCGGAGATGTCTGCTAACATGAATAATAATATGAAGCAGATGATGGAGGAGAATGTTAATAATTTGAAAGCAAGAATGGAGGAGAATGCGAGTAATTTGAAAGCTAGCATGGGTGAAAGTTTGAAGGTTCTTCAGACTAGTGCTGCTAACTTAGAGGATAATATGTCGCGTTTACAGATTAATACCCAAGGAATTGAGAATACTGTAACTGACATGCGCACAGATGTGTCCAATGTGCATAAAAATGTTGCTGATGTTAAAATTGATGTTGCTAAGGTACAGAAAGATCTTACAATGTTGAATTTAGATGTTGCTAATGTCCGAAGTGATATTTCTTTTGTTAGGGCTGAGGTAGTTGTTGTTAAAAATGACGTTGCGACTGTCCAAGACAAGGTTGAGGAAGTCCAAAGAGGAATCCAAAATGTTAGAACTGATGTGTCCAATGTTCAGGTTGATATTAATAACATTCATTTGGATGTAAACGAGATGCAAAGTGACATAAATAAAATTCAAGTAGAGGTCAACACAGTTTTCGTAGATGTTGCTAAAGTCCAAACTGATGTAAATAAAGTCAGGGAAGAGATAGAAAATTCGAAAACCCTTTGTACACGTAATATAAGTGCATTAACGACTAGATTAGTTGATGAGTCAGTTAGAACGACAGCGTCTTTAGAAGGTTTAAAGTTTGATGTAGAGGTCATGAGAACCCAAGTATTAGACCATAATAAAGTATTGAAAGGGGATATCGAAATAGACATAGCAGAAATGTTAACGGCAAATGTAGCAATATGGAAAGACGAGTGGAATAGGTCAAGTGGGGAACATGTAACCCAAATTCAGGAACGTATTGAAAGGAAACTTGCCAGTACTCAAATTGATATTAACAATGAAGTAGTACAGATTAGGAAAGATTTAAGCGTCAGGATGGATTCGCTATCCGAAAGACAAGTTGAAGATAGAACACAATTAGATCGGGATGTGCAAACATTAAAATCTGCATTAGAGGAACAGATTCATAAAGTTGTCTCTGATGTGAATGAAACGACAAGCAAACTGCAGAATTTGAAGCTAGGAGAAGCTAATTTAATGGAGACCTACAAAGAAGAGTTAATCAAGAAAGTCTTAACGGAAATCACTGACAAGGATACAGAAGGCTTGGCTTGCGAAACCAATAGGAATTATGCCAGAAGATATTACCTAGATCCAGAAGAGAGAGACGTGACTCCTGAAGAACGTATATCCAGATTCAGGGAGGAAGATGACGAGAGGAATATGGAACCTGAGTGGAACTATCGAGATAGTGGGAAAAACTACCCGGATTCATATCCGAGGAACGTGACGGTCATCAGGAATTTTGAAGATAAACCGCAAAAATTCAGTAACACTGATAGTTTGACACCTATCGAATATGTAAGGAACCTCAAAGATTATTTCATCGAAGCTCACAGTCCCAGAGAGAGAGAGAGAGATGAAGATAGTGGAGAGATATTTGATTGGAGGACCCCTCGAATGGTTTCGCGCATTTAGATACACATTCAGTAACTTTGACGAGTTTGCAGAGGCGTTAATCAAACGATTTTGGTCCATAGAAGCGCAAAATTCGTTAAGAGCGGAGGTGTATTCAAAAAAATACTCCGGTACTCTTCCAACGCTGTACGCTGATTTCTTTACGAGTCAGTTATCCCGCTTGAGATTTTTGCAACCCCCATTGTCAACGGAGCAACTTATTGATGCGATTTCTCGTATGCTACCTGTGGAGGTGAGGAGATTAATTATTTCATCAAACATCAGGGATTTAACCAGCATGGATGAATTACTGAGGAGATTAGACTACACAAGTCCAATGCCTAACGTGGTACAGAAAGGTCAAAGGCATGACTTCAAAGAAATAAATACTGTATATATGGACCAAGTCCAACAAACTGACAAGCCAGATGAGGAGAAAACTGACAATGTAGGTCCTCACAGGAATAATCAGTTTCGAAATAACAGATCGCAAGGTTACCGACCGTATCAACAGAGAAGAGGCTGGAACTATAACCGAGGAAATTACAATGGAAGAGGCAGATATTACAACAATAATGGTTATAACCAAAATTATAATGGGAATAACCAGAACCAAAACAGAAATCAGAATCCTCAAGGTCAGGTTATGACACCCGATCGGTATCAGGAAAGAGAGAAGGAAAGCCAGCAATACCTGAAAGAATTACGGGAAAAAGAAGCCAACAACCAAAAGAAAAGGCAGGATGTTGTAATCGATCCTGGACCTTCTACGAGCCAGCAGAACTTAGAAAATAGAAATACTGGACAGAAGAGAAAGTAGAGAGGAAAGAAATGCATTTAACCACACACAACCCAGAGAGAGGAGAGATTAATGATTAAGGAACATAGAGGAAATATCATACTAGAGTAAGCCAGTAATAATTCAATTTCGTGTTCAAGAGAGTTGAGGTACTTGTAACATTGAGTTTAAAAACAATTTGCAACTGTTTTTAAAACGTGGTGAGAGGAGAATGCCCCCGTAATTGAATTATATAGAGACCACGGTGGCTATTTTGGAAAATTATAAAGAAAGTTATGGCTGTCATAGTTATGACGTGGGTAGTCATGACGTAAGCACGGATGACGCAGACGTTATGCCAGCAGGCTACTTGAGCTGAGATTCTCAGTGACGTCAGCATTTATTCGAGAAAGATCCGAGATGTACGACGCAGTCGCAGGAAACGTGGAATTCTGCTGAGGAAGAAATTATGCTATTGGAGGGGAGGCTTGAACCAATGAACGATAGTCTGAAGGAAGACGGAGATTGCTAAAACTATGGTATTTTTATTACTTTTGGAATGCAGAATTGTGGAAATCCATTTGCAATAGAGGCATTGTTCTGGAATTTTGGTGAAATTTATTTTCAGTTTTTGAATTTTGAAAATCCGTCATGTATTGACGAAGTTGGAACTTTTAGCGATGATGCAGTAACACGCGATGGAAGGGATAGATACGCCCCTCATGAAGTTCATAAAAGGCCTTGCGCAGAAGAGAGGAGCCTCATTCTCAATCGTCAGATCTCTAATAGTTATTTCAGTGAAACGTCGAGTGAGATTATTAGAAAGAGTCGTCTGTATAACGCGTGGTGAACCCACTGCATTAAACGAGAGTCGAACATACAAGCAGTGCAGGTTTACTGTGTGTAAATCTAGGTGAAGTTGAAACGCACATTATAACGCTTCTACAAGATTAGCTGTGAACAGTTAGCGGTCGCCTATAAGCTAATTCTATTGTGCAGTGCTACATTAAGGACTGTAGAAAAGCTGAACAATTTCGAGTAATTATTTTGGAAGATATTAGCAGTTTTAGACGACTGACAAAAGTGATTTTCTCGCTACATGAGAAGCACTCTGCATCGCCAGAATCTACGCCACGGCTGACACGGCTAGTGAAATAGGGAGACTTCAGATGGCTTTTGTGACACAACGCTACAGTATTATGGAGCAGTTTAATATGGCAGTTTGTTCTTCTATTACCATAACCGAAGAGAAGATGGAAGGCTAAAGGACTTAATGCAATTGGGACATATTTCAACGGAGTAAGATAGCAACATGGGACTTCGCTAATTGCTATTCCACACAAGCGAACAAGGGTAAATAACCATCTACACCCATGTTTCGTGATTAAAGGCTGAATACTATCAAACAGCAATAGAAATGATTTCATACTTTCTGAATATGAATATTTCTGTGGAAATTTCTACAAAAACTTCATGGCGATTTTCAACTGGAACTTCAGGGATTTTTCAAGAGAGGTCAGGGTTGTCCCGACTCACAAAGAAGATTATTGCCGGAAGGATGTCTTACGACTTCAGGGAGCAGTGCAATTTCCAGAGAAGGAAGCAGTTCGATTCTCCGAGGGTGCTGTTTCCTGTTTCGAGGATGGAGCTCAGCTTTAACTTGGTGAAATGGATCCATCAGCAGTCTTCTTTGGGGAATTTTCCTCTGGAACGTCAATCGGCAGATAAGGTAGTCGTGAACGTTTATTGTATTTGAGTTTCTTTAGCAATATTTGAGCAACCATTTTCCCATATTTTTGTCCTCATGTATTTTGCCCGATATTCTTGTTTGAGATTCCCATTCTCAGTACACCTTGATGAGTTATGCCTTTTTCGACGTTCTATTAAGACATTGTTATGTCATGGGCATAGTTAAACGATTTTGGATCAGTTGAGACTGATATTTAGATTTTTCAGTAATTTGCTTATTTTTTTTTTGTAGTCTCGATTTGACTGTAAGTTAATGATTTTTATGGCAGATTAAAATTCAGACAGCGTGTCACTTTATTAAAGTAATTCTACCCCAGTTTAATTACTTTGACCAATTTTCTGTCATCATCAAGAAGGAAGAACATTTAAATGATTTTAGAGCGTTAAAATCCATTACGTTGTCGACGATCTTGGAAATACTAGTCGTTATTTGAATTGATTGCAACACAGACATGTATCGTCAGTCATGAACGACCATTGCATCATAGACAATTTTGTGAAAGATGAACTTTAATTATGAATTATTGAATGCATTAAATTCGTGAACTTTTGTTAGGAGTTTTTTCTCATTTAGAGATTTATATAACGATGTTTGCATTCCCCAGTCTAATTGGATTCTATTAGACTATTTTACAGTTTAATCGCACTTTGTTTGATGATAGTATTTTTATACTACAATTCTTTGAAGATGTTAATCTTAAATTTTGATAGACCAGACAGGCGTATATAAGCGTATTCACTATTAAATTTGTTTGTGATTGGCAAATGTTTACTTCATTACGATTCATGAATGAAATCCACGAAGGTTAAATGACAACAGTTTTGAAACAATTAATGATTATAAGAATTTTTAAGTGGAACTATGAATGTATAATCGATAGTGCAGCGGACATGTTGAAAGTCGCTGATGTATAATGCCCTTAAATAAATGAAGGAGATTCCCACAGTAATTAATGATGATAAAGATTGTGTTAGTGGAGGTTTTTGTAAATTTTGTGGAAGATTTTTATGCCGTATATTTTAATATATGATGAATTTTGGGCATATTTTTAATGCAGTTTTGTGCATTATTTTGTAAGCGAAGTATTTTCCGCTAGAGTGTATTGTCATAGTTCGTTGAAAATTAATCAAGTGAATTTACTGTTATAATTAACAAGAGTTTTGAAAGAATTTGAGATAAGATTTTGAATGAAGATTACCGTCACAAATAATAATAATTATTACAACCTTTATTAAACCAGATTGTGACATTTACATGTATAACTAACCTTCATTGGTCGATTATATGGAAACGATTATGAAATTACCAACCGGATAAAACATGTGGTTCAATGTAATTCTTAAATTAATAATTTAAATAATTTAAATGTTAATATTGTAAATAATAAATGTATATATCTTTGACAATAATGTGGAACGAAAGTAATGTTAAAGGCGTGTTTAAAATTTTTGTAATTATCTTCGACAATATTATAAACAATTTCTAATTGTTATAAATAATTTATGTGATTTTGTTATAAACATTTAAGAGTGTGTTTCATACTCTAAACTATGCTGATTAAACATTTGGATGATAACTTAACAAGTTTAGGGATTGTCAGAATAATCCAGTGGTATGTGAGTTAAGCATTTGAAAGATTTGCGTCAATATATATGAGTTGTCTTGTAGACATTTAAAGCTTTGGAAAGGAGCTGAATTCTTACGCAGTGTGGCGTGACGAGTGAGCCCCATTTGACAGGCATGCGTCAGGTTGAAGAGTAGACCAGCTGGCTCGACATCTGGTTATCAGCGGGCGAGGTCGATACTCTGGCCTTGCGCCTATTAATACAAGTGTTATGTTTATTAAAAGAAACCAAATGCTCTATATATGTCGTATCCTGACTTCCTTATCCAATCCAAATGTGTTTTGAATGTTACGTTATTTTGAGCTCATGGGAGCTAACATGTTTTATGATAACTTTGCAAGTCCTTCAAGTGGACATAGTCAGATTGACATGGGCTACTGATAGCCACATTTATTTTGTTGAGTTTGTTAAAGTCATACCCTTATTTGAAATAAAGCTTTTGTACAGTTCAAAGTTCTTGCCGTCGTTCTGGTTCATTTTTAAATGTCATAGTGAAGGTTATTGTGGGAGCATACTTTAGAGATCCTGTTGTCAACCCAATCCCCGAGATAATTTTTAAGAGGTAAGTAAAAGTAAGTATGAAACCCCGTCTATTTTGGTGTGTTCCACAATAATTTTCTTGGTAACTTCTGTGTTCAAACCTCGGTAGTATCTGTCAGTGCCATTTTCATTGATGTAGCTGAGCCAGTGCGATTGATTGTTGGCAATCCGATTGAGGGGGCGGATATCTGACAGCCTACTATCCGGGTAAACGGGGACAGTACCTTCTGTCAGGCCACGGCCGCCTCCTTCCCTCTTCCTAGCCTATCCCTCCCAGTCTTTCATCCCTTCCCCTCCCTCAAGAGGCCACTGCAGATGAGGCCGCCTGTGCGATGTGCTGATCACATCACCCCAGTTGTATCCATTCCGACCAGATGTTCCAAGCACCAGGACACTGCCCATAGAGGCGGTAGTGGTGAGTTCCCTCGCTCAGTCCGTGGGAACCACCAGCCTAGAGGGTAAATTGACTAAATAAAAAAAATAAAAAAATACTATTTAGCCTGCTATGTACTCTCCTTGGATAGTCAATTACAATATAAACAAAGGATCAGTCCGTGATTTGACCCGGAACCTCTCGCACTCTAAGCGAGAAACATACCCCTAGAGCTACTGGCCGTTCGTGTGGAGTTCTATTTACTGTGTACTCTCCTTGGCTAGTCAATTACAATATAAACATAGAGCCAGTCGGGGATTAGAACCCGGACCTCTCGCAACCTAAGCGAGAATCATACCCCTAGACCAACTGGCGTTCATGTGCTGCCCTATCTACTATATACCCTGCTATGTTAGTCAATTACAATATAACCATAGGGCCAGTCCGGTATTTGAACCCAGGACCTCTCGCACCCAAAGCGAGAATCATACCCCTAGACCAACTGGCCGTTCGCGTGTAGTCCTATCTATCATATACTCTGCTTGGCTAGTCAATTACAATATAACCACACGGCCAGTCCGGTATTTGAACGCGGGACCTCTCGCACCCTAAGCGAGAATCATACCCCTATACCAACTGACCGTTCATGAGGAGTCCTATCTATTGTGTACGCTGCTATGTTGCACAATTAACATATATAAACATAGGGCGAGTCCGGGATTTTAACCCGGGACCTCTCTCACCCAAAGCGATAATCATACCCCTAGACCAACTGGCCGTTAGTGTGGGGTCATATCTACTATGTACACTGCCTGGACCTCTCGCACCCTAAGCGAGAATCATACCCCTAGACCTACTGAACGTTCATGATGAGTCTTATCTACTGTGTACTCTGCTATGTTGCACAATCTATCTATATATATATATATATAAATCAATATAACGTGATAGTTTGTCTGTGGGTATGTATGTCTCGTATGCGTTCATATACCATTCGTCCGATTGCGATGAAACTTGTCTATCTATATATATAACAAGAAGTTCCGTTAAGAACTATACAGCCTACTTTTCATGCCAATGATTATTCTACAGAATATGAACCTATCTAGAATAATGACGAAATTAAGTTGGTAATATCGAAATATCTAATTAGTTCAAAATATACCTGGTATAATGTAGCCTAATAGAGCACTACAGTTGGCAGCCCTGGTGACTGAATATATTCTTAGTTCCATCTCTTAAGGTACAGAATACAAAATTTGGTTGAAGTCCAATGGACGTTACTTGCAGTTAGACTCTGGATCTATCAGCACGCGTAAAAGCATGTTGCCAACAATACCATGCGTGTGCTGGTCAGAAATAATCTGAAATATTATGATATCTTGTTGTGCCAATTTTGGATGAAATCCATTTGTTAGTATAGAAGTTACATGTATTTTAAAATTGGATATATCAGCAGACATAGAATCATGTTGGCAGCACTGCCTTGTATTAATTACTCCAAATTAATCTAGAATGTCAGGTGCTATACGTGTGCAAAGTATAGAGCTGTTGGCTTGCATACTTTCTGATATATTGATATTAGGGTAAAAAATATAGACAGCATTTATTAACAGTTGGCAGCCCTGATTGCACTGAAGAATACTTATAGTCATTTCTGATATGTTACACATAGCACATGCGAAATTTGGATGAAATCCTACTGATAGTATAGAAGTTACATGTATTTAAAAATTGGCCCTATCAGCAGGCTTAGAATCATGTTGGTAGAACTGACGTATATAAGTTACTCCAAAATTAATCAAACATGTCAGGTACTATACGTGTGCATAGTTTAAAGCTGTCGGCTTGCACACATTCTGATATATTGGTATTTGGATAAAAAAAATAGAGAGAGCAATTATTAACAGTTGGCAGCCCTGGTGGCTATTAAGAATACGCTCAGTCATATCTGTTTATGTACAGATATTACATACAAAATTTGGTTGAAATCCAGTTGATAGTGTAGAAGTTATATGCATTTAAACATTGGACCTATCAGAAGGCTTAAAATTATTTTGGCAACACTGTCATGGTTGGCCTCCTTGAAATTAAACTGAAATAGTATTATCTACATGTGTGCCAATTTTGGAATAGCTCCTATGCATACCTTGCAGGATATCCAACATGGAGCTCAAATTTCTAGTGCGTTTTTTCAGCAGTTGGTAGCACTGACATCATTTTCAAATATGGAAGTGAGCTATTCCGGTGCACATCTTTACTCATACTAAATTTGGTTTTGATTGCTGCAGCCGTTTAGGAGTTGATAGGGGGGGACACACACACAGCCAGACAGACAGACAGAAGGACAGACAGACAGACAGACAGACAGACAGACGGACAGACAGACAGACAGACAGACAGACAGACACACATTTGCCCGATCTCATAAGACTACTTTTTCCTCATTTTTGCAAAATGTGAAAAGTAGGCTAAAAATCAATGTAACGTGATAGTTTGTCTGTGGGTATGTATGTCTCCTATGCGTTCATATACCATTCGTCCGATTGCGATGAAACTTGGGTGAGATGTTGTGTACACTTACGTGAAGGTTTCAAAATTAGTGAATACATTTCACAGTAGATAGCGCACGAGTAGATTCAACAAATGGGCTACGACGCGCGAAGCATTTCAACAAAGTCACGTTTGCGTTCATATACCATTCGTCCGATAGCGATTAAACTTGCTGAGATTTTGTGTGCACTCCAGGGAAGGTTTCTAGCTTAGTAAATCCCTTTAAAAATAGGTAGAGCACGAGTATAATCAACAAATGAGCGACGACGCGCGAAGCGTTTCAACAAAGTCCCATATAATTTCATATACCATTCATCCGATAGCAATGAAAGTTGGGTGAGATGTTGTGTACACTCCAGGGAAGGTTTCTGGCTTAGTACATACATTTTACAATTGGTAGCGCACCAGTAGATTCAACAAATGAGCGATGACACGCGAAACGTTTCAACAAAGTCCCGTATAAAGTCATATACCATTCGTCTGATAGTGATAAATGTTTGGTGAATTGTTGTGTACACTCCAAGAAAGGTTTCTGGATAAGTAAATCCATTTTACAATACGAAGCGCACGTTTATGTTCAACAAATGAGTGACTACGCGCGAAGCGTTTCGACAACGTCCCGTATACGTTCACATACCATTCATCCGATTGCGATGAAACCTGGGTGAGATGTTGTGTACACTCCAGGGAAGGTTTCTGGCTGAGTACATCCATATTACAATATGTAGCGTAAGAGTAGAATCAACAAATGAGCGACGACACGCGAAGCGTTTCAACCAAGTCCCGTATGCATACATGTACCATTCGTCCGTAGCTATGAAACTTGGGTGAGATGTTGTGTACACGTCATGGACAATTTCTGGCTTAGTAAATCCACTATACAATATGCAGCGCACAAGTAGATTCAACAAATGAGGGACGACGCGCGAAGCGTTTCAACAAAGTCCCGTATAAGGTCATATACCATTCTGCCGTTAGCGGTGAAACTTGGGTGAAATATGGTGGACACTCCAAGGAAGGTTTCTGGCTTAGTAAATACATTTCACAGTAGGTAGCACACGAGTAGATTCGACAAATGAACGACGACATGCGGAGCGTTTCAATACAGTCCCCTATGTCTTCATATCCCATTAGTCCGATAGCGATGAAACTTGGGTGAGATGTTGTGGACACTTACGTGACGGTTTCTAACTTAGTAAATACATTTTACAGTAGGTAGCGCACGAGTAGATTCAACAAATGAGTGACGGAGCGTGAATCGTTTAAACAAAATTAGGTATGCGTTCATATACTATTCATCCGATTGCGATGAATCATTGATCAGTTATTGTGTACCCGCCGGGGAAGGGGACTTATTAAATCCATTTCACAATAAGTAGCGCAAGAGTAGATGCAACAAATGGGTGACGACGCGCGAAACGTTTCAACAAAATTCCCTATTGCGTTCATATAACATTCTTCGATTGCGATGAAACCTTGATGAGTTATTGTGTACACGCCAGGGAAGGGCTTCGACTTAGTAATACATTTCTCAATAGGTAGCGCACGAGTAGATTCAACAAATGAGTGACAGCGCACGAATCGTTTAAACAAAACCCCGTATACGTGCATATACAATTCATCCGATTGCGATGAATCATTGATGAGTTATTGTGTACACGCCAGGGAAGGGTTTCGACTTAGTAAATCCATTTCACAACAGGTAGCGTACGAGTAGATTCAACAAATGAGTGACAGCGATGAAACTTTTGAAAGTTGTTGTGCACGCTTCCACGAATGGTTCTAAATTAGAAAATCCATTTTACGATAGCTTAGAGGCAGTTAACATGTTGTGTATCCAAAAGCACTTCAAGAAACAGAATTTCAACGCCAACACTTTCTTTGATTGGCATTTGCAACGCATGCCGGGTACAGCTTGTATATATATAAAAATCAATTTTACGTGATAGTTTGTATGTCTGTCTGTCTGTCTGTGGGTGTGTATGTCTCCTATGCGTTCGTATACCATTCATCCGATTGCGATGAAACTTGGGTTAGATGTTGAGTACACTCGAAGGAAGGTTTCTGACTTAGTAAATCCATTTTACAATAGGTAGAGCACGTGTTGATTCAACAAATGAGCTACGATGCGCGAAGCGTTTCAACCAAGTCCCGTATGTGTTCATATACCATTCGTCCGATAGCGATGAAACTTGGGTGAGATGTGGTATACACTTACGTGAAGGTTTCAAAATTAGTGAATACATTTCACAGTAGATAGCGCACGAGTAGATTCAACAAATGAGCGACGACACGAAAAGCGTTTCAACAAAGTCCCGTATGCATTCATATACCATTCGTCCGATAGCTATGAAACTTGCGTAAAATGTTGTGTACACTTCAGGGAAATTTTCTGGATTAGTAAATCCACTTTACAATAGGCAGTGCACGAGTAGATTCAACAAATGAGCTATGACGCGCGAAGCATTTCAACAAAGTCACGTATGCGTTCATATACCATTCGTCCGATAGCGATGAAACTAGGCTGAGATGTTGTGTGCACTCCAGGGAAGGTTTCTGGCTTAGTAAATCCCTTTAAAAATAGGTAGATCACGAGTAGAATCAACAAATGAGCGACGACGCGCGAACTGTTTCAACAAAGTCCCATATAAGGTCATATACCATTCATCTGATAGCGATGAAACATGGGTGAGATGTTGTGTACACTCCAGGGAAGGTTTCTGGCTTAGTACATCCATTTTACAATAGGTAGCGCACCAGTAGATTCATCAAATGAGCGATGACACGCGAAGCGTTTCAACAATGTCCCGTATAAGGTCATATACCATTCGTCTGATTGTGATAAATGTTTCGTGAATTGTTGTGTACACTCTAGGAAAGGTTTCTGGCTTAGTAAATCCATTTTACAATACGAAGCGCACGTTCCGATTCAACAAATGAGTGACTACGCGCGAAGCGTTTCGACAACGTCCCGTATATGTTCACATACCATTCATCCGATTGCGATGAAACTTGGGTGAGATGTTGTGTACACTCCAGGGAAGGTTTCTGGCTTAGTACATCCATTTTACAATAGGTAGCGCACCAGTAGATTCATCAAATGAGCGACGACACGCGAAGCGTTTCAACCAAGTCCCGTATGCATTCATATACCATTCGTCCGATAGCTAGAAACTTGGGTGAGATGTTGAGTACACTTCATGGAAGGTTTCTGGCTTAGTAAATCCACTATACAATAGGCAGCGCACAAGTAGATTCAACAAATGAGGGACGACGCGCGAAGCGTTTCAACAAAGACCCGTATAAGGTCATATACCATTCTGCCGTTAGCGGTGAAACTCCGAGGAAGGTTTTTGGCTTAGTAAATACATTTCACAGCAGGTAGCACACGAGTAGATACGGCAAATGAACGACGACACGCAGAGCGTTTTAATACAGTCCCATATGTCTTCATATCCCATTAGCGTTTCAACATAGTCCCGTATAAGGTCATATACCATTCTGCCGTTAGCGATGAAACTTGGGTGAAATATGGTGGACACTCCAAGGAAGGTTTCTGGCTTAGTAAATACATTTCACAGTAGGTAGCACACGAGTAGATTCGACAAATGAACGACGACACGCGGAGCGTTTCAATACAGTCCACTATGTCTTCATATCCCATTAGTCCGATAGCGATGAAACTTGGGTGAGATGTTGTGGACACTTACGTGACGGTTTCTAACTTAGTAAAGACATTTTACAGTAGATAGCGCACGAGTAGATTCAACAAATGAGTGACGGGGCACGAATCGTTTAAACAAAATCCGGTATGCGTTCAAATATTATTCATCTGATTGCGATGAAACATCGATCACTTATTGTGTACACGCCATGGAAGGGTTTCGACTTAGTAAATCCATTTCACAATAGGTAGCGTACGAGCAGAATCAACAAATGAGTGACAGCGCACGAATCGTTCAAACAAAATCCCGTATACGTTCATATGCCGTTCATCCGATTGCGATGAAACTTTTGAAAGTTGTTTTGCACGCTCCCACGAATGATTCTAAATTAGAAAATCCATTTTACAATAGCTTAGAGGCAGTTAACGGAAATTGAAAAAAAAGTTGTGTATACAAACGCACTTCAAGACGCAGAATTTCAACGCCAACACTTTCTTTGATTGGCATTGCAACGCATGCCGGGTACAGCTTGTTACAATATAAACATAGGGCCAGTCCGGGATTTGAACCCGGGACCTCTCGCACAAAAAGCGAGAATCATACCCCTAGACCAACTGGCCGTTAGTGTGGAGCCATATCTACTATGTACACTGCCTGGTTAGTCAATTACAATATAAACGGAGGGCCAGTCCGGGATTTGAACCCGGGACCTCTCGCAACCTAGGAGAGAATCATACCTCGAGACCAACTGGCCGTTCGGGTGGAGTCCTACCTACTATATACTCTACTATGTTAGTCAATTACAATATAAAGATCGGCCAGACCGGTATTTGAAGCCGGGACCTCTCGCACAAAAAGCGAGAATCATACCCCTAGACCAACTGGCCGTTAGTGTGGAGCCATATCTACTATGTACACTGCCTGGTTAGTCAATTACAATATAAACGGAGGGCCAGTCCGGGATTTGAACCCGGGACCTCTCGCAACCTAGGCGAGAATCATACCTCGAGACCAACTGGCCGTTCGTGTCGAGTCTTATATACTATCTACTCTGCTTGGCTAGTCAATTACAAAATAAACTTAAGGCCAGTCCGGGATTTGAACCCGGGACCTCTCGCACCCAATGCGAGAATCATACCCCTGGACCAACTGGCCGTTCATGTGCTGCACTATCTACTATATACTCTGCTATTTTATTCAATTACAATATAACCGTAGGGCCAGTCCGGGATTTGAAACCGGGACCTCTCGCACCCAAAGCGTGAATCATACGGCTAGACCAACTGCCCGGTCGCGTGTAGTCCTATCTACCATATACTCTGCTTGGCTAGTCAATTACAATATAACCACATGGCCAGTCCGGTATTTGAACACGGGACCTATCGCACCTTAAGCGAGAATCATACCCCTAGACCAACTGACCGTTCATGAGGAGTCCTATCTATTGTGTACTCTGCTATGTTGCACAATTAACATATATAAACATAGGGCCAGTCCGGGATTTTAACCCGGAACCTCTCGCACCCAAAGCGAGAATCATACCCCTAGACCAACAGGCCGTTAGTGTGGGGTCATATCTACTATGTACACTGCCTGGTTAGTCAATTACAATATAAACGAAGGACCAGTCCTGGATTTGAATCCGGGACCTCACTCACCCTAAGCGAGAATCATACACCTAGACCAAATGAACGTTCATGATGAGTCCTATCTACTGTGTACTCTGCCATGTTGCACAATTACATTATAAACATAGTGCCAGTCCGGGATTTGAACCCGGGACCTCTCGCACAAAAAGCGAGAATCATACCCCTAGACCAACTGACCGTTCATGAGGAGTCCTATCTACTGTGTACTTTGCTATGTTGCACTATTACAATATAAACATAGGGCCATTCCGGGATTTGAATCCGGAACCGCTCGCACCCGAAGCGAGAATCATGCCTCTAGACCAACTGGCCTTTTGTGAGGAGTCTTTGCTATGTTAGACAATTACAATATAAACATAGGGCCAGTCCGGGTTTTGATCCCATGACCTCTCGCAACCAAAGCGAGAGTCATACCCCTAGACCAACTGGCCGTTAGTGTTGTTGGTGCTATCTACTATGTACTCTCCTTGTATAGTCAATTACAATATGAACACAGGGTCAGTCCGTGATTTGACCCGGGACCTCTCGCATCCTAAACGAGAATCATACCCCTTGACCAACTGACCGTTCGTGTGGAGTCCTATCTACTATGTACTCTGCTTGGCTAGTCAATTACAATATAAATATAGGGCCAGTCGGGGATGTGAACCCGGGACCTCTCGCACTCAAAGCGAGAAACATACCCCTAGACCTACTGGACGTTAGTGTGCACTCCTATCTACTATGTACTCTGCTTGGCTAGTCAATTACAATATAAACATGAGGCCAGTCCGAGATTTGAACCAGGGAAATCTCGCACCCAAAGCGAGAATCAAACCCCTAGACCTACTGGCCGCTAGTGTGGTGTCCTATCTACTATGTACTTTGCTATGTTAGTCAATTACAATAGAATGAATGGGCCAGTCCGAGGTTTGAACCTGGACCTCTCCAACCCTAAAAGTGAAACACACCCTAAGACCAACAGGCCGTAAATGTGTAGTCCGAAATACTATGTACACTACCTGGTTAGTCAATTACAATATAAATGTAGGGCCAGTCCGGGATTTGAAACCGGGTCCCCTCGCACCCGATGCGAGCATCATGCCTCTAGACCAACTGGCCTGTCGATAGGAGTCTCTACTATGTTAGTCAATTACAATATAAACATAGGGCCAGTCCGGGTTATGAACCCGTGACCTCTCGCACCCAAAGCGAGAATCATACCCCTAGACCAACTGGCCGTTAGTGTGGAGTCCTATTTACTGTGTTTTCTCATTTGCTAGTCAATTATGATTTAAAGAAAGGGCTAGTTCGGGATTTGAACCGGGGAACTCACGCACCCTCAGCGAGAATCATACCCCTTGACCTACCGGCCGATAGTGTGGAGTCCTATTTAATATGTACTCTGCTTGCCTAGTCAATTACAATATAAACAAGGGGGCAGTCCGAGAATTGAACCCGGGACCTTTCGCACCCAAAGCGAGAATCATACCACTAGACCAACTGGCCGTTCGTGTGGAGTGCTATCTACTAAAGTATGTACTCTGCTATGTTAGTCGATTACAATATAAACATTGGGCCAGTCCGGGATTTGAACCCGGGACCTCTCGCACCCTAAGCGAGAATCATACCCCTAGACCGACTGGCCGGTAATGTGTAGTCCTTACTACTATGTACACTACCTGGTTAGTCAATTAGAATATAAATCAAGGAACAGTCCGGGATTTGAACACGGGACCTCTCGCACACGAAGCAAGAATCATACCCCTAGAACAAATGGCCGTTCGTGTGGAGTCCTATCTACAATATACACTGCTATGTTAGTCAATTACAATATCAACATAGGGCCAGTCAGGTATTTAAACCCGGGACCTCTCGCACCCACAGCGAGAATCATACCCTGAGGAGTCCTTTCTACTATGTACTCTGCTATGTTGCTCAATTACAATATAAACATAGGGCCAGGCCGGGATTTGAACCGGGGACCTCTCGCACCCAAAGCGAGAATGATACCTCTAGACCAACTGGCAGTGCTTGTGGGGACCTATCTACTATGTACTGTGCTTGGCTAGTCAATGGCAACATAAACATAGGGCCAGTCCGGGATTTGAACCCGGGACCTCTCCCACCGTAAGCGAGAATCATACCCCTAGACCAACTGGCCGTTTATGAGGAGTCCTATCTACTATGTACTCTGCTATGTTGCTCAATTACAATATAAACATAGGGCCAGTCTGGGATTTGAACCTGGGACCTCTCACACCCTAAGCGAGAACCATACCCCTAGACCAACTGGCCGTTCGTGTGGAGTCCTATCTGCTATATACTCTGCTATGTTAGTCAATCCACAGCCTGCTTCCAGTCTCCGACCGGGTCAGGAATGGAATGAATGAAGCCCCTATCTTGCGGCGAGGATATGGACTGTGTCGGCTGCCGAGGCCTGACGCACTCCTCTGGGGCAATGATTAAATGAATGACAGATGAAATGAAATGATAGTGGAGAGTGTTGCTGGAATGAAATTTTGACAGGGAAAACCGGAGTACCCGGAGAAAAACCTGTCTGCCTCCGTTTTGTCCAGCACAGATCTCACATGGAGTGACCGGGATTTGAACCACGGACCCAGCGGTGAGAGGCCACCGTGCTGCAGCCTAAGCCACGGAGGCTTCTACGTACTCTTATATGTTGCTCAATTACAATATAAAAATAGGGCCAGTCCGAGATTTGAACCCGGGACCTCTCACACCCAAAGCGAGAATGATACCCCTAGACCAACTGGCCTTTCAAGATGAGTCCTAACCACTATATACGCTGCCTGGTTAGTCAATGAGAATATAAACATAGGGCCAGTCCGCGATTTGATCCAGGGACCTCTCGCACCCAATGCTGTAATGATACCCCTAGACCACCTGGCCGTTCGTGTGGAGTCCTATATAGTATATACTCGGATTGGCTAGTCAATTATAATATAAACATAGGGCCAGTCCGTAATTTGAACCCAGGACCTCTCGCACCCTAAGCGAGAATCATAACCCTAGACCAACTGGCCGTTCGTGAGGAATCCTATCTACTAAATACTCTGCTATGTTAGTCAATTACAATATAAACATAGGGCCAGCCCAGGAATTTGAACCCGGGACCTCTCGCACTTTAAGAGAGAAACGTACCCCTAGACCAACTGGCCGTTTATGAGGAGTCCTATACACTATATACTCTGCCTGGTTATTGAATTAGAATATAAACTTTGGGCCAGTCCGCGATTTGAACCAGGGACCTCTCGCACCCAAAGCGAGAATCATACCCCCTAGACCAACTGGCCGTTCGTGTGGAAGCCTATATACTATATACTCTGCTTGGCTAGACAATTACAATATAAACTTAGGGCCAGTCCGTGATTTGAACCCAGGACCTCTCGCACCCTAAGCTATAATCATACCCCTAGACAAAATGGCTGTTCGTAAGGAGTACTATCTACTATGTACTCTGCTATGTTAGTCAATTACAATATAACCATAGGGCCAGTCCGGGATTTGAACCCGAGACCTCTCGCGCCCAAACCAAGAATCATACCCCTAGACCAAATGGCCGTTCAGGTAGAGTCCTATCTACTAAATACTCTGCTATGTTAGTCAATTGCAATATAACCATAGGGCCAGTCCGAGATCAGAACCTGGGACCTCTCGCACCCAAAGCGAGAATCATATCCCTAGAACAGCTGGCTGTTCGCGACTAGCCCTATTTACTGTGTACTCTGCTTGGCTAGTCAATTACAATATAAACAAAGGGCCGGACCGGTATTTGAACCCGGGACCTCTCGTACCCCTAGACCAACTGGCCGTTAGAGTGGAGTTCTATCTACTATCTACACTGCTTGGCTAGTCAATTACAAATTAAACATAGGGCCAGTCCGTGATTTGAAGCCGGGAGCTCTCGCACCCAAAGCGAGAATCATACCCCTGGACCAACTGGCCGTTCATGTGCTGCCCTATCTACTATATACTCTGCTATTTTAGTCAATTACAATGTAACCATAGGGCCAGTCCGGGATTTGAACCCGGGACCTCTCGCACCCAAAGCGAGAATCATACCCCTAGACCAACTGGCCGATCACGTGTAGTCCTATCTACCATATACTCTGCTTGGCTAGTCAATTACAATATAACCACATGGCCTGTCCGGTATTTGAACCCGGGACCTCTCGCACCCTAAGCGAGAATCATACACCTAGACCAACTGACCGTTCATGAGGAGTCCTATCTATTGTGTACTCTGCTATGTTGCACAATTAACATATATAAACAAAGGCCAGTCCGGGATTTTAACCCGGAACCTCTCGCACCCAAAGCGAGATACATACCCCTAGACCAACAGGCCGTTAGGGTGGGGTCATATCTACTACGTACACTGCCTGGTTAGTCAATTACAATATAAACGAAGGACCAGTCCTGGATTTGAACCCGGGACCTCACTCACCCTAAGCGAGATTCATACACCTAGACCAACTGAACGTTCATGATGAGTCCTATCCACTGTGTACTCTGCCATGTTGCACAATTACATTATAAACATAGGGCCAGTCCGGGATTTGAACCCGGGACCTCTCGACAAAAAGCGAGAATCATACCCCTAGTCCAACTGGCAGTTCATGAAGAGTCCTATCTACTGTGTACTCTGCTATGTTGCACTATTACAATATAAACATAGGGCCATTCCGGGATTTGAACACGGGACATCTCGCACAAAGAGTAGAATCATATCCCTAGACCAACTGGCAGTAAATTTGGAGTCACATCTACTATGTACACTGCCTGGTTAGTCAATTCCAATATAAACGGACGGCCAGTCCGGGATTTGAACCCGGGACCTCTAAAACCCAAAGAGAGAATCATGCCCTTAGACCAACTGGCCGATCGTGGGGAGTCCTATCTACTATGTACTCTGCTTGGCAAGTCAATTACAATATAATTGAAGGCCCAGTCCGGGATATGAACCCGGAACGTCTCGCACCCGAAGCGAGAATCATGCCTCTAGACCAACTGGCCTTTTGTGAGGAGTCTCTGCTATGTTAGTCAATTACAATATAAACATAGGTCCAGTCCGTGTTTTGATCCCATGACCTCTCGCACCCAAAGCGAAAGTCATACCCCTAGACCAACTGGCCGTTAGGGTGGTGTCCTATTTACTATGTACTCTCCTTGGCTAGTCAATTACAATATAAACATAGGGCCAGTCCGTGATTTGACCCGGGACCTCTCGCATCCTAAACGAGAATCATACCCCTTGACCAACTGACCGTTCGTGTGGAGTCCTATCTACTATGTACTCTGCTTGGCTAGTCAATTACAATATAAACATAGGGCCAGTCCGGGATGTGAACCCGGGCCCTCTCACACTCAAAGCGAGAAACATACCCCTAGACCTACTGGACGTTAGTGTGGACTCCTATCTACTATGTACTCTGCTCGGTTAGTCAATTACAATATAAACATGGGGCCAGTCGGAGATTTGAACCCGGGACCTCTCGCACCAAAGCGAGAATGAAAACCCTAGACCTACTGGCCGTTAGTGTGGAGTCCTATCTACTATGTACTTTGCTATGTTAGTCAATTACAATAGAATGAATGGGCCAGTCCGAGATTAGAACCTGGACCTCTCAAACCCTAAAAGTGAAACACACCCTAAGACCAACAGGCCGTAAATGTGTAGTCCGAAATACTATGTACACTACCTGGTTAGTCAATTACAATATAAATGTAGAGCCAGTCCGGGATTTGAACCCGGGTCTTCTCGCACCCGAAGCGAGCATCATACCTCTAGACCAACTGGCCTTCCGTGAGGAGTCTCTGCTATGTTAGCCAATTACAATATAAACATAGGGCCAGTCCGGGTTATGAAACCGTGACCTCTCGCACCCAAAGTGAGAATCATACCACTAGACCAACTGGCCGTTCGTGTGGCGTGCTATATACTAAAGTATGCACTCTGCTTGGCTAGTCAATTACAATATAAACATATGGCTAGATCAAGACCTCTCGTACCCTAAGCGAGAATCGTACCCCTAGAACAACTGGCCGTTATTGTGGTGTCCTATTTACTGTGTTTTCTCCTTTGCTAGTCAATTATGATGTAAACAAAGTGCCAGTCGGGTATTTGAACCCGGGACCTCTCGCACCCTAAGCGAGTATCATTCCCCTAGTCCAACAGGCCGTACGTGGGGAGTCCTATTTACTATATACTCTGCTATGTTAGTCAATTACAATATAAACATAGCGTCAGTCCGAGATTTGAACCAGGGCCTCACCCACCTAAAGCGAGAATCATACCCCATGACCTACTGGCCGTTCGTATGGAGTCCTATCTACTATATACACTGCTATGTTAGTCAATTACAATATCAACATAGGGCCAGCCCGGGATTTAAACCCGAGACCTCTCGCACCCGCAGCGAGTATCATACCCCTACACCAACTGGCCGTTCATGAGGAGTCCTTTCTACTATGTACTCTGCTATGTTGCTCAAGTACAATATAAACATAACACCAGGCCGGGATTTGAACCGGGGACCTCTCGCACCCAAAGCGAGAATGATTCCTCTAGACCAACTGGCAGCTCGTGCGGGGACCTATCTACTATGTACCTATCGCACCCAAAGCGAGAACCATACCCCTATCTACTATGTACCCTGTTGGCTAGTCAATTACAACATAAACATAGGGCCAGCCCGGGATTTGAACCCGGGACCTCTCGCACCCAAATCGAGAATCATACCCCTAGACCAACTGGCCGATCGTGTGGAAACCTATCTACTATCTACTCTGCTTGGCTAGTCAATTACAATATAAACATAGGGCCAGTCCGAGATTTGAACCTGGGACCACTCGCACCCAAAGCGAGAATCATACCCCTAGACCAACTGGCCGTTCGCGTGTAGTCCTATCTACTATGTACCCTGCCTGGCTAGTCAATTACAATATAAACATAGGGCCAGTCCGGGATTTGAAACCGGGACCTCTCACACCCAAAGCGAGAATGATACCCCTAGACCAACTGGCCTTTCATGTTGAGTCCTATACACTATATACGCTGCCTGGTTAGTCAATTAGAATATAAACATAGGGCCTGTCCGCGATTTGATCCAGGGACCTCTCGCAGCCAATGCGATAATGATACCCCTAGACCACCTGGCCGTTCGTGTGGAGTCCTATATAGTATATACTCTGCTTGGCTAGTCAATCATAATATAAACATAGGGCCAGACCGTAATTTGAACCCAGGACCTCTCGCACCCTAAGCGAGAATCATACCCCTAGACCAAGTGACCGTGAATGTGGTGTCCTATCTACTATGTACTCTGCTATGTTAGTCAATTGCAATATAAACAAAGGGCCAGCCCGGGATTTGAACCCGGGACCTCTCGCACCCTAAGCGAGAATCATACCCCTAGACCAAGTGACCGTGAATGTGGTGTCCTATCTACTATGTACTCTGCTATGTTAGTCAATTGGAATGTAAACTTAGGGCCAGCCCGCGATTTGAACCAGGGACCTCTCACACCCTAAGCGAGAATCATACCCTAGACCAACTGGCCGTTCGTGTGGAGTCCTATCTACTATATACTCTGCTATGTTAGTCAATTACAATATAAACATAGGGCCAGTCCAGGATTTGAACCCGTGACCTCTCGCACCCTAAGGGAGAATCATAACCCCAGACCTACTGGCCGTGAATGGTGGTCCTAACTAATATGTACACTACCTGGTTAGTCAATTAGTATATAAATCAAGGGCCAGTCCGGGATTTGAACACGGGACCTCTCGCACACGAAGCAAGAATCATACCCCTAGACCAACTGGCCATTAGGGTGGAGTCCTATCTGCTATATACTCTGCTATGTTAGTCAATTACAATATAAACATAGGGCCAGTCCGGGATTTGAACACGGGACCTCTCGCACCCGAAGCAAGAATCATACCTCTAGACCAACTGGCCGTTAGTGTGGAGTCCTATTTAAAATGTACTCTGCCTGGCTGGTCAAATACAATATAAACATAGGGCCAGGCCGGGATTTGAACCGGGGACCTCTCGCAACCAAAGCGAGAATGATACCTCTAGACCAACTAGCCGTTCGTGTGGGGACCTTTCTACTATCTACTGTGCTTGGCTAGTCAATTACAATATAAACATAGGTCCAGTCCGCGATTTGAACCCGGGACCTATCGCACCCAAAGCGAGAATCATCCCCCTAGACCAGCTGGCCGTTAGCGTGTAGTCGTATCTACTATGTACCCTGCTTGGCTAGTCAATTACAATATAAACATAGGTCCAGCCCGGGATTTGAAGCCGGGACCTCTCGCACCCTAAGCGAGAACCATACCCCTAGACCAACTGGCCGTTAGTGTGGAGTCCTATTTACTGTGTTTTCTCATTATCTACTATGTACTCTGCTATGTTGCTCAATTTCAATATAAACATAGGGTCAGTCCGAGATTTTATCCCGGGACCTCCCGCACCCAAAGCGAGAATCATAACCCTAGACCAACTGGCCGTGAATCTGTAGTCCTTACTACTATGTACACTACCTGGTTAGTCAATTAGAATATAAATCAAGGGCCAGTCCGGGATTTGAATCCGGGACCTCTCGTACCCGAAGCAAGAATCATACCTCTAGACCAACTGGCCGTTAGTGAGGGGTCCTATTTACTGTGTTTTCTCATTTGCTAGTCAATTATGATGTAAACAAAGGGCCAGGTACCGGGATTTGAACAGGGGACCTCTCGCACCCTGAGCGAGAATCATACACCTTGACCTACTGGCCGTTAGTATGGAGTCCTATTTAATATGTACTCTGCTTGGCTAGTCAATTACAATATAAACAATGGGCCAGACCGGGACCTCTCGCACCCTAAGCGATAATCATACCCCTAGACCAACTGGCCGTTCGTGTGGAGTCCTATCTACTATATACTCTGATGTGTTAGTCAATTACAATATCAACATAGGGCCAGTCCGGGATTTAAACCCGGGACTTCTCGCACACACAGCGAGAATCATACCCCTAGACCAACTGGCCGTTCGTGTGGAGTCCTATCTACTATATACACTGCTATGTTAGTCAATTACAATATAAACATAGGGCCAGTCCAGGATTTGAACCCGGGACCTCTCGCACCCAAAGCGGGAATCATAACCCTAGATCTTCTGGCCGTTCATGAAGAGTCCTATACACTATATAGTCTGCCTCGTTAGTCAATTAGAATATAAACATAGGGCCAGTCTGGGATTTGAACCTGGGACCTCTCGCGCCCCTAGGGAGAATCATACCCCTAGACCAACTGGCCTTACATGTGGAGTCCCATCTACTATATACTCTGCTATGTTAGTCAATTACAATATCAACATAGGGCCAGTCCGGGATTTAAACGCGGGACCTCTGGCACCCAAAGCGAGAATCATACTCCTAGACCAACTGGCCGTTCATGAGGAGTCCTATCTACTATGTACTTTGCTATGTTGCTCAATTACAATATAAACATAGGGCCAGTCCTGGATTTGTACCCGGGACCTCTCGCACCCTAAACTATAATCATACTCCTTTACAAAATGGCCGTTCGTAAGGAGTCCTATCTACTATGTACTCTGCTTTGTTAATCAATTACAATTGAATTAAAGGGCCAGACCGGGATTTGATCCTGGATCTCTCGAAACGCAAAAGTGGAACATACCCGAACACCAACTGGCCATGAATGTGTAGCCCTATCTACTGTGTACATGGCCTTGTTAGTCAATAAAAATAAAAATATAGGGCCAGTCAGGGATTTGAACGCGGGACCTCTCGCAACCTAAGTTAGAATCATCCACCTAGACCTACTGGCCGTTAGTGTGGATTCCTATTTACTATGTACTCTCCCTGGATAGTCAATTACAATATAAAAAAGGGCCAGACCAGGACCTTTCGCACCCTAAGCGAGAATCGTACCCCTAGACCAACTGGCCGTTAGTGTGGAGTCCTATCTACTATGTACCATGCTTAGCTACTCAATTAGAATATAAACATAGCGCCAGTCCGGGATTTGAACCCGGGACCTCTCGCATCCAAAGCTGGAATCATACCCCAAGACCTAATGGCCGTTAGTGTGGAGTCCTATCTACTACGTACTCTGCTATGTTGCTCAATTACAATATAAACATAGGGCCGGTCCGGGATTTGAACCAAGGACCTCTCACACCCAAAGCGGGAATCATACCCCTAGACCTAATGGCCGTTAGTGTGGAGTCCTATCTACTATGTACTCTGCTTGGCTAGTCAATTACAATATAAACATAGGGCCAGTCAGGGATTTGAACCCGGGACCTCTCGCACTCGAAGCGAGAAACATACCCCTAAACCTACTGACCGTTAGTGTGGACTAACTACTATGTACTCTGCTTGGCTAGTCAATTACAATATAAATATGAGGCCAGCCTGGGATTTGAACCCGGTACCTCTCGCACCCAAAGCGAGAATCGTACCACTAGACCTACTGGCCGTTCGTGTGGAGTCCTATCTACTATGTACTTTGCTATGTTAGTCAATTACAATAGAATGAATGGGCCAGTCCCAGATTTGAACCTGGACCTCTCCAACCCTAAAAGTGAAACACACCCTAAGACCAACAGGCCATGAATGTGTAGTCCGAAATACTATGTACACTACCTGGTTAGTCAATTACAATATAAATGTAGGGCCAGTCCGGGATTTGAACCCGAGCCCTCTCGCACCCGAATCGAGCATCATGCCTCTAGAACAACTGGCCTTTCGTGAGGAGTCTCTGCTATGTTAGTCAATTACAATATAATCATAGGGCTAGACCGGGACCTCTCGTACCCTAAGCGACAATCGTACCCCTAGACCAACTGGCCGTTAGTGTGGTGTCCTATTTACTGTGTTTTCTCCTTGGCTAGTCAATTATGATGTAAACAAAGGGCTGGTCCGGGATTTGAAACCGGGACCGCTCGCAACCTAAGCGAGAATCATACCCCTACACCAACTGGCCGTTCATGAGGAGTCCGATCTACTATGTACTCTGCTATGTTGCTCAATTACAATATAAACATAGGGCCCGGCCGGGATTTGAACCCGGGACCTCTCGCACTCAAAGCGAGAAACATACCCCTAGACCTACTGGCCGTTAGTGTGGACTCCTATCTACTATGAACTCTGCTTGGCTAGTCAATTACAATATAAATATGTGGCCAGTCTGGGATTTGAACCCGGTACCTCTCGCACCCAAAGCGAGAATCATACCCCTAGACCTACTGGCCGTTCGTGTGGAGTCCTATCTACTATGTACTTTGCTATGTTAGTCAATTACAATAGAATGAATGTGCCAGTCCGAGATTTGAACCTGGACCTCTCCAAACCTAAAAGTGAAACACACCCTATGACCAACAAGCCGTGAATGTGTAGTCCTAACTACTATGTACACTACCTGGTTAGTCCTTTAGTATATAAATCAATGGCCAGTCCGGGATTTGAATCCGGGACCTCTCGTACCCGAAGCAAGAATCATACCGCTAGACCAACTGGCCGTTAGTGTGGAGTCCTATTTACTGTGTTTTCTCATTTGCTAGTCAATTATGATGTAAACAAAGGGCCAGGTACCGGGATTTGAACCGGGGACCTCTCGCACCCTGAGAGAGAATCATACACCTTGACTTACTGGCCGTTAGTGTGGAGTCCTATTTAATATGTACTCTGCTTGGCTAGTCAATTACAATATAAACAATGGGCCAGACCGGGGCCTCTCGCACCCTAAGCGAGAATCATATCCCTAGACCATCTGGCCTTTCGTGTGGAGTCCTATCTATTATATACACTGCTATGTAAGTCAATTACAATATCAACATAGGGCCAGTCCGGGATTTAAACCCGGGACCTCTCGCACCCACAGCGAGAATCTAACCCCTAGACCAACTGGCCGTTCATGAGGAGTCCTATCTACTATGTACTCTGCTATGTTGCTCAATTACAATTTAAACATAGGGCCAGTCCGGGATTTGAACCCGGGACCTTCTCGCACCCGAAGCTGGAATCATACCCCTTGCGTAAAGCTCACTAAACGTCATTTAAGAAAAGTCTTAGGTAATCGCATTTTGACTTACGAGGAATTCAATTCACTATCCGTTCTGATTGAGGGTGTTGTTAACTCTCGCCCTTTAACTCCTCTTTCCGATGACCCTGATGACCTGCTTCCACTTACACCTGGTCACTTCCTTATCGGCACTTCTCTTTCTGCCCCTCCTCCTCTTCCCATTTCTTACAGGGATTCTAATCTACCTATCGTTTGGCTTAAACTTGAAGCCCTCCGTAATTCTTTTTGGAAGAGATGGAACTTGGAATTATTAACTTCCTTGCAACGGAGACAGAAGTGGTTTCTTTCCAGTCCCGACATTAAAGTGGGGGACTTGGTCTAGGTTAGGGATGTTTCTCCCCCCCCCCCCTAGTTTGGACGTCTGGTAGAGTGACCGAGTGTTATCCTGGAAGGGATGGGAGAGTCAGGGTGGCCAAAATCTTGCCCACTAATGGTCCGATCACAAGACCACTGTCTTTGATCGCTCCATTACCTTTAAATGTTTAACTGCTTCTTTGTTCTCTGTTGGTGTTTTTCCCCTCCCAGTATGGTGTATTCTTGGAATACACGGTACGAGAGAATATAATTTTTAATGCTTTTGCATGTTCATTCCTTCCTCTTTGTCAAACACCAACAGTGATCTTCTATTTTCTATTTGGTGATCATGTCGCTTATGTCTTTGGTGAGTCTGTTCTAGATATATATCCTCCATGACCCTACTAGCGTCATCTAGCAGCGAATCTCTGAAGCTAGTCAGTTTTTCCTGGTGCAAGAGGACTTCTTTTTCCATCTGGCCACCAGTTCTCGTTACCATCGCCAGCTATTATCTCCATGAGCAAGAGAACTTCTTCTACTTTTTCACTCACCATGCTGTGCTAGTATCGCCTGCTATCAACTCTTTGAAGACCATCTCCTCAAGAGAATTTAATTTCTTATGTTGGTTATGCTGATATGTATACCTTTTGTTTCCTACCCCCACTCTTTTCCCTTCCTAGGACCCTCTGTGCTTCGCTGAGCAGGTCTCACTTCTAAGTCGGCAGTTGGCTCGGCCAGTCAAGGCTCAACTCGAGCCAGTTTCCTCAAACCAAGAGACACTCTCTACGCTCTACGCCATGTTGGCACATTAGGCATCCGTCAAAGGAAACTTCACCTTCGACATGCAACAAAGATAAGTACCTACTTCAAGTTTTAACCTCATCTTCATGGGTTTAACTTCTACATGCTTTTAACGATATTTTATAGTCAGCGTGAGATTACTTATTTTGGGGCAAAAATCATTCTTCGCGGGATTTGCCATGTTGAGCTTTTGTTTGTATAAGCCAACCTTACTAGGAAGGAGCTTTTCTTAAGCTATTAAATGAGAAATCTTCTCACCACGTGGGATATTATCCAATACCCGCTGTCTATAAATTACAAAGAAAGTTCCTCCGCTGGATTAACTTTGGCTCCATTTTTCTATTAAGATCGTTCTGGAACCTTCCAGATTCTGTACTTTATCTGCAAGTCTTGCCGTCAGGTATTTTTCACTCACTTGTGAGAATACTATTTAAAATGAGGAATCTTCCTTATAAATTACTGCAATAGCGAACTTTCTTCCACCGTTGTAATGTTCTATGGCGCATTTAATTGTAATTCACAACTTTCTCAAGAAATAGACTTTCGCCTACCTAGTGCAACCAGTTATTTTCATAATTGCAATGACTTTCTTCTCCATAAACTTTCGTGTCTCTACAGTGAACTTTTCATCTATTTAAAAGACTATAGTGATAACTAGTGCTTGTCCCACTTTTCTACCGCGTCGCGATCGTCCGTATACATTAAATAAGGCCATGAACATTGATCCTAAATCCCAATGATCTTTCCTCAACCTTCTACTAACAAACCATATTAATAAAATTGTAACTTTTCTATAAGGTGTCACTCTACGAAGTGCCCTTCCATTTGCTTGTTTATCATTAATTAATCTCTGTATAACTACGTGTTTTATACACGGTTTAAGCTTACATTGTTTCTTCCCTATAATCAGGGAAAACAATTCTTTCAACTCTTGAGTGAGTTATTTCTAGGTCTCACTAATTGGAAACTGCCCCATTTGGCTCGTGATTCCTACTTAAACATAGGAAGTCTAGAACTTTCCCTTTGACTTTCTCTTCAGGTTTCACCGTAAGTGACCTGCTCTCTTTTGTATAATTGTTATAAAGTAATTCTGCACAAATATAAGAAGTTGTAGGAACTTCTATCTTATTCTTCATGTTTTTCTTATTGTTATTTTCGAAGTTGTCACTCTCTCTAGAATATTCTCTCAGAAATTTCTTATAGTACACTCCTTGTACTCAAGTTAATGTTTAAACTTTAATTACTTCATTTGTCTTTTTAAATCTTATAAAGATTTTAGGACATATATAAGGTTTGAAACCTAATCAATTGTCAATTGCCTGGAGCAAACGTTTAATGTTTTCTGAGGTCTGTGACCCAAAAATTGTTAATCAAATTGAAAGTATATATTTGTTAAAGTTATCAACTTCTTTTGAATTGTTAAATAAATTAAGCGTTTCTTTTCGCTTTCTCATTTTTCTAGTACAACGGTTAGGCAAAATCCTGTCTTCCTTGGCTCTCCCTACTAAATGCCATTAAATCCATTAATAGGGCTTTCACCACTTGTTGCATTTGAGCAAGAACTCTTAGTGGTAATCTCGTTAAAGTTTCTCTTAGCTTTAATAGCTAATTCTAACTGGCCAGTAAGGCAAGTAAAGCTCGCTACGCCAGCTACCTGCTTGTGGAGATCCTCTCCGAAAAACTTATGGTCAGTTTTCTAAAAGATAAGTGTTTCTCTTTGTCTAAACTTTTAGCCGGCTCCTCGCTGAGTAAAACTTAGCCATTTCCAAATGCAACCATTGGTTCATTTACCAAAATTACTCCCCAAGGTATAATTTTTTATCATTATCCTTCTTGGAAGCAATTGGTCGCCATTTCAGGACCTCCATAATTTCGAAAACTGGAATTACCAAACCTGATTCAAATTATTGGCATTCTTCGAATTACTTTGCAAAAACGAATTTCTTGGAACAGACATACAATAAATCTGTTACTCTCAGTCTTGCCAGACCACTACCCTTCCCCACAGTAAGCAGATGCATGCTTGAGAGGGAATATACTAAAGCCACTCTCTTGCAAACCGCCCAAGTTCTAGCTGTGTTTCCCGTCAGCTTAGACCAAGCCCTTACCCACTTTAGGTATCCGAGAGCGGATTTGCGGTGGCAACCGCCTCTAAGTGCATTTAAGGTTAAATTTATAACTTTTGTGTGACTCTCATCCTATTAGCCTACTTTCGATTTTTGCCAAAAATGGAAGTAGACTTATGAGATCAACACAGGGCGAAAAATGTGTGTCTGTCTGTGTGTATGTGTGTGTGTGAGTCTGTGTGTGTGTGTGTCTGTGTGTGTGTGTGTGTGTGTGTGAGTGTGTGTACTCCGAATGTCTGTCCCCCCCTATCAATTCGAACACGGTGAATGCGAATTGAACGAAATTTGGTACAAAGGTAGCACTAGCAAAGGACACCTCAGTGTCATGTTTTATATCGCCGCCATCTTTACGGAAAAGTAATGGCGGCGACACAAATGTTCAAAGCTTAAATCAAATTACGACTAACCTAATCATCCGATCTCTACCAAATTTTGCAACAGCATACCTTTATGGGAGGAGCATCCTTTGACCAAACTAATAAGTCATCAGCGTAATAGTTTGCGGATGGCGGCCATCTTTGTGTGAAAATCGATTCCCCCTATTAATTCGAACACGGTGCAACCGAATGGAACGAAATTTGGTACAGAGGTAGTACTAACAAAAGGCACCTCAGTGTCATGTAGTATATCGCCGCCATCTTGACGGAAACGTAATGGCGGCCACACAAATGTTCAAAGCTTAAATCAAATTACGATTAACCTAATCATCCGATCTCTACCAAAGTTTGCAACAACATACCTTTATAGAGGAAGCATCCTTTGACCAAATAACTAGGTCATTAGCCTAATAGTTTGCGGATGGCGGCCATCTTTGTGTGAAAATCAATTCCCCCTATTAATTCAAACACGGTGAAACCAAATGGAACGAAATTTGGTACAGAGGTAGCACTAGCAAAGGGCACCTCAGTGTCATGTTTTATATCGCCGCCATCTTGACAGAAACGTAATGGCGGCCACACGAATGTTCAAAGCTTAAATCAAATTACGATTAACCTAATCATCCGATCTCTACCAAATTTTGCAACTACATACCTTTATGGAGTGAGCATCCTTTGACCAATCTAATAGGTTATTAGCCTAATAGTTTGCGGGTGGCGGCCATCTTTATGTCAAAATTGATTCCCCCTATTAATTCGAACACGGTGGAACCGAATGGAACGAAATTTGGTACAGAGGTAGCACTAGCAAAGGGCACCTCAGTGTCATGTTTTATATCGCCACCATCTTGACTGAAACGTAATGGTGGCCACACGAATGTTCAAAGCTTAAATCAAATTACGATTAACCTAATCATACGATCTCTACCAAATTTTGCAACTACATACCTTTATGGAGGGAGCATCCCTTGACCAATCTAATAGGTCATTCGCCTAATAGTTTGCGGATGGTGGCCATCTTTGTGTCAAAATCGATTCTCCCTATTAATTCAAACACGGTGAAACCGAATGGAACGAAATTTGGTACAGAGATAGCACTAGCAAAGGGCATCTCAGTGTCATAATTTATATCGCCGCCATATTGACAGAAACGTAATGGCGGCCACACAAATGTTCAAAGCTTAAATCAAATTACGATTAGCCTAATCATCCGATCTCTAGCAAATTTAGCAACAACATACCTTATGGAGGGAGCATCCTTTGACCAAACTAATAGGTCATCAGCCTAATATTTTGCGGATGGCGGCCATCTTTGTGTGAAAATCGATTCCGCTTATCAATTTGAACACGGTGAAACCGAATGGAACGAAATTTGGTACAGAGGTAGCACTAGCAAAGGGCACCTCAGTGTCATGTTTTATATCACCGCTATCTTGACGGAAACGTATTCGCGGCCACCCAAATGTTAAAAGCTAAAATGTAATTACGACCAACCTAATAATCTAGTCTCTACCAAATTTTGCAACACCATATCTTTATGTGGGAAACATATTCAGACCAAACTGCAAGAACATCAGCCCAATAGTTTGCAGATGGTGGCCAAGTATGTGTGCAAATCGATTCCCCCTATCAATTCAAACACGGTGAAACCGAATTGAACGAAATTTGGTACAGAGGTAGCACTAGCAAAGGGCACCTGATATTCATGTTTAATATCCCTATAGCACGTTTTATTTCAACAAGCTACTACAACCAACATTCAATCATACTCCTTGAAAAGGACAAAGAGTTATAACAATACCCATGCATTTAGGAGAAAGTAGGCTATATGTTCTTTACTGAACATCTTGTTTTTCTATCCTGTTTCTCCAGTCCGAAACCTATCTCCTTTTCTTAATCATCTTCCCTTGGTGGTTAGGTTATTCCTTAGCCAATAATCTACCCTAAATTTTGGTGCCGAAACACGGGAGAGTCCATTTGTCATTTTTCTGTTTGGCAATACTTTGCAAATTATTAATATCTGCTTTGAATCTTTCAGCTATAACCACATCGTGCAAAGCCTGTGAAGGGGAAAGAGGCCGCTCCTGTCTCCTTTGGTGTGTCCCGTTCTTTCTACCTATTTGCTGCTGCCAGCTTGACAGCATTTCCAAGGTTCCACAGTTTCGTGAGTTGCATTTCAATCTATTTTCTTTAACATGGCTCCTACTGATAAGGATAAGGATGAAAAACTTACGAGCATCCTATAAAGGGAAAATTACCCGATTCAGAACGTACATAAAGGAGTTAGATCCCTCAGAAGCTCAATTAGACTTGTTGAAACATCGTGTAAGGGATTTTGAACGTTCTTATGAAAAATATTGTAACATTCAAACTGAAATAGAAACTTGTATGCTCAATCAAACCGAAGATCGAGTCGAAGTAGAAAACCAATATTACGAAGGCATAGGTTCTGCTTTCAAAATAATACGCCAACTCGAAGAGGAGCAGAAAAAGGACGCTTCTGTTCTTGGATCCCTTCACGAACCACAAACTTCTTACCGTGATGGTACTCACAAGCCCAAACCAATTTTACCTCAAATTGATTTACCCCATTTCTCTGGAGATGAATCTACTTGGGATTCCTTCTATGAATTATTTTGCTCCCTTGTTCATGACAATGAAGACATTCAAGTCATTTACAAGTTTCATTACTTGAGATCTATCCTCCGAGGTCAAGCTTTGCAGTTAGTCGAAGCACTTCCTCTACGTGCCGAAAATTACCCCATTGCCTTTAACTTATTAAAAGAAAGATATGGAAATTTACGGTTACGTATTCAACGCCATATGAAGGCTCTATTTAACCTACCTGCGTCACAGCACAATGACGTCACTAGTTTGCGTACTCTAGTTGATACTACACAACTTCACTTTAAGGCTTTGTCCCAATTAGATCAACCTACTGAACATTGGGATACTTTCCTAATACATTTAGTGGTTTCTTAAGTTGATGCTGCTACCCTCAAAGCTTGGGAAATTGAACTTTCTAAAGAAGACGACTACTCTTACGAGCATTTAGTCACTTTTATAAACGCTAGATGCCAACTCTTAACCGCTCTAGCTAATCAAAGTGAACCCTCATCTCCTAGTTCTAAGTTTGAATTAATGTCCATCAAACCTAAAAGCGAACGCTTAGCGTCTAATACCCACAAACCCGGGTCCAGCTCATCTATATTTAAATCAAACTCTACTGGTTACCCAACTAGGTCTAGTGAACGTCGTGTTGCTAGCTCTGTGGTTTTAAACACTCAAAGCGAACCCCGTAGGAGTTTAAACGAACCTTTAAAGTGCATACTTTGTAAAGATCCCCATGCCCTATACCTCTTGATCACTTTTGTGATACTTTCAATGTTTAGCTTGGCCCATTTGTCGGTCAAATTTTATTTATTGTTACTGAGATCCCCGAATGGTAATTATTTCTTTACAAATGTTAATTGCTTAAACCATATGCATAATCTTGTTATCAATCACTTATTCATAGATATTATAGTTCTCACCTCGAGTGTTACAGTCGCTCGCTACCTCAGGCGTCCTCACTCACGACATACCGGACATCTACTGGTTGATCCACTGTCCGCTGAGTAGTGTCGACTGACGTCACCCTGACTTTCGTTCGACCAATGGCAGGTCTTTGTCTGGTCGGGCGATCTCCAAACTTCGAGAGAGTTCCATGGTCCCTATTTAAGACATCGCCTGCTGGCGTTCTTCACCACTTCTGATCAACCGCCACTTCTGATCCACCACTTCTGATCAATCATCACTTTGGATCACTTCAACCTGCTGGTCACCGCTACTGCATCTCATGACACCATCGCTGATATCTACGCTACCGAGCAGTTACGTCACAAGATCTGCACCATGACGTATTGCTCAAGATGGCAAGAATAATTGCCAGCCGCTGTACTCTTCACCTTCACCTTAGAGAGGATACTTGGAATCTTCTTTCGAAATATTGCTGGATCAGCTCTTGGAAACTATAAATGTCATTCCTGCGCAAGAAAAGAAGAGAGAGTTGACATTTTATCGATGGTGCACATAACTCTAGGCCATGTACGCCTTCTTCCGAGAAAACAGTGAAGACTTTTTCAACGTGTGCTAGCTGGAACTTTTTAAGGAGCTGGCTCTTCAACCCTCTTCAAAGATAAGTTTAATTTTATAAAGAGGTTATATCATACCAGTTATTTTACTCTTAATTATTTGTTATGGTTCTCTCTTTTTATAAACTGCATTTTTATATGTTAAGCTCAACTTTTCTCCAATCAAGCAAGCCTGTTTCATGGACCTTTCTATAATCTGGGTTTCTGTCATCAGGCCCTCACACTTTGCTACATTTATAATTGTTCATTTCTGTGATAAGCACTTAAGTGCAATTTGTTTATTCATTATAAATTTACTATTAGGAATAAAAATTGTTAATGTATTGCTCCCTATATTGGTTTTCTAGTCACGTATTTCATGCCCAATACCCCGCACCTTTTCAGTCTAATTTTCTTGACCACAGTAGTTATTTTGTCCAGGCTTTCGCCTGATGCGTTTCGTTCTCCCGTATGGGGAAGTTTTAGGGCAGAACTTGTACTTCTCCATTTTGTTGGTGCCTCACCCCCGGGAAACATATCTGTTGCACCCTGTATCCCTATACAAGTTTAATATTGTGGATTTTTACATTAACAATTTTTGTTCATTGTGTTTCAACACTAATTCACATTGTACGTTTCAGCTTAAGGCGCATGTGCAGCAGAAGAGAGAAACGTAAGCTAAGCCGGTTTCTTCCGCATCAGACTAAACCTTACTACCTAGCAAGCTGTCATCCTCTGACTTCCAGTACTCGAAGTCACAATATTGACGTGAGTAACAAACAACTTTTAATATGCCTAACCTTGATGAAAAACTTAGCAACGCCAGAGCCTCTTGTAAGGGCAAGCTCACACGGTTTCGTACTTTCTTAACGGAGCTCGAACCCCAAGAGCGTAATCTTGACATAATTTCGCAGAGGCTTAAGAATTATGAACAAGCCTTTGAGAAATATGATGAGATACAATGCAGTATAGAAACTCAGCATCCGGACCAGCAAAGTGATAGGTTGGAAGTTGAAAAATTATACTATCAGGGATTTGCTGAAGCTAAACAGCTTATTAGGGCTTTAACTTTAAAAGAAAAACAAGAAGATCAAACTTCTGCAGCATCTTCTACATCTTCTTCACGCATTATATTACCCAAATTAGAAATACCCAAATTTACTGGTTAAGACGTAGAATGGGAACCATTTTTTGAATTATTCAATTCTTTAGTACATGAGAATACTTCTATACCAGTAATACAAAAATTTCACTACTTGCGTTTGGCAGTTCAAGGCAACGCACTTAACCTGATTCAAGCACTTTCTTTGACCAGTGATAATTATGAAGTTGCTCTGAATCTTCTTAAGGATAGATATGGGAACATTCGTTTATCTATTCAACGCCATATACAAAGCTTATTCGAGTTACCTAACGTGCAAGCAGATAACAGTTTATCACTTCGTAAGTTGATTGACACTGCAGAGCTACACGTCAGAGCATTGTCCAATTTAAACCAACCTGTAAATCACTGGGATTTATTTCTAGTTCACCTCATTTCTGCAAGATTGGATGCAAATACATTAAAAGCGTGGGAAACAGAACCTTCCCAGAATTTGCAATGCACTTATGAGGCGATTATTAACTTTTTGAAGGCCAGAAGCCAAGTCTTTTCCGCCATAGCTAATCAAAAAACTAGTAGTTCAGATTCAAAAGCCTTCTCAAAACATAAGGTTAGCAGTTCTAATCAAAGAATTTTAAGATCACAGGCTCTTCTTGTTGATGCTCGGTCACCTAACCAAATGCAAACGTGCGGTCTGTGTCAGCAATCGCATACTTTATACAATTGTGTTGAATTTAAATCTTTATCAGTAGATGAAAGACGAAAGTTCATTACGAACAAAAAACATTGTTTCAACTGCTTGTCAGGAACGCATATGTTAAACAATTGCCGTTCACAACGTTTATGCTTTCATTGTAGGGCAAGACACCATTCACTTTTGCACAGACATGAAAGATCACGGTTATCAGAACCAAGCAGTTCCAATACCAAGTCTAATTCGGAGACTTCTCAAAATAGTGCACAGTCGTATGCTCAAAGTTCTACCTCGCTTGGCAAAGTCCAGGTTTTATTATCTACCGTGCAGGTTCTATTGAAAAATTCTCACGGAAAATGGGTATCTGTCAGGGGATTATTGGATAATGCCGCTACCAACAATTTTATTATTGAATCGTTGGTACAAAAGTTAGGCCTTCCAAAACATCCTACCTCAATAGAGGTTACAGGAATAAACTGCTCTAAATCGCAATCCTTAAGCTTTGCTAAAGTGGATCTGAAGGACTCTAATAATCTTGGTACGCAGTTGCAATTAGATTGTTTGATTATCAAGTCTATAGGCAACAATATTCCTGGCACTTCTTATCCTATTCAAAGTTGGAATATCCCAAATTTTGTCCAGCTAGCTGACCCTCATTTCAACAGAGCTTCACCCGTAGAGCTTCTTTTCAGCTCAAGCATATTTTGGCAATGTCTTCATTCCAATAAAGTAAAAATTGCTCCTAATGTTTTCTTTCGCGAAACTGATTTTGGTTGGATTGCTACTGGCCAAATATACCGTAATCCTATTCAAACTGTATCGAATTGTTATTTTGTTGGTACCGATTTGAGCCAAGAGCTAACCAAGTTCTGGGATCTTGAGAATGTTCAGGCTACTTCTTCTTCTTCTAACGAAATTTGTGAAAAGTTATACAAGGAAACCACTGTCCGTAATGCTGAAGGCAGATTTATAGTAACTCTTCCACGTATTCCCAATCCTCCCGCCATTACGGGCTCTCATTCCAGAGCACTTAGGGCACTATTTGCTATTGAAAATCGGTTCAAACAAGATGCTTCTGTCAAAACTCAGTATGCTTCCTTTATGGAGGAATACGAATCATCCAATCACATGGAGGTAATTTCTAAATCAGAAGAAATTGACCATCCTTTAAATGAAATAGTTTATCTAAATCATCACCCGGTATGGAAAAATTCCTTAACACAAGACAATATAAGAGTAGTTTTCAATGGCTCATCACCAGATTCCAATGGAATCTCTTTAAATGATACCTTGCAATGTGGTCCCGCGATTCAAACAGATCTCACCTCTGTTTTGCTTAATTTTCGAAGGTTTCCTATTGCTGTAATCTCAGATATTAAGCAGATGTACCGGCAGATTCTCGTAAATTCTGAGCAGCAAGATCTGCAAAGAATATTGTGGCGCGATGAGAGTTCCAAACCCATAAAGATATTTAGATTGAAGACTGTGACATATGGCCTGAAGCCTTCAGCCTTTCTTGCGATTCGGTCTCTCCACATGTTAGCCGAGCAAGATGGTCATCTGCATCATCCTTTGGCCTCTGAGTCATTAAAAACGGCATTTTATGTCGACGATTTCTTGTGCTCTTTCCCTAATATTTCTGAAGCCCTCCTCGTGTGCGAAGATTTGAAATCCCTACTCCTAGGAGGTGGTTTTCCGCTCCATAAATGGACTTCCAATTCCACTGAATTTATATCAAAATTTTCATCAGAGGTCCCAGTTGATGAATTTGTTGCCATTCCTACTGATGTTGTTTGAGTCTTCAGTCTTTTGACTGGTTTGATGCAGCTCTCCATGCCTCCCTGTCCTGAGCTAATCGTTTCATCTCAACATAGCTACCACACCCTACATCCGAGGCAATCTGTTTAACATATTCTAACCTTGGTCTACCCCTACAGTTCTTGTCCTCGACCCTTCCTTCCATAATTAAGCTTGCTATTCCTGGGTGTCTTAGTATGTGTCCTACCAACCTATCTCTTCTCTTCATTAGCAGTCGCCAGAAACATCTCTCCTCTCCCACTCGTCTTAATACCTCTTTGTTTGTAACCCTATCTACCCATCTGATCTTCATCATTCTCCTGTAACACCACATTTCAAATGCTTCAATTCTCCTCTTTTCTGCTGCACCAATAGTCCAAGTTTCACTTCCATAGAGCGCCACGCTCCAGACAAAGGCTTTCAAAAATGACTTCCTAATACCTAAATCTATATTCGATGTCAGCAGATTCCTTTTTTGTAGAAATGCTTTTCTTGCCTGAGCCAACCTACTTTTTATATCCTCTTTGCTTCGTCCATCACTGGTTATTCTGCTTCCTAAGTAACAGAAATCTCCTACTTCCTTCAGCTTTTCACCTGCCAATTTGATCTCCATAGAGGTTTCTGATTTATTTCGGCTGCATTCCAGTATTTTTGTTTTACATTTATTAATTTTCATCATGAATTCTTTCCGTAAGACGGAAGCAGCCGTAAAAGCATTGGGTGTTTTTTGGTGTCCTTCTTCTGATACCTTCTCTTATCAGGTACATCTGTCAGAATCTCCCCCTGTAACTAAGAGACAAGTTCTGTCAGAAATCGCAAAGATCTTTGATCCTTTGCAATATATTGCTCCTATAGTTATTGTTGCAAAAATGTTCTTGCAAAAGCTTTGGTCATTAAAATCAGACTGGGATGAAGATCTCCCCCTTCCTCTTGTAGAAGAATGGTTAGAGTATCGCAGCAGTTTGCTGGATCTCTCCAAGGTTTCTATACCCCGCCCTTTAATTTCTAATCCCTTATACCAGCAGTATGACCTGCATGTATTTTCTGATAGTTCAGAACGGACTTATGGCTGTTGTGCATACATAGTAGGACGTTCCTCAGCTACTTTCCCCGGATTTTCTAATTTAGTGTGCGCTAAATCTAAGGTTGCTCCACTTAAAACAGTATTATTGCCGAGATTAGAATTATGCTCTGCTTTAATGGCAACAGAATTAGCTACTAAACTAAATGTCAGTTTAAAGTTAAAATTTTCCCGCACATTTTTTCGAGCGATTCTTCTATTGTATTAGCTTGGATTTCCAAGCCTTCTTCTCATTGGAATACCTTTGTGGCAAATCGCGTTTCTAAGATCCATGAAGTCTCTCATTCTGAACATTGGAGACATGTTCCTAGCCGTGAAAACCCCGCGGATATAATATCACGTGGTTGCACGCCTAAAAAATTGATTTCTTCAGATCTGTACTGGAATGGTCCTCCTTGACTAAGTCAGGAATCATCTTGCTGGCCTCGCTTAGCTATCAATTTGCAGAAGAAATACCTGATGCCCGTAATGACCCTGTCACGTCGCATCTTACTTCTACTTCTACTAGCCTTTTTCATAGATACTCTTCATTTGATAAATTGATTCGTGTAGTGTCTTATATCTTCCGATGGAAATATTTAGTAATTGATCAACCATTGAAGCCTCAACCCTTTCTCTCCAGAGTCGAGTTAGAATTTGCTACTTGCAAGATTTTGTTACTTGTTCAGCAGGAAGTATTTGCTCCTGAAAAGCAAGCTCTTATAAGTGGTAAAGATTTACCCAAGTCTAGCAGGCTTTCACCACTCACTCCTTTTCTAGACCAGGACGGCATAATACGTGTGGGTGGAAGATTAGCTATGTCTAGTTGTGAGGATGGGAAAAAGCATCCCATCATCCTTCCTTCAAAGCATCCTATCACTACCCTTATAATAAAAAAGTTTCATTATAAACACCTTCATGCTGGCACTCGCACCTTGCTCTGTCTAATTCGTGAACTCTACTGGATCATCAATGGCGTTCATGAGGTTTCTTCTGTTGTCAAAAAGTGTATACCTTGCTTCAAGGTTAAACCAAGGCCCGCCACGCAGATTATGGGTAATTTACCTCCATTTCGTTCAGAACCTAGTAAGCCCTTTGCTCTTACTGGGATCGATTACGCAGGTCCTTACGTATATCAGACCAATCCCTCTTCATCTAAGCGCAAAATCTTAGGTAAACTCTACATCTCGTTATTTGTATGTATGGTGACGGGAGCTATCCACCTTGAGTTGGTTACGAACGCTTCTGTATCCTACTTTTTGGCCGCCTTTTCTAGATTTGCTGCTAGAAGGGGTGTTCCATCTGAAGTTTTTTCAGATAATGCAAAAATTTTTGTAAGCGCTTCTGATCTCTGGAAAAAAGTGTTAAGCTCCCCTTCTGCTAAAGAAAAAAATTCCAACTTTTCCTATTCTAAAGGTTTCAAATGGCATTTCACCCCGCCTTATGCTCCCCATCATGGGGGCCGTTGGGAATCCTGCATCAAACTTACTAAAAGACAGCTTAAGAAAACTCTTGGTCCTACCATACTTTCTTATGAGGAATTCAACTCTTTGATTATTCAAATTGAAGGTATTGTTAATTCCAGACCTCTGACCCCTCTTTCAAACGTTCCTAAGGATCTTTTACCTTTAACTCCCAGTCACTTCCTGATTGGCTGTTCGCTTGCTGCTGCTCCGCCTTTGCTGGTTCGACGCTGTGATCCTAACTTACCTATCTTTTGGAGAAAAGTAGAATCTTTGCGATGTTCTTTTTGGCGCCGATGGAAGTTAGAATATCTCAGCTTGCTAAATAGGCGTGAGAAATGGCGGCTTCCTCAACCAGATGTACGAGTGGGGGACATGGTTCTTCTTCGGGACCCATCTCCGCCTCCCGTGTGGAACCTAGGTAGAGTCATTCACTGCCACTTTCGCCGTGATAAACGCGTCAGAGTTGTTGATGTTTTAACTAGTAAAGGTCGTTATACTAGACCCATCTCTGCTATTTCTGTTTAGCCTTTCGAGTCTTAGTTTCTCCTCGTCTGTTATCCATGTTTTGCTTTGACTGATTCTTTTGTTTGTTTTCATTCGGAGTTCTCGGAGCATGATCACTTTTGTGATACTTTCAATGTTTAGCTTGGCCCATTTGTCGGTCAAATTTTATTTATTGTTACTGAGATCCCCGAATGGTAATTATTTCTTTACAAATGTTAATTGCTTAAACCATATGCATAATCTTGTTATCAATCACTTATTCATAGATATTATAGTTCTCACCTCGAGTGTTACAGTCGCTCGCTACCTCAGGCGTCCTCACTCACGACATACCGGACATCTACTGGTTGATCCACTGTCCGCTGAGTAGTGTCGACTGACGTCACCCTGACTTTCGTTCGACCAATGGCAGGTCTTTGTCTGGTCGGGCGATCTCCAAACTTCGAGAGAGTTCCATGGTCCCTATTTAAGACGCCGCTTGCTGGCGTTCTTCACCACTTCTGATCAACCGCCACTTCTGATCCACCTCTTCTGATCAATCATCACTTTGGATCACTTCAACCTGCTGGTCACCGCTACTGCATCATATGACACCATCGCTGATATCTACGCTACCGAGCAAGTACGTCACAAGATCTGCACCATGACGTATTGCTCAAGATGGCAAGAATAATTGCCAGCCGCTGTACTCTTCACCTTCACCTTAGAGAGGATACTTGGAATCTTCTTTCGAAATATTGCTGGATCAGCTCTTGGAAACTATAAATGTCATTCCTGCGCAAGAAAAGAAGAGAGAGTTGACATTTTATCGATGGTGCACATAACTCTAGGCCATGTACGCCTCCTTCCGAGAAAACCGTGAAGACTTTTTCAACGTGTGCTAGCTGGAACTTTTTAAGGAGCTGGCTCTTCAACCCTCTTCAAAGATAAGTTTAATTTTATAAAGAGGTTATATCATACCAGTTATTTTACTCTTAATTATTTGTTATGGTTCTCTCTTTTTATAAACTGCATTTTTATATGTTAAGCTCAACTTTTCTCCAATCAAGCAAGCCTGTTTCATGGACCTTTCTATAATCTGGGTTTCTGTCATCAGGCCCTCACACTTTGCTACATTTATAATTGTTCATTTCTGTGATAAGCACTTAAGTGCAATTTGTTTATTTATTATAAATTTACTATTAGGAATAAAAATTGTTAATGTATTGCTCCCTATATTGGTTTTCTAGTCACGTATTTCATGCCCAATACCCCGCACCTTTTCAGTCTAATTTTCTTGACCACAGTAGTTATTTTGTCCAGGCTTTCGCCTGATGCGTTTCGTTCTCCCATATGGGGAAGTTTTAGGGCAGAACTTGTACTTCTCCACCTCTGTAAATCCTTTAAAGAAATGTCAGTCGACGACAGAAGAAAATTAGTTTCCCAGAACAAACATTGCTTCAATTGCCTAGCGCCTACTCATTCTGCTTCTAATTGCAAGTCCACAAGACTTTGCTACCATTGTGAAAAGGCTCATCACACTTTGCTACATCGTCATGATCAGGCAAGGTCATCGACAGCATCTACTTCTCCGAAAAATGATAGTGCTAACAGTTCTAATGCTTCATCGTATATTCAAAATGCCAAGTCCATTCGCAGTGCCCAAGTATTGTTGTCTACTGTACAAATCGAAGTTCAGGATAACTTTGGCAACTGGGTCCGTGCACGCGGTCTTCTAGATTCAGCGGCAACTCATGATTTTGTGTCTAATTCCTTGATCAGAAAACTAGGCCTACCTGTAAACCCCACTTCTATTAACGTGTCGGGCATCAACAGCTCAAAATCGCAAGCTTTACAATTCTCAAAGCTAACCATAAGAGATACTTGTCATAGAAACAACTTTCTTAAACTTAATTGTCTAATTCTCAATAGCATTGGAGAAGACACTCCAAGTCACTCTGTGGATATTTCAGGGTTAAACATTCCCTCGCATTTAAGGCTAGCCGATTGTTTGTTCAACATGCAAAACCCTATTGATATACACTTTAGTGCCAATGTTTTCTGGAATTGCCTTCGTAAACAGGTTCGCAAGTTATCCTCAAACGTGGTCGCCAGAGACACTAATTTTGGATGGATCGTCACAGGTCAACTTCCCCATTATTCTCCCCAACCTGCATCGCAATGTTACTTCTCCAATACTGACCTGGAACAGTTCTGGAAGCTTGAAAGCGTTGATCCTCCTAATGTAACCTCTTCAGAAAATGAATTCTGTGAGCAACTTTTTTTGAACACCACCACTCGTTCTTCTGATGGCCGTTTCGTTGTTCAAATGCCAAGATTACATAATCCTCCCAAACTTATTAACTCTCAGCCCAAAGCTCGAAAAGCTCTCTTTGCTATCGAGAGCAAATTCAAGAAAGAACCTCTTGTTAAACAGCAGTACACTGATTTCATGGATGAGTATGAAAGCTTAGATCATATGGAAGTTGTTAACAAATCTGATGATGAATTGCACCCCCCAATTGAAACGGTTTATTTAAATCATCATCCCGTGTGGAAAAACCCTCTTGTAAAAGATAAAATCCGAGTTGTTTTCAATGGTTCATCACCCGACGTTAATGGCAACAGCCTTAACGACACCCTTTACTCTGGTCCTGCTATTCAGTCAGATCTATCTGCTATACTCTTAAACTTTCGATTATTTCCCATAGCTGTTATAGCTGATATAAAACAGATGTACCGTCAAGTGTTAATTCAACCGGAACAACGAGCTCTCCAAAGAATCTTGTGGCGTGATGAAATCAGCAAGCCCATCAAGGTATTTCGCTTAAAAACGGTTACTTACGGCTTAAAACCCTCTGCTTTCCTTGCTATCCGATCCCTACACTTGCTAGCCTCACAAGATGGTCATTTATCTAATTCCAAAGCCTCTGAAGCACTAACTACGTCATTTTATGTTGACGATTATTTGCAGTCCTTCCCCACTTTGGAGGAAGCTTCTTTTGTGTCTTTAGAACTTCAGGCATTGCTAAGGAATGGAGGTTTCCCACTTCATAAGTGGAATTCCAACTCCCCTGAGTTTCTCGCTCAGTTTCCCATCGAAGACGTAGACCCTTCTTCTGTCCAAATTTGTGGAAACTCCGAATCCATAAAAACTCTAGGAGTTCATTGGTGCACTAGCACTGACACTCTCATCTACAAAGTTTCGCTCGCAGAAGAGCTTCCTAACACAAAAAGACAAATTCTCTCTGAAATTGCAAAAATTTTTGATCCACTTCAATTCCTTGCACCAGTTATCGTTATAGCCAAACTCTTCATGCAAGAGCTGTGGTCGCTCAAATGTGAATGGGATGACACTGTCCCTCTTTCTTTTCTTAATCGTTGGCTCTCGTTTCGCAGCAATTTGCTGGATCTTTCCCTTATTGAAATTCCTAGGAATTTAATTAACGCTCATTCTAATGCATCCTTCTTCCTTCATGTGTTCGCTGACAGTTCCGAAAAAGCTTACGGTTGCTGCGCATATTTAGTTTATCACGGTTCATTCTATGGATCTTCAGTTTCCAACCTTGTTTGTGCCAAATCGAAGGTCGCTCCTCTTAAAACCATCACTTTGCCTAGGCTTGAATTGTGTGCTGCACTTATGGCTGCAGAACTTGTTAAGAAATTACGAGAAGTATTAAAAGTCGAATTCTCGCAAATCTATCTCTGGAGCGATTCCATGATCACCCTTTCTTGGATCGCCTAGAACCCCTCTCACTGGCAAACTTTTGTTGCAAACAGAGTTTCCAAAATTCAAACTCTTTCTTCTGGATGTCAATGGAGGCATGTGCCCAGTGCTGATAATCCAGCCGATATTATCTCTCGTGGTTGTTTACCCTCTCAATTGGCAGCTTCCCAGTTGTACTGGCATGGGCCCTAGTGGTTAATCGAAGACTCTTCTTCATGACCTTCTAAACCTCCAGCTACAAACTCCAACTTGCCTGACGCTAAAGTACCTCTATCTATTGCTTCGTGTCTTGTTTCCAACGCTTCTCATCCCTTGTTGTCCTGCTATTCTTCTTTTCATAAATTAATACGAATTGTCGCCTATCTCCTTAGATGGGAATATCTTGTGGTTGACCAACCTCTTCTCCCTAAACCACACCTTACCAATTATGAATTGAATCTCGCTACCATTAAGGTTTTACAACTGACACAGCAAGAAGCCTTTTCTTCTGAATTGTCTTTACTTTCTTCTAAAAGGGATCTTCCCAAATCCAGTCGTCTTCGTGCTTTGGCCCCGTTCCTTGATGACCATGGGTTACTCAGGGTAGGTGGAAGGCTCTCGCAATCTTTGCTCTCTGAGGACAAAAACCATCCCGTTATTTTGCCTTCTAAACATCATGTAACTTCCCTAATTATACGTGACTTTCATTATCGTAATCTACATGTTGGCACACGCACTCTGCTTTGCCTCTTAAGGGAAAAGTACTGGATCATAAATGGAATTCATGAAGTATCTTCTGTAATTCATAAGTGCATTCCTTGTTTCAAAGCGAAACCTAAAATCAATACACAATTAATGAGCGACCTGCCCTCTTTTCGCTCTTCTCCTATACGCCCATTTGCTTTAACTGGTGTGGACTATATGGGTCCGTTCCAATATCAACGAAATTCTCCTGATGCTAAACGCAAATTGTTTGGTAAGCTTTATGTTTCTCTCTTTGTTTGCATGGTTACTGGCGCAATCCACTTGGAACTAGTAACGAATGCTTCTACTTCTTACTTTCTGGCAGCTGTCTCTCGCTTCACTGCTAGGCGTGGTGTTCCTTCAGAGATGTTCTCTGATAACGCTTCCACTTTTCAGGGCGCAGCTTCCCTGTGGAAGAAAGCTCTCACTTCCTCTCCTGCCATGGAACAAATTTCTAATTTTTCCTACTCAAAGAGTTTCAAATGGCGCTTTATACCTCCCTACGCTCCTCATCACGGTGGTAGGTGTGAATCTTGCGTAAAGCTCAATAAACGTCATTTAAGAAAAGTCTTAGGTAATCGCATTTTGACTTACGAGGAATTCAATTCACTATCCGTTCTGATTGAGGGTGTTGTTAACTCTCGCCCTTTAACTCCTCTTTCCAATGACCCTGATGACCTGCTTCCACTTACACCTGGTCACTTTCTTATCGGCACTTCTCTTTCTGCCCCTCCTCCTCTTCCCATTTCTTACAGGGATTCTAATCTACCTATCGTTTGGCGTAAACTTGAAGCCCTCCGTAATTCTTTTTGGAAGAGATGGAACTTGGAATATTTAACTTCCTTGCTACGGAGACAGAAGTGGTTTCTTTCCAGTCCCGACATTAAAGTGGGGGACTTGGTCTTGGTTAGGGATGTTTCTCCCCCCCCCCCTAGTTTGGACGTCTGTTAGAGTGACCGAGTGTTATCCTGGAAGGGATGGGAGAGTCAGGGTGGCCAAAATCTTGACCACTAATGGTCCGATCACAAGACCACTGTCTTTGATCGCTCCATTACCTTTAATGTTTAACTGCTTCTTTGTTCTCTGTTGGTGTTTTTCCCCTCCCAGTATGGTGTATTCTTGGAATACACGGTACGAGAGAATATAATTTTTAATGCTTTTGCATGTTCATTCCTTCCTCCTTGTCAAACACCAACAGTGATCTTCTATTTTCTCTTTGGTGATCATGTCGCTTACGTCTTTGGTGAGTCTGTTCTAGATATATATCTTCCATGACCCTCCTAGCGTCATCTAGCAGCGAATCTGTGAAGCTCCTCAATTTTTCCTGGTGCAAGAGGACTTCTTTTTCCATCTGGCCACCAGATCTCGTTACCATCGCCAGCTATTATCTCCATGAGCAAGAGAACTTCGTCTACTTTTTCACTCACCATGCTGTGCTAGTATCACCTGCTATCAACTCTTTGAAGACCATCTCCTCAAGAGAATTTAATTTCTTATGTTGGTTACGCTGATATGTATACCTTTTGTTTCCTACCCCCACTCTTTTCCCTTCCTAGGACCCTCTGTGCTTCGCTGAGCAGGTCTCACTTCTAAGTCGGCAGTTGGCTCGGCCAGTCAAGGCTCAACTCGAGCCAGTCTCCTCAAACCAAGAGACACTCTCTACGCTCTACGCCATGTTGGCACATTAGGCATCCGTCAAAGGAAACTTCACCTTCGACATGCAACAAAGATAAGTACCTACTTCAAGTTTTAACCTCATCTTCATGGGTTTAACTTCTACATGCTTTTAACGATATTTTATAGACAGCGTGAGATTACTTATTTTGGGGCAAAAATCATTCTTCGCGGGATTTGCCATGTTGAGCTTTTGTTTGTATAAGCCAACCTTACTAGAAAGGAGCTTTTCTTAAGCTATTAAATGAGAAATCTTCTCACCACGTGGGATATTACCCAATACCCGCTGTCTATAAATTACAAAGAAAGTTCCTCCGCTGGATTAACTTTGGCTCCATTTTTCTATTAAGATCGTTCTGGAACCTTCCAGATTCTGTACTTTATCTGCAAGTCTTGCCGTCAGGTATTTTTCACTCACTTGTGAGAATACTATTTAAAATGAGGAATCTTCCTTATAAATTACTGCAATAGCGAACTTTCTTCCACCGTTGGAATGTTCTATGGCGCATTTAATTGTAATTCACAACTTTCTCAAGAAATAGACTTTCGCCTACCTAGTGCAACCAGTTATTTTCATAATTGCAATAACTTTCTTCTCCATAAACTTTCGTGTCTCTACAGTGAACTTTTCATCTATTTAAAAGACTATAGTGATAACTAGTGCTTGTCCCACTTTTCTACCGCGTCGCGATCGTCCGTTTACATTAAATAAGGCCATGAACATTGATCCTAAATCCCAATGATCTTTCCACAACCTTCTACTAACAAACCATATTAATAAAATTGTAACTTTTCTATAAGGTGTCACTCTACGAAGTGCCCTTCCATTTTGCTTGTTTATCATTAATTAATCTCTGTATAACTACGTGTTTTATACACGGTTTAAGCTTACATTGTTTCTTCCCTATAATCAGGGAAAACAATTCTTTCAACTCTTGAGTGAGTTATTTCTAGGTCTCACTAATTGGAAACTGCCCCATTTGGCTCGTGATTCCTACTTAAACATAGGAAGTCTAGAACTTTCCCTTTGACTTTCTCTTCAGGTTTCACCGTAAGTGACCTGCTCTCTTTTGTATAATTGTTATAAAGTAATTCTGCACAAATATAAGAAGTTGTAGGAACTTCTATCTTATTCTTCATGTTTTTCTTATTGTTATTTTCGAAGTTGTCACTCTCTCTAGAATATTCTCTCAGAAATTTCTTATAGTACACTCCTTGTACTCAAGTTAATGTTTAAACTTTAATTACTTCATTTGTCTTTTTAAATCTTATAAAGATTTTAGGACATATATAAGGTTTGAAACCTAATCAATTGTCAATTGCCTGGAGCAAACGTTTAATGTTTTCTGAGGTCTGTGACCCAAAAATTGTTAATCAAATTGAAAGTATATATTTGTTAAAGTTATCAACTTCTTTTGAATTGTTAAATAAATTAAGCGTTTCTTTTCGCTTTCTCATTTTTCTAGTACAACGGTTAGGCAAAATCCTGTCATCCTTGGTTCTCCCTACTAAATGCCATTAAATCCATTAATAGGGCTTTCACCACTTGTTGCATTTGAGCAAGAACTCCTAGTGGTAATCTCGTTAAAGTTTCTCTTAGCTTTAATAGCTAATTCTAACTGGCCAGTAAGGCAAGTAAAGCTCGCTACGCCAGCTACCTGCTTGTGGAGATCCTCTCCGAAAAACTTATGGTCAGTTTTCTAAAAGATAAGTGTTTCTCTTTGTCTAAACTTTTAGCCGGCTACTCGCTGAGTAAAATCTTACCCATTTCCAAAATTAGTCCCCAAGGTATAATTTTTTATCATTATCCTTCTTGGAAGCACTTGGTCGCCTTTTCAGGACCTCCATAATTTCGAAAACTGGAATTACCAAACCTGATTCAAATTATTGGCATTCTTCGAATTACTTTGCAAAAACGAATTTCTTGGAACAGACATACAATAAATCTGTTACTCTCAGTCTTGCCAGACCACTACCCTTCCCCATAGTAAGCAGATGCATGCTTGAGAGGGAATATACTAAAGCCACTCTCTTGCAAACCGCCCAAGTTCTAGCTGTGTTTCCCGTCAGCTTAGACCAAGCCCTTACCCACTTTAGGTATCCGAGAGCGGATTTGCGGTGGCAACCGCCTCTAAGTGCATTTAAGGTTAAATTTACAACTTTTGTGTGACTCTCCTCCTATTTTTCTATCCTGTTTCTCCAGTCCGAAACCTATCTCCTTTTCTTAATCATCTTCCCTTGGTGGTTAGGTTATTCCTTAGCCAATAATCTACCCAATGTTGCTCAATTACAATATAAACATAGGGCCAGGCCGGGATTAGAACCCGGGACCTCTCGCACCCAAAGCGAGAATCATACCCCTAGACCAACTGGCCGTTCGTGTCGAGTCCTATCTACTATATACTCTGCTATATTAGTCAATTACAATATAAACATAGGGCCAGTCCGGGATTTGAACCCGGGACCTCTCGCACCCTAAGCGATAATCAGCCCCCTTGACCAACTGGCGGTATATGAGGAGCCCTATCCAATATGTACTCTGCTATGTTGCTCAATTACAATATAAATATAGGGTCAGTCCGAGATTCGAACCCGGGACCTCTCGCACCCAAAGCGAGAAGCATACCCCTAGACCAACTGGCCGTTCGTGTGGAGTCCTATCTGCTATATACTCTGCTATGTTAGTCAATTACAATATAACCATAGGGCAAGTCCGTGATTTGAACCTGGACCTCTCCAACCCTAAAAGTGAAACACACCCTAAGACCAACAGGCCGTGAATGTGTAGTCCTAACTACTATGTACACTACCTGGTTAGTCAATTAGTATATAAATCAAGGGCCAGTCCGGGATTTGGACCCGGGACTTCTCGCACCCGAAGCGAGAATCATACACCTAGACCAACTGGCCGTTAGTGTGGAGTCCAATCAACTATGTACTTTGCTATGTTAGTCAATTACAATAGATTGAATGGGCCAGTCCGAGATTTGAACCTGGACCTCTCCAACCCTAAATGTGAAACACACCCTAAGACCAACAGGCCGAGAATGTGTAGTCCGAAATACTATGTACACTACCTGGTTAGTCAATTACAATATAAATGTAGGGCCAGACCGGGATTTGAAACCGGGTCCTCTCGCACCCAAAGCGAGCATCATGCCTCTAGAACAACTGGCTTTTCGTGAGGAGTCTCTGCTATGTTAGTCGATTACAATATAAACATAGGGCCAGTCCGGGATTTGAACCCGTGACCACTCGCACCCAAAGCGAGAATCATACCACTAGACCAACTGATCGTTCGTGTGGAGTGCTATCTACAATATACTCTGCTTGGCTAGTCAATTACAATATAAACATAGGGCTAGACCGGAACCTCTCGTACCCTAAGCGAGAATCGTACCCCTAGACCCACTGGCCGTTAGTGTGGTGTCCTATTTACTGTATTTTATCCTTTCCTAGTCAATTATGATGTAAACAAAGGGCCAGTCCGGGATTTGAACCCGCGACCTCTCGCACCCTAAGCGAGAATCATACCCCTAGACCAACTGTCCATTTTTGAGGTGCTCTATCTACTATGTACTCTGCAATGTTGCTCAATTAAAATATAAACATTGGGCCAGGCCGGGATTTGAACCCGGGACCTCTCACAGCCGAAGCAAGAATCATACCCCTAGACCAACTGGCCGTTAGTGTGGAGTCCTATTTACTGTGTTTTCTCATTTGCTAGTCAATTATGATGTAAACAAAGGGCCAGTCCGGGATTTGAACCGGAGACCTCACGCACCCTGAGCGAGAATCATACCCCTTGACCTACTGGCCGTTAGTGTGGAGTCCTATTTAATATGTACACTGCCTGGCTAGTCAATTACAACATAAACAAATGGCCAGACCGGGACCTCTCGCACCCTAAGCGAGAATCATACCCCTAGACCAACTGGCCGTTCGTGTGTAGTCCTATCTACTATGTACTCTGCTATGTTGCCCAATTACAATATAAACATAGGGCCAGGCCGGGATTTGAACCCGGGACCTCTCGCACCCAAAGCGAGAATAATACCTCTAGACCAACTGGCCGTTGGGGTGGTGACCTATTTACTATCTACTCTGCTTGGCTAGTCAATTACAATATAAACATAGGGCCAGTCCGGGATTCGAACCCGGGACATCTCGCACCCTAAGCGAGAATCGTACCCCTAGACCAACTGGCCGTTCGTGGGGAGACCTATCTACTATCTACTCTGCTTGGCTAGTCAATTACAATATAAACATAGGGCCAGTCCGGAATTTGAACCCGAGGCCTTTCACACCCAAAGCGAGAATCATTCCCCCATACCAACTGGCCGTTCATGAGGAGTCCTATATACTATATACTCTGCCTGGTTAGTCAATTAGAATATAAACATCGGGCCAGTCCGCGATTTGAACCAGGGACCTCTCGCACCCAATGCGATAATGATATCCGTAGACTTTCTGGCCGTTCGTGTGGAGTCCTATATACTATATACTCTGCTTGGCTAGTCAATTACAATATAAACATAGGGCCAGTCCGGGATTTCAACCCGGGACCTCTCTCACCCAAAGCGGGAATCATACCCCTAGACCAACTGGCCGTTCGTGTGGAGTCCCATACACTATATACTCTGTCTGGTTAGTCAATTAGAATATAAACACAGGGCCAGTCCGCGATTTGAACCAGGGACCTCTCGCACCCTGAGCTATAATCATACCGCTAGACAAAATGGCCGTTCGTGAGGAGTCCTATCTACTATGTACTCTGCTATGTTAGTCAATTACAATAGAATGAAAGGGTCAGCCGGGATTTGAACCCGGGACCTCTCGCACCCAAGGCGAGAATCATACCCTTAGGTCAACTGGCCGTTTGTAGGGAGTCCTATCTACGATGTACACTGCCTGGTTAGTCAATTACAATATAAACATAGGGCCCGTCAGGTTTTTGAACCTGGGGCCTCTCGCACCCGAAGCGAGAATCATACCCCTAGACCAACTGGCCGTTAGTGTGGAATCCTATTTACTGTATTTTCTCATTTGCTAGTCAATTATGATGTAAACAGAGGGCCAGTACGGGATTTGAACCGGGGACCTCTCGCACCCGAAGCGAGAATCATACCCCTAGACCTACTGGTCGTTAATGTGAGTCCTATTTACTGTGTACCCTGCTTGGCTAGTCAATTACAATATGAATAAAATGGCCAGACCGGGACCTCTCGCACCCTAAGCGAGAATCATACCCCTAGACCAGCTGGCCGTTCGTGTGGAGTTCAATCTACTATGTACCCTACTTAGCTAGTCAATTACAATATAAACATAGGGCCAGTCCGGGATTTGAACCCGGGACCTCTCGCAACCAAAGCGAGAATCATACCCCTAGACCAACTGGCCGTTCGTCTGGAGACCTATCTACAATATACTCTGCTTGGCTAGTCAATTACAATATAAACATAGGGCCAGTCCGGGATTTGAACCCGGGACCTCTCGCACCCAAAGCCGGAATCATACCCCTAGACCTAATGGCCGTTAGTGTGGAGTCCTATTTACTATGTACTCTGCTTGGCTAGTCAATTACAATATAAACACAAGATGTTCAGTAAAGAACATATAGCCTACTTTCTCCTAAATGCATGGGTATTGTTATAACCCTTTGTCCTTTTCAAGGAGTATAATTGAATGTTGGTTGTAGTAGCTTGTTGAAATACAACGTGCTATAGGGATATTAAACATGAATATGAGGTGCCCTTTGCTAGTGCTACGTCTGTAAAAAAATTCATTCAATTCGGTTTCACCGTGTTTGAATTGATCTGGGGAATGGATTTGCACACATACATGGCCGCTATTTGCAAACTATTGGGCTGATGATCTAGCAGTTTGGTCAGAATATGCTTCCCACATAAAGATTTGTTGTTGCAAAATTTGGTAGAGACTAGATTATTAGGTTGGTCGTAATTACATTTTAGCCTTTAACATTTGGGTGGCCGCGATTACGTTTCCGTCAAGATGGCGGTGATATAAAACATGACTCTGAGGTGGCCTTTTCTAGTGCTACCTCTGTACCAAATTTTGTTCCATTCGGTTTCACCGTGTTCGAATTAATAGGGGGAATCGATTTTCACACAACGATGGCTGCCATCCGCAAAATATTAGGCTAATGACCTATTAGTTTGGTCAAAGGATGCTCCCTCCATAATGGTATGTTGATGCAAATTTGGTAGAGATCGGATGATTAGGTTAATCGTAATTTGATTTATGCTTTTAATATTTGTGTGGCCGCCATTACGTTTCCGTCAAGATGGCAGCGATATAAAACATGACATTGAGGTGCCCTTTGCTAGTGCTACCTCTGTACCAAATTTCATTCCATTCGGTTTCACCGTGTTCGAATTAATAGGGGTAATCAATTTTGACAAAAAGATGGCCGTCATCCGCAAACTATTAGGCTAATGACCTATTAGATATGTCAAAGGATGCTCCATTCATAAAGGTATGTTGTTGCAAAATTTGGTAGAGATCGGATGCTACCTTTGTACCAAATTTCGTTCAATTGCGCTCACCGTGTTCGAATTGATAGGGGGGGGACAGACATTCAGAGTACACACTCACACACACACAGACAGACACACTTTTTTCGCCCTGTAGTGATCTCATAAGTCTACTTTCATTTTTTGCAAAAATCGAATTTAGGCTAATAGGGCCACACCGGGACCTCTCGCACTCTAAGCGAGAATCGTACCCCTAGACCAACTGGCCGTTCATGAGGAGTTCTATCTACTATGAACTCTGCTATGTTGCTCAATTACAATATAAACATAGGGCCAGTCCGGGATTTGAACCAAGGACCTCTCGCACCCAAAGCGGGAATCATACCCCTAGACCAACTGGCCGTTCGTGTGGAGACATATATACTATGTACTCTCCTTGGCTAGTCAATTACAATATAAACATAGGGCCAGTCCGGGATATAAACCCGGGACCTCTCGCACCCACAGCGAGAATCATACCCCTAGACCAACTGGCCGTTCATGAGGAGTCCTATCTACTATGTACTCTGCTATGTTGCTCAATTACAATATAAACATAGGGCCAGGCCGGGATTTGAACCCGGGACCTCTCGCACCCAAAGCGGGAATCATACCCCTAGACCAACTGGCCGTTCGAGTGTAGTCCTATCTACTATGTACACTGCTTAGCTAGTCAATTACAATAAAAACATAGGACCAGTTCGGGATTTGAACCCGGGACCTCGCGCACCCAAAACGGGAATCATACCCCTAGACCAATTGGCCGTTAGTGTGGAGTCCTATTTACTGTGTTTTCTCATTTGCTAGTCAATTATGATGTAAACAGAGGGCCAGTACGGGATTTGAACCGGGGACCTCTCGCACCCGAAGCGAGAATCATACCCCTAGACCTAATGGCCGTTAGTGTGGAGTCCTATTTACTATGTACTCTGCTATGTTAGTCAATTACAATATCAACATAGGGCCACACCGGGACCTCTCGCTCTCTAAGCGAGAATCGTACCCCTAGACCAACTGGCCGTTTATGGGGAGTCCTATCTACTATGTACTCTGCTATGTTGCTCAATTACAGTATAAACATAGGGCCAGTCCGGAATTTGAACACGAGGCCTCTCACACCCAAAGCGAGAATCATACCCCTAGACCAACTGGCCGTTCATGAGGAGTCCTATACACTATATACTCTGCCTGGTTAGTCAATTAGAATATAAACATCGGGCCAGTCCGCGATTTGAACCAGGGACCTCTCGCACCAAATGCGATAATGATATCCCTAGACCCCCTGGCCGTTCGTGTGGAGTCCTATATACTATATACTCTGTTCGGCTAGTCAATTACAATATACACTTAGGGCCAGTCCGTGATTTGAACCCAGGACCTCTCGCACCCAAAGCTATAATCGTACCTCTAGACTAAATGGCCGTTCGTGAGGAGACCTATCTACTATGTACTCTGCTATGTTAGTCAATTACAATAGAATGAAAGGGACAGCCGGGATTTGAAACCGGGACCTATCGCACCCCAAGCGAGAATCATACCCCTAGACCAATTGGCCATTCGAGTGTAATCCTATCTATTATGTACCCTGCTTAGCTAGTCAATTACAATTTAAACTTACGGCCAGTCCGGGATTTGAACCAGGGACCTCTCGCACCCAAAGCGAGAATCATACCCCTAGACCAACTGGCCGTTCGTGTGGAGACCTATCTACTATCTTCTCTGCTTGGCTAGTCAATTACATTATAAACATAGGGCCAGTCCGGGATTTGAACCCGGGACCTCTCGCACCCAAAGCGGGAATCATACCCCTAGACTTACTGGCCGTTAGTGTGGAGTCCTATTTAATATGTACCCTGCTTAGCTAGTCAATTACAATATAAACTTAGGGTCAGTCCGGGATTTGAACCCGGGACCTCTCGCACCCAAAGCGAGAATCATACCCCTAGACCAACTGGCCGTTCGTGTGGTGACCATTCTACTATCTACTCTGCTTGGCTAGTCAATTAAAATATAAACATAGGACCAGTCCGGGATTTGAGCCCGGGACCTCTCACACCCAAAGAGAGAATCAAACCCCTAGACCAACTGGCCGTTCATGAGGAGTCCTATACATTATATACTCAGCCTGGTTAGTCAATTAGAATATAAACATAGGGCCAGTCCACGATTTGAACCAGGGACCTCTCTCACCCAATGCGATAATGATACCCCTAGACCACCTAACCGTTCGTGTGGGGTCCTATATACTATATACGCTGCTTGGCTAGTCAATTACAATAAAAACTTAGGGCCGGCCCGTGATTTGAACCCAGGACCTCTCGCACCCAAAGCGAGAATCATACCCTTAGGCCACCTGGCCGTTTGTAGGGAGACCTATCTACTATGTACACTGCCTGGTTAGTCAATTACAATATAAACATAGGGCCCGTCAGGTTTTTGAACCTGGGACCTCTCGCACCCGAAGCGAGAATCATATCCCTAGACCAATTGGCCGTCAGTGTGGAGTCCTATTTGCTGTGTTTTTTCATTTGCTAGTCATTTATCATGTAAACAGAGGGCCAGTACGGGATTTGAACCGGGGACCTCTCGCATCCGAAGCGAGAATCATACCCCTAGACCAGCTGGCCGTTCGTGTGGAGTCCTATCTACTATGTACCCTGCTTAGCTAGTCAATTACAATATAAACATATGGCCAGTCCGGGATTTGAACCCGGGATTTCTCGCACACAAAGCGGGAATCATACCCCTAGACCAACTGGCCGTTAGTGTGGAGTCCTATTTAATATGTACACTGCCTGGCTACTCGATTACAATATAAACAAATGGCCAGACCGGGACCTCTCGCACCCTAAGCTAGAATCATTCCCCTAGACCAACTGGCCGTTCGTGTGGAGTCCTATCTGCTATATACACCGCTATGTTAGTCAATTACAATATTAAGATAGGGCCAGTACGGGATTTAAACCCGGGACCTCTTGCACCCACACCGAGAATCATACCCCTAGACCAACTGGCCGTTCATGAGGTGTCCTATCTACTATGTACTCTGCTATGTTGCTCAATTACAATATAAACATAGGGCCAGGCCGGGATATGAACCCGGGACCTCTCGCACCCAAAGCGAGAAGGATACCTCTAGACCAACTGGCCGTTCGTGTGGTGACCTATCTACTATCTACTGTGCTTGGCTAGTCAATTACAATATAAACCTAGGGCCAGTCCGGGATTTGAATCCGGGACATATCGCACCCAAAGCGAGAATCATACCCCTAGACCAACTGGCCGTTCGAGTGTAGTCCTATTAACTATGTACCCTGTTTAGCTAGTCAATTACAATATAAACATAGGGCCAGTCCGGGATTTGAACCCGGGACCTCTCGCACCCAAAGCGAGAATCATACCCCTAGACCAACTGGCAGTTCGTGTGAAGACCTTTCTACAATCTACTCTGCTTGGCAAGTTAATTACAATATTAACATAGGGCCAGTCCGGTATTTGAACCCGGGACCTCTCGCACCCTAAGCTATAATCATACCCCTAGACAAAATGGCCGTTCGTGAGGAGTCCTATCTATTATATTGTTACGTGCCACCCCCCTAGTGGCACTTTTGTTAACTGGATTACGGTGGGTAGGAAGCACAACACCAATTAATGCTTAAAGAAGTAATTAAATTTATTGCGGCCAGAAAATTACACTAATCAGCAAATACAAGCAATTAGGAACCTTACTCCAGTTTACAAAGTCTCTTGCTTGTGGAGAGCTCTTGCCCCTTTCACTTGTCAACAAACCACAGAAGTTAATCCTGCCGCTAATGAGCCTAGTGGCCTTGACAGAACTACATGCAACTTCTTTCTAATGTGCGCCTACTACAGTACTTACGAGCACTTGCTGCGCGCTGTTCACCAGCTGGGAGAAACAATGTCACTTAATTTCGACACCACAATATCTGACACTCAGTGAAAGCACACTTACTCAGAACACGGCAGTCCCCTGTATGTTCCTCACTTCGCCGCTACACTAGGGGTTTCGCAAGTCACCACACTTCTGTCGCTCAGAATAAACGCTCACACTAGCTCGTAAAACACAACAACCACAACTGCTTCACGGGTCACTCTTATATAGCAGGCCGGTGACTCAATAAATGGTTCTAGATCCATCCAGGGTCCACGGCTTCTCGAGGTTTCCATCGCTGGTCCAGTCACGAATCTTCTGGACTATCCCTTTGTCTTAGTAGCCCTGTTGCATAAGGCACACGCAATACAGGGGGCATGCCACAGCCCAGCCCCTGGGGCAGTTGTGACTCAAGCGGTGAGCGATGACACAAACTCACAGCCGTAACACCACCCCCTTCCTAAAAAGGCTGATCGTCCCGATCAATCATTGGTCCGTCTGTGTCCCTCCGTAGGCTGCCAGGCGATCTCGATGCACGATCTTCATCTTCGCCCTCGGGTTCCGCTGGATCCTGTAGACGACATCGTTGATCCGTTTCACGACTCGGTACGGGCCCTCCCAGGACTTCTGAAGTTTGGGTGACAGGCCTTTCTTCCGTAATGGGTTGAAGAGCCAGACCAGTTCGTCCTCGTGGAATCCGCCGGCATCCGTCTGCTGGTCGTATCGGGTCTTCATTCGGTCGGTCTCGATCCGCAGTTTCCTCCTCGCGAACGCGTGCACGTCCTCCAGTTGGTCGACCAGTTCTTGACAATACTGGCTTACCGGGATCGGATCATTCCCAGGTCGGCCGAAGGCAAGATCGACAGGTAGACAGAGCTCCCTCCCAAACATGGCCCGGGCTGGTGTGCACCCGGTGGCTTCATGCACGGCGGCGCGGTAGGCCAGGAGAAATAGTGGATGATGTTTGTCCCAATCCCTCTGGTGCTCGCTGACGACTATTCGGAGATGGTTCTCGATGGTGCGATTGAATCGCTCTACCATCCCGTCGGACTGAGGGTGTAGCGGCGTCGTCCTTGTCTTCCGGATTCCCAGCAGCTGGCATAGGTTCTGGAACACCTGCGACTCGAAGTTCCTCCCTTGGTCGGAGTGCAGCTCCAGGGGTACTCCGTACCGGCTGACGAATTCTTTCACCAGGGTCTCTGCAATCGTCGCGGCTTCTTGGTTAGGGAGCGCATACGCCTCCGGCCATTTGGTAAAGTAGTCGCTGACGACTAATATGTAGCGGTTACCTGCCTCGCTTAACGGGAATGGCCCAGCAACATCGATGGCCACTCTCTCCATGGGGCCGCCCACGTTGTAGGTCTTCAGTGGACCCCGTCGTCTTCGTCCTGGGCCCTTGCTGGCTGCGCAATCGTGGCACCTCGCGCAGTGGTTCTCCACGTCTGTTCGGCATCCGATCCAGTAGAACCGCTCTCTCAGCTTCTCCAGGGTCTTCTTTATCCCTAGGTGTCCACCAGATGATCCTCCATGAACTTCCTTCAGGACTTCCTCCGTCATAGTCTTTGGAACGACGACTTGTTCCCGAGATGTCTTCCCGTCGGTGCTCTCCCAGGTACGGCAGATGAGGCCATCCCTTACAATCAGCGAGTCGCACTGTGCCCAGTAGGACTTAAACTTTGGGCTGCAGTCACTCACAATGTTCCACCCGGGTCTGGGGACACAGGCCCTCTTCCATTCGGCTATCAGTCCCAGGTCATCATCCTCTGCTTGTGCCCGCGTGAAAGATTCGCGGCTCCAGTTCCCTTGAAGTTCCACAGTAGTCCTTCGGCACAGTATCCCGGTGTTCTCCTCCCTTCGGGCACAGAAGGTGCAGTCTTCGGGGCACGGTCTTCGTGACAGGGCGTCGGCATTAGAATGCAGTTGGCCTTTCCTGTGCTGAATCTCAAAGTTGTACTGTTGAAGCCTCTCTAACCACCGCGCGAGTTGACCCTCGGGCTGCTTGAAGTTCAGGAGCCACCGCAGGGATGCATGGTCGGTCCTGATGAGTAATTCTTGCCCGTACAGGTACTTGTGGAAGTGTTCAATGGTCTTCACGATGGCGAGCAGCTCCTTCCTGGTGACGCAGTAGTTCCTTTCTGGCTTTGACAAGGCCTTGCTGAAGTAGGCCACTACTCTCTCCTCGCCGTCCACTACCTGCGACAGGATTCCCCCTATGCCAAAGTCGCTGGCATCGGTATCGACGATGAACCTTGTTCCAGGTCTGGGGTAGGCTAGAATAGGCGCGGTGCACAGAGCCTGCTTGAGTTGTTCGAAGGCACTGTGGCATTCTGCTGTCCACGTGAAGAGTTGGTCCTTCTCAGTCAGTCGATGTAAAGGTTTGGCGATGTCGGCGAATCCTCTCACGAAGCGACGGTAATAAGTGCAGAGTCCCAGGAAGCTTCGTAGTTGGGACTTGTCCTTCGGAACTGGCCACTCCCTCACAGCTGCTGTCTTCTCTGGGTCGGTGCGCACCCCTTCCTCGGAGACGATATGCCCAAGCTACTGGACCCGCTTCTGGAAGAGCTGACACTTCTTGGGGCTCAACTTCAGCTGGGCAGCCCGTAGCTTCAACGAGATCTCCTTCAGATTGCTGTAGTGCTCCTGGAAGCTCCTTCCCAGAACGATGACGTCGTCTAGGTATACCAGGCAGGTCTTCCAGTGTAGTCCCCTCAGAATGGACTCCATTAGCCTTTCGAAGGTCGCAGGGGCGTTGCAGAGACCGAATGGCATGACGGTGAACTGCCAGAGCCCGCTGCCCACAGAGAACGCCGTTTTCTCGCGGTCCTTAGGGTGGACCTCCACCTGCCAGTAGCCACTCTTCAAATCCAAGGTGGAGAACCATCTTGACCCTGATATGGTGTCCAGCGTGTCGTCGATCCGGGGTAGAGGGTAGCTGTCCTTCTTCGTGACGTCGTTCACCCGCCTGTAGTCCACGCAGAACCTGGTGGAACCGTCCTTCTTCTTCACAAGCACGACCGGAGAACTCCAAGGACTATGTGATGGCTCGATCACCCCTTGCTCCTTCATCTCTTCTACCATCCGGTCGACTTCGGCTTGCTTGGCGAGCGGGACACTTCGGAATGGGGCCCTAATCGGTGCGCTGTCCCCAACGTCGATTCTGTGCTGGACCAAGCTTGTCCTGCCGAAGTCTTTACTGCCCACGGAGAAGACATCCTGGAATTCACGTAGCAGGTCCTGAAGTTGGCGTGATTGCTCTTCGTCTAAATGGTCCTGGGATCCTTGGTACAGCTTCTGTAGTTCTTCTGGCAGGGCGCGTCTTCTTCGGTTGTCCGTCTGCAGGTGTCCGTCCGTCGTTTCTGTGATGCGGGCAATCCAGGTAACGGGCTCGCAGACTCCTAGGTTGGTGTCCCGGTGAACCGTAATATCGTAGTCGTTCAGGTTGGACAGGCGGACGTACGGCCGAGGCGTCGTGTTGATGAGGGTCTTGGCAACTAGCAATCCTTTTGTCTGGATGTCCTCATATTTTGGCTCGATGACAGCCGCCACTCCCTCAGGAGTTCCGTCGACAATTACGGCAGCGCTGACCTCCGTCCTGGCGGGAACGATGGCGTCTTCTCTCAGCCTTACTCGTCGTGCGGTGATGGACTCGTGCGCAGGTTGCAAAGCAAGTTCCTCACCTCCGAAGTGCAGAGTGTTGGTACTCAGGTCCAAGATGATGTTGTTCTGGTCCAGGAAGTCCAGTCCGATGATCACTTCATTTGATACGTCAGCCACAAGCACTGGATGCTTTATCGCCCGTCGACCAATGACGAACTCCAGTGATGCTTCGCCATGTACCGGTGCGGTCTCTCCGGTCGCGGTTATTAGCTGGAGGTTCCTTTGTGTGGGTTGAACTCTCCACTTCAGGATCACGGTGGGACTGACGATGGTCCTCGATGCTCCCGTGTCGATCAGCATGGGCCAGCTCACTCCGTTGACGACTCCGTCGACCATCAGGCTGCTATTGTCCCTCCGTAACTTCGTCACACGCACTTGGACTGCTGGGGCTTGACGACTGTCACAAGCCAACCTTTGCCCCCCTAGGCTGGCTGATACTTGCTTTCCTGGGCCGCGCGGTTTCCCTACGACTGACTGTCCCGACGGAAACGCTTGGCGGCGGCGATCACCGCAGTCCCTGCTCAGGTGGCCTCTCTTACGGCAGGTCCATCAGGTCGGTAGTCCTCTTCCGGGTCGCCTCTCCGGATGTCCTTCGGCTACGTTTTTGTTGGTGGTACTGCGATTCTTGAAGAAACGGCTTAGCGCCTCCATCAATTCGTCGGCCAGGGGCTTGGTCTCGTTGTTTTTTACTGGTTCGTCGACGTCCTCTTGACGCACCCGCGCGTGCATTCTAGATGCCTGTTTTGCCGTCTCGAACTCAAGTGCGTGGCTCAGCGCATCTGCCAGGGTTTTATTGCGCGCGAGTCGCAGCGCCTGTTGAGTGTCCGAGTCCCGTAGCCCGTCGGTGAAAGTCTGCGTCGCTATCTGCTCCAGAAATTCGGCCGGCGCTGTTGGGTAGGCGATCCTTACGAGGCGTGCGATGTCCATCTCGAACTCCTGCAGGGTTTCCGCGTTCTTCTGTACCCGGGTCCAGAGCTGCATCTGTAGGCCTGCTGAAGATGGCTATCTCCATATCGGGACTCCATATGGGCGATCAGTGCAGCGTAGTCCTGGGATCCAGTCGGGATGGCCTGAAGGACGTTAAGGGCGTCGCCTCTCAGCGCTACAATGAGAGCTGTAGCCTTTTCTGTGTTGTTCCAGTTATTTATGGAACAGGCTGCCTCGAACTGACGTAAGTAGGTGCTCCACGGGACCTTTCCGTCGAAGGTTGGGGGCGTCACTCTGCTATGTCCCGTTCCTGATATTCCCGGTGTAACGGTGGGCGGGCGTTGGCGCAGCTCGGCAACTTCCTCTCGTAGAGCGTTGAATTCCTCTTTCACCCCCGTCAGTGGGCGTTGGCGCAGCTCGGCAACTTCCTTTTGTAAGGCGTTGAATTTCTCCTCCACCCCCATCAGCGGGCGTTGGCGCAGCTCGGCAACTTCCACTTGTAAGGCGTCGAACTTCTTTTCCACTGCCGTGACTTCCTCACGCAGACCCAGTTCTAATTTCTTCAGGTCCTGTGTCAACTTATTCTGACCGTCTTCCATCTTCTTCTGGCCGTCCTCTATCCTCTTCAGGTCCTCCGCTAGCTTCTTCTGGCCTTCTTCTAGTTTGGCAGTTAGGTCCTCGACTAACTTCTTCTGGCCGTCCTCCATCTTTTTCTGGCTGTCCTCCATCTTCTTCAGGTCCTCCGCTAACTTCTTCTGGCCATCCTCCATCTTCTTCTGGCCATCCTCCATCTTCTTCTGGCCGTCTACCATTTTGGCAGTTAGGTCCTTGGTTAAATTCTTCTGGCCGTCTTCTATGCCATTTAACTTTTCTAGCAATGCTGCCAATTGCGCCTCCATTTTAGTTGTTTGCCTTGTAAAGGGCATGCACTCACAAGAAAATTAGAGAAAATGACCTGCTCGGGTTTTGAAACCAGGACCGTCAGGTGTTGTGCTTGAGTTCGTAATCCCGCTTCTGACACCAGTTGTTACGTGCCACCCCCCCTAGTGGCACTTTTGTTAACTGGATTACGGTGGGTAGGAAGCACAACACCAATTACTGCTTAAAGAAGTAATTAACTTTATTAAGGCCAGAAAATTACACTAATCAGCAAATACAAGCAATTAGGAACCTTACTCCATTTTACAAAGTCTCTTGCTTGTGGAGAGCTCTTGCCCCTTTCACTTGTCAACAAACCACAGAAGTTAATCCTGCCGCTAATGAGCCTAGTGGCCTTGACAGAACTACATGCAACTTCTTTCTAATGTGCGCCTACTACAGTACTTACGAGCACTTGATGCGCGCTGTTCACCAGCTGGGAGAAACAATGTCACTTAATTTCGACACCACAATATCTGACACTCAGTGAAAGCACACTTACTCAGAACACGGCAGTCCCCTGTATGTTCCTCACTTCGCCGCTACACTAGGGGTTTCGCAAGTCACCACACTTCTGTCGCTCAGAATAAACGCTCACACTAGCTCGTAAAACACAACAACCACAACTGCTTCACGGGTCACTCTTATATAGCAGGCCGGTGACTCAATAAATGGTTCTAGATCCATCCAGGGTCCACGGCTTCTCGAGGTTTCCATCGATGGTCCAGTCACGAATCTTCTGGACTATCCCTTTGTCTTAGTAGCCCTGTTGCATAAGGCACACGCAATACAGGGGGCATGCCACAGCCCAGCCCCTGGGGCAGTTGTGACTCAAGCGGCGAGCGATGACACAAACTCACAGCCGTAACAATATACTCTGCTATGTTAGTCAATTACAATATTAACATAGGGCCAGTCCGGGATTTGAAACCGAAACCTCTCGCACCCTAAGCGAGAATCATAACCCTAGACCAACTGGCCGTGAATGTGTAGTCCTAACTACTATGTACACTACCTGGTTAGTCAATTAGAATATAAATCAAGGGCCAGTCCAGGATTTGAACCCGGGACTTCTCGCACCCGAACAAGAATCATACCCCTAGACCAACTGGCCGTTAGTGTGGAGTCCTATTTACTGTGTTTTCTCATTTGCTAGTCAATTATGATGTAAACAGAGGGCCAGTCCGGAGACCTCTCGCACCCTGAGCGAGAATCATACCCCTTGACCTACTGGCCGTTAGTGTGGATTCCTATTTAATATGTACACTGCCTGGCTAGTCAATTACAATATAAACAAATGGCCAGGCCGGGACCTCTCGCACCCTAAGCGAGAATCATACCCCTAGACCACCTGGCCGATCGTGTGGAGTCCTATCTACTATATACACTGCTATGTTAGTCAATTACAATATCAACATAGGGCCAGTCCGGGATTTAAACCCGGGACCTCTCGCACTCACAGCGAGAATCATACCCCTAGACCAACTGCCCGTTTATGACGAGTCCTATCTACTATATACTCTGCTATGTTGCTCAATTACAATATAAACATAGGGCCTGGCCGGGATATGACCCCGGGACCTCTCGCACCCAAGGCGAGAATGATACCTCTAGACCAACTGGCCGTTTGTGTGGAGACCTATCTACTATCTACTGTGATTGGCTAGTCAATTACAATTTAATCATAGGGCCAGTCCGGGATTTGAACCCGGGACCTCTCGCACCCAAAGCGAGAATCATACCCCTAGACCAACTGGCCGTTAGTGTCGAGTCCTATTTACGATGTACTCTGCTTGGCAAGTCAATTATAATATAAACATAGGGACAGACCGGGACCTCTCGCTCTCTAAGCGAGAATCGTACCCCTAGATCAACTGGCCGTTCATGAGGAGTCCTATCTACTACGTACTCTGCTATGTTGCTCAATTACTATATAAACATAGGGCCGGTCCGGGATTTGAACCAAGGACCTCCCGCACCCAAAGCGAGAATCATACCCCTAGACCAACTGGCAGTTCGGGTGGAGACCTATATACTATGTACTCTCCTTGGCTAGTCAATTACAATATAAACCTAGGGCCAGTCCGGGATTTGAACCCGGGACCTCTCGCACCCTAAGCTATAATCATACCCCTAGACAAAATGGCCGTTCGTGAGGAGTCCTATCTAATATGTACTCTCCTTTGTTAATCAATTACAATAGAATTAAAGGGCTAGTCCGGGATTTGATCCTGGATCTCTCGAACCATAAAAGTGGAACACACCCCAACACCAACTGGCCATGAATGTGTAGTCCTATCTACTGTGTACATGGCCTGGTTAGTCAATAAAAATAAAAATATAGGGCCAGTTAGGGATTTGAACGCGGGACCTCTCACAACCTAAGTTAGAATCATCCACCTAGACCTACTGGCCGTTAATGTGGATTCCTATTTACTATGTACTCTCCTTGGATAGTCAATTACAATGTAAACAAAGGGTCAGCCCGTGATTTGACCCGGGACCTCTCACACCCTAAACGAGAATCATACCCCTAGACCAACTGACAGTTCGTGTGGAGTCCTGTCAACTATGCACTCTGCTTGGCTAGTCAATTACAATATAAACATAGGGCCAGTCAGGGATTTGAACCCGGGACCTCTCACACTCAAAGCGAGAAACATACCCCTAGACCTACTGACCGTTAGTGTGGACTCGTATCAACTATGTACTCTGCTTGGCTAGTCAATAACAATATAAATATGAGGCCAGCCTGGGAATTGAACCCGGTACCACTTGCACCCGAAGCGAGAATCATACCCCTAGACCTACTGGCCGTTCGTGTGGAGTCCTATCTACTATGTACTTTGCTATGTTAGTCAATTACAATAGAATGAATGGGCCAGTCCCAGATTTGAACCTGGACCTCTCCAACCTTAAAAGTGAAACACACACTAAGACCAACAGGCCGTGAATGTGTAGTCCGAAATACTATGTACACTACCTGGTTAGTCAATTACAATATAAATGTAGGGCCAGTCCAGGATTTGAACCCGAGTCCTCTCGCACCCGAAAGGAGCATCATGCCTCTAGAACAACTGGCTTTTCGTGAGGAGTCTCTGCTATGTTTGTCAATTACAATATGAACATAGGGCCAGTCCGGGTTTTGAACCCATGACCTCTCTCACCCAATGCGAGAATCATACCCCTAGACCAACTGACCGTTCGTGTGTCGTACTATCTACTATGTACTCTGCTTGGCTAGTCAATTACAATATAAACATAGGGCCAGTTCGGGATTTGAACGCGGGACCTATCGCACCCAAAGCGACAATCATACCCCTAGACCAGCTGGCCGTTCGCGTGTCGTACTATCTACTATGTACCATGCTAGGCTAGTCAATTACAACATAAACATAGGGCCAGGCCGGGATTTGAACCGGGGAACTCTCGCACCCAATGCGATGATACCCCTAGACCACCCGGCCGTTCATGTGAAGTCCTGTATAGTATATACTCTGATTGGCTAGTCAATTACAATATAAACATAGGGCCAGTCCGTGATTTGAACCCAGGACCTCTCGCACCCTAAGTGAGAATCATACCCCTAGACCAACTGGCCGTTCGTGTGGAGTCCTATCTACTATATACTCTGCTATGTTAGTCAATTACAATATAACAATAGGGCCAGTCCGGGATTTGAACCTGGACCTCTCCAACCCTAAAAGTGAAACACACCATAAGACCAACTGGCCGTGAATGGGTAGTCCTAACTACTATGTACACTACCTGGTTAGTCAATTAGAATATATATCAAGGGCCAGTCCGGGATTTGAATCGGGGTCCTCTCGCACCCGAAGCAAGAATTATACCGCTAGACCAACTGGCCGTTAGTGTGGAGTCCTATTTACTGTGTTTTCTCATTTGCTAGTCAATTACAATATAAACATAGGGCCAGTCCGGGATTTGAACCCGGGACATATCGCACCCAAAGCGAGAATCATACTCCTAGACCAACTGGCCGTTCGCGTGTAGTCCTATTTACTATGTACCCTGCTTAGCTAGTCAATTACAATATAAACATAGGGCCAGTCCGGGATTTGAACCCGGGACCTCTCGCACCCAAAGCGAGAATCATACCCCTAGACCAACTGGCCGTTCGTGTGGAGACCTATCTACAATCTACTCTGCTTGCAAGTTAATTACAATATAAACCTAGGGCCAGGCCAGGATTTGAAACCGGGTCCTCTCGCACCCTAAGCTATAATCATACCACTAGACAAAATGGCCGTTCGTGAGGAGTCCTATCTAATATGTACTCTGCTTTGTTAATCAATTACAATAGAATTAAAGGGCCAGTCCGGGATTTGATCCTGGATCTCTCGAACCATAAAAGTGGAACACACCCCATCACCAACTGGCCATGAATGTGTAGTCCTATCTACTGTGTACATGGCCTGGTTAGTCAATAAAAATAAAAATATAGGGCCAGTCAGGGATTTGAAAGCGGTACCTCTGGCAACCTAAGTTAAAATCATCCACCTAGACGTACTGGCCGTTAGTGTGGATTCCTATTTACTATGTACTCTCCTTGGATAGTCAATTACAATGTAAACAAAGGGTGTGTCCGTGATTTGACCCGGGACCTCTCGCACCCTAAACGAGAATCATACCCCTTGACCAACTGACCGTTCGTGTGGACTCCTATCTACTATGCACTCTGCTTGGCTAGTCAATTACAATATAAAAACAAGATGTTCAGTAAAGAACATATAGCCTACTTTCTCCTAAATGTATGAGTATAGTTATAACTCGTTGTTATTATCAAAGAGTATAATAGAACTATTCTTTGTTGAAGACCTTAGAAACGATTTACCTCTACCAAACGTCACAACCTAGATAAAAACTGCTACCATCATTGAAGAAAGAAAGATAAGAAGTATATCAAGAATGTTATGGATCTGGAGACATAATCGACCGGACTGGCTGCGTGGCTCAGCGGTAACGTTCTCGCTTGCTGGGCCCTAGGTTGCAGGTTCGTATCCTGGCGCAGTCAGCTGGCATTTGAGGGTGCACAAATGCGAGGGAGCCGTGTCAGTACATTTACTGGCACGTTAAAGATCCCCTTTGGGCCAAAATTCCGGCACCCCGGTGTCTCTAAAAGCAGCAGTAGTTAAAAGGGATGTAAAAACAATAATAACATTATTATTATTATTATTACGACCTGCCGTGGGCAACATCCAACTTTGAGTTGAGGCATGTCTTTACACGTCTGGTTGTGCATGGCTTTCACAACCCTAATTGAATTAACAAATCTTTCCATGACCCTACAGAGACGTGTGTATACAAACTATGTGGATATTTTCGATAATATAATCCTAACAGAGCGAGTGCATTCTAGCGGCCAGAAGAAGAAACTTTTCAATAAAATCTGGAAGTTACCTCTTTGGCAGCTAGATGTCTCGAGTAAATCTGCTGGCGAAATATGTTTTAATTAAATATATATTTTACACCATAATGTGCACAATATAACGCTTAATAACATTTCCAAGTAACGCAAAATAGGCTGTTACAAACCCTTTATAATAAAAAGTTAAAATGTATCGTAGTATCATCTTGCCATTCTTCAAATTCGATGCGCGTAGAATGATAATGGTATAGTAATCAATGGAGCCCCACGTAGACTAGTCGTGACATCTAGTGGTGAAATATCGAACAATATAATCCTAACAGAGCGAGTGCATTCTAGCGGCCAGAAGAAGAAACTTTTCAATAAAATCTGGAAGTTACCTTTTTGGCAGCTAGATGTCTCGAGTAAATCTGCTGGCGAATTATGTTTTAATTATATATATATTTTACACCATAATGTGCACAATATAACGCTTAATTTTAAAACATCTGAGTCGTTACAAAACAATAAACATATAACATTTCAAGCAAAAAACCTAGCTCTGATCGGGTTTGAACCATAGGCATTTGAGCAATAGGCTAACGCTCTACCACTGAGCTAATTGTGTTAAAGAATATCGTTCTATTTAACATGACTTACATAGAACTTGTTAGCAAATAATGATTTATACTAAACGATTTCATCACTGGAGTATATTATTTATATATAAAGCATTTCATACAAAGTTTATTTATTTTTTATCAGTACGCTATATTGCATGCAATACTCATATTAGTGAAATATAAGTCAAGCACAAGATATCCGCTGCCAACTTGTCTTATTACTGAATCAGTTCAGCTTTTTAAAATCACGTCTGCACTATAGTATTACAAAATAAACTTTCAATTTCTAACGTGCCTCTTCCTTTAGAACAGTTAAAACGATTCTCGGCTCGATAATCGGAACTGGTGGGTCCCATGATATGGATTATAAAGTTTGCATAATTCGCACGGCCGCCATCCTGAAATGGTATGGCGGACGACCTTGTAGTTTGGTCACAAGACGCATCCTATACGAAGGTATGTTGTTACCAAATTTGGTAGAGATCGGATGATTTGGTTAGTCGTTATTTGAATTTACGTTTTGAACGTTTGAGTGGCCGCCATTCAGTTTTAGTAAAGATGGCGGCGATATAAAACATGACACTGAGGTGTCCTTTGCTAGTGCTACCTTTGTACCAAATTTCGTTCAATTCGCATTCACCGTGTTCGAATTGATAGGGGGGGACAGACATTCAGAGTACACACACACACAGACTCACACACACACATACACACACACAGACAGACACACTTTTTTCGCCCTGTGTTGATCTCATAAGTCTACTTTCATTTTTTGCAAAAATCGAAAGTAGGCTAATAGGGCCAGTCAGGGATTTGAACCCGGGACCTCACGCACTCAAAGCGAGAAACATACCCCTAGACCTACTGGCCGTCAGTGTGGAGTCCTATATACTATGTACTTTGCTATGTTAGTCAATTACAATTGAATGAATGGGCCAGTCCGAGATTTGAACCTGGACCTCTCCAACCCTAAAAGTGAAACACACCATAAGACCAACAGTCCGTGAATGTGTAGTCCGAAATACTATGTACACTACCTCGTTAGTCAATTACAATATAAACATAGGGCCAGTCCGGGTTTGAACCCGTGACCTCTCGCACCCATTGCGAGAATCATACCCCTAGACCAACTGACCGTTCGTGTGGAGTGCTATCTACGATGTACTCTGCTTGGCTAGTCAATTACAATATAAACATAGGGCTAGACCGGGACCTCTTGTACCCTAAGCGAGAATCATACCCCTAGACCAACTGGCCGTTTGTAGAGAGTCCTATCTACTATGTACATTGCCTGGTTAGTCAATTACAATATAAACATAGGGCCTGTCAGGTTTTTGAAACCGGGAACTCTCGCACCCGAAGCGAGAATCATACCCCTAGACCAACTGTCCGTTAGTGTGGAGTCCTATTTACTGTGTTTTCTCATTTGCTAGTCAATTATGATGTAAACAGAGGGCCAGTCCGGGATTTGAACCGGGGACCTCTCGCACCCGAAGCGGGAATCATACCCCTAGACCTACTGGCCGTTCGTGTGGAGTCCTATCTACTATGTTCCCTGCTATCTTGCTCAATTACAATATAAACATAGGGCCGGTCCGGGATTTGAACCAGGGACCGCTCGCACCAAGAGCGAGAATCATATCCCTAGACCAACTGGCCGTTAGTGTGGAGACCTATATACTATGTACTCTCCTTGGCTAGTCAATTAAATATAAACCTCGGGCCAGTCCGGGATTAGAACCCGGGACCTCTCGCACCGTAAGCTATAATCATACCCCTAGACAAAATTGCCGTTCGTGAGGAGTCCTATCTACTAAGTACTCTTGTTTGTTAATCAATTACAATAGAATTAAAGGGCCAGACCGGGATTAGATCCAGGATCTCTCGAACCGTAAAAGTGGAACACACTCCAACACCAACTGGCCATGAATGTGTAGTCCTATCTACTGTGTACATGGCCTGGTTAGTCAATAAAATAAAAATATAGGGCCAGTCAGGGATTTAAACGCGGGACCTCTCGCAACTTAAGTTAGAATCATCTACCTAGACCTACTGGCCGTTAGTGTGGATTCCTATTTACTATGTACTCTCCTTGGATAGTAAATTACAATGTAAACAAAGGGTCAGTCCGTGATTTGACCCGGGACCTCTCGCACCCTAAACGAGAATAATACCCCTTGAGCAACTGACCGTTCGTGTGGAGTCCTATATACTATGTACTCTGCTTGGCTAGTCAATTACAATAAAAACATAGGGCCAGTAAGGGATTTGAACGCGGGACCTCTCGCACTCAAAGCGAGAAACATACCCCTAGAACTACTGGTCGTTCGTGTGGAGAACTATCTACTATCTACTCTGCTTGGCTAGTCAATTACAATATAAACATAGGGCCAGTCCGGGATTTTACCCGGGACCTCTCACACCCAAAGCGAGAATCATACCCCTAGACCAACTTGCCGTTCATGATGAGTCCTATACACTATATACGCTGCCTGGTTAGTGAATTAGAATATAAACATAGGGCCAGTCCGCGATTTTACCCAGGGACCTCTCGCACCCAATGCGTTTATGATACCCTTAGACCACCTGGCCGTTCGTGTGGAGTCCTATATACACACATCAAAAAAAGTTTTGCATCACCTCGGTTCCCAGATCTCCGGCATATAGACGTTGACTGTGTATATTGTATCCAAGATACAGTCCCTTTGACTGTTCATAGATGTCACTAAAACTGCTCAAAGATGTAAACAACCATGCATGAGCAGGGCCTATTAGACGGAGGGGGTACGACAGCCGATCAGTTCCAGTCATTCCACCAGGACGAAGGTACGCTGCTCATGTTGTCTGTAGTTCTACCATGCCTAGAAGGTCAATACCGCAGTTCGATCGCGTCCGCATTGTTACTTAGTGTCAAGAAGGGCTCTCAACAAGGGAAGTTTCCAGGCGTCTCAGAGTGAACCAAAGCGATGTTGTTCGGACATGGAGGAGGTACAGAGATACAGGAACTGTCGATGACAGGCCTCGCTCAGGCCGCCCAAGGGCTACTACTGTAGTGGATGACCGCTACTTACGGATTGCCGCTCGGAGGAACCCTGACAGCAATGCCACCATGTTGAATAATGCGTTTCGTTCAGCCACAGGACGTCGTGTTTCAACTCAAACTGTGCGCAATAGGCTGCATGATGCGCAACTTCACTCCCGACGTCCATGGCGAGGTCCAGCTTTGCAACCCCGACACCATGCAGCGCGGTACAGATGGGCCCAACAACATGCTGAATGGACCCCACGGAATTGGCATCACGTTCTCTTCACCGATGAGTGTCGCATATGCCTTCAACCAGACAATCGTCGGAGACGTGTTTGGAGGCACCCTGGTCAGGCTGAACGTCTTAGACACACTGTCAAGCGAGTGCAGCAAGGTGGTGGTTCCCTGATGTTTTGGGCTGGCATTATGTGGGGCCGACGTACGCCACTGGTGGTCATGGAAGGCTCCGAAACGGCTATACGATACCTGAATGACATCCTCCGACCCATAGTGCAACCATATCGGCAGAATATTGGAGAGGCATTTGTCTTCATGGACGACAATTCTCGACCTCATCGTGCACATCTTGTGAATGCGTTCCTTCAAGATAACGACATCGCTCGACTACAGTGGCCAGCATGTTCGCCAGACATGAACCCTATCGAACATGCTTGGGACATGTTGAAAAGGGCTGTTTATGGACGTCTTGACCCACCAACCACTCTGAGAGATTTACGCCGAATTGTCGTTGAGGAGTGGGACAATTTGGACCAACAGTGTCTTGATGAACTTGTGGATAGTATGCCTCGACGAATACAGGCATGCATCAATGCAAGAGGACGTGCTACTGGGTATTAGAGGTAGTGGTGTGTACTGCAATCTGGACCACAAATGCTGAAAGTCTAGCTGTATGATGGTACAACATGCAATGTGTGGGTCTCATGAGCAATAAAACGAGCTGAAATGTTGTTTGTGTTGATCTCTATTCCCTTTGTATTTAAAGGTTCCGGAACTCTTGGAACCGAGGTGATGCAAAACTTTTTTGATGTGTGTAGTATATACTCTACTTGGCTAGTCAATTACAATATAAACATTGGGCCAGCCCGTGATTTGAACCCAGGACCTCTCGCACCCAATGTGAGAATCATACCCCTAGACCAACTGTCTGTTTGTATGGAGTCCTATCTACCATATACTCTGCTATGTTAGCCAATTGCAATATAAACATAGGGCAAGTCCGGGATTTTAATCCGGGATCTCTCGCACCCTAAGCGAGAATCATACCCCTAGACCAACTGGCCGTTTATGAGGAGCCCTATCGAATATGTACTCTGCTATGATGCTCAATTACAATATAAACATAGGGTCAGTCCGAGACTTGAAGCCGGGACCTCTCGCACCCAAAGCGAGAAGCATACCCCAAGACCAAATGGCCGTTCGTATGGAGTCCTCTCTGCTATATACTCTGTTATGTTAGTCAATTACAATATAACCATAGGGCCAGTCCGGGATTTGAACCTGGACCTCTCCAACCCTAAAAGTGAAACACACCCTAAGACCAACAGGCCGGGAATGTGTAGTCCTAACTACAATGTACATTACCTGGTTAGTCAATTAGTATATAAATCAAGGGCCAGTCCGGGATTTGAATTCGGGACCTCTCGCAACCTATGTTAGAATCATCCACCTAGACCCGAAGCGAGAATCATACACCTTAACCTACTGGCCGATAGTGTGGTGTCCCATTTAATATGTACTCTGCTTGGCTAGTCAATTACAATATAAACAATGGGCCAGACCGTGACCTCTCGCACCCTAAGCGAGAATCATACCCCTAGACCAACGGGCCGTTCGTGTGGAGTCCTATCTACTATATACACTGCTATGTTAGTCAATTACAATATCAACATGGGGCCAGTCCGGGATTTAAACCCGGGACCTCTCGCACCCACAGCGAGAATCATACCCCTAGAACAACTGGCCGTTCATGAGGAGTCCTATCTACTATGTACTCTGCTATGTTGCTCAATTACAATATAAACATAGGGCCAGGCCGGGATTTGAACCCGGGACCTCTCACAACCAAATCGAGAATCATACCCCAAGACCAACTGGCCGTTCATGAATAGTCCTATACACTATATACTCTGCCTGGTTAGTCAATTAGAATATAAACATAGGACCAGTCCGCGATTTGAACCAGGGACCTCTCGCACCCAATGCGATAATGATACCCCTAGACCACCTGGCCGTTCGTGTGGAGTCCTATATACTATATACTCTGCTTGGCTAGTCAATTACCAGATAAACTCAGGGCCAGTCCGTGATTTGAACCCAGGACCTTTCGCACCCTAAGCTATAATCTTACCCCTAGACAAAATGGCCGTTCGTGAGGTGTCCTATCTACTATGTACTATGCTATGTTAGTCAATTACAATAGAATGAAAGGGTCAGCCGGGATTTGAACCCGGGACCTCTCGCACCCAAAGCGAGAATTATACCCCTAGAACAACTGGCCGTTCGTGTGGAGACCTATCTACTCTGTACTCTGCTTGGCTAGTCAATTACAATATAAACATAGGGCCAGTCCAGGATTTGAACCCGTGACCTCTCGCACCCCAAGCGAGAATCATAGCCCTAGACCTAATGGCCGGTAATGTGGAGTCCTATTTCCTATGTACTCTGCTTGGCTAGTCAATTACATTATAAACATAGGGCCACACCGGGACCTCTCGCACTCTAAGCGAGAATCGTACCCCTAGACCAACTGGCCGTTCATGAGGAGTCCTATCTACTATGTACTCTGCTATGTTGCTCAATTACAATATAAACATAGGGCCAGTCCGGGATTTGAACCAAGGACCCTTCGCACGCAAAGCGAAAATCATACCCCTAGACCAACTGGCCATTCGTGTGGAGACCTAAATACTATGTACTCTCCTTGGCTAGTCAATTACAATATAATCCTAGGGCCAGTCCGGGATTTGAACCCGGGACCTCTCGCACCCTAGGCTATAATCATACCCCTAGACAAAATGGCGGTTCGTGAGGAGTCCTATCAACTACGTACTCTGCTTTGTTAATCAATTACAATAGAATTAAAGGGCCAGTCCAGGATTTGATCCTGGACCTCTCGAACCGTAAAAGTGGAACACACCCCAACACCAACTGGCTATGAATGTGTAGTCCTATCCTACTGTGTACATGGCCTGGTTAGTCAGTAAAAATAAAAATATAGGGCCAGTCAGGTATTTGAACGCGGGACCTCTCGCAACCTATGTTAGAATCATCCACCTAGACCTACTGGCCGTTAGTGTGGATTCCTATTTACTATGTACTCTCCTTGGATAGTCATTTACAATGTAAACAAAGGGTCAGTCCGTGATTTGACCCGTGACCTCTCGCACCCTAAACGAGAATCATACCCCTTGACCAACTGACCGTTCGTGTGGTGTCCTATCTACTATGTACTCTGCTTGGCTAGTCAATTACAATAAAAACCTAGGACCAGTCCGGAATTTGAACCCGGGACATATCGAACCCAAAGCGGGAATCATACCCCTAGACCAACTGGCCCTTCGCGTGTAGTCCTATTTACTATGTACCCTGCTTAGCTAGTCAATTACAATATAAACAAAGAGGCAACCCGGGATTTGAACCCGGGACCTCTCGCTCTATAAGCGAGAATCGTACCCTTAGACCAACTGGCCGTTCATGACAAGTCCTATCTACTATGTACTCTACTATGTTGCTCAATTACAATATAAACATAGAGCCAGTCCGGGATTTGAACCCGGGACCTGTCACACCCAAAGCGAGAATCATACCCCTAGACCAACTGGCCGATCATTAGGAGTCCTGTACACCATATACTCTGCCTGGTTAGTCAATTAGAATATAAACATAGGGCCAGTCCGTGATTTGAACCCAGGACCTCTCGCACCCTAGGCTATAATCATACCCCTTGACAAAATGGCCGTTCGTGAGGAGTCCTATCTACTATGTACTCCGCTATGTTAGTCATTTACAATAGAATGAAAGGGTCAGCCGGGATTTGAACCCGGTACCTCCCGAACCCGAAGCGAGAATCATACCCCTAGACCAACTGGCCGTTAGTGAGGAGTCCAATTTACTGTGTTTTCTCATTTGCTAGTCAATTATGATGTAAACAGAGGGCCATTACGGGATTTGAACCGGGGACCTCTCGCACCCGAAGCGAGAATTATACCCCTAGACCCACTGGCCGTTAGTGTGTGTCCTATTTACTGTGTACTCTGCCTGGCTATTCAATTACAATATAAACAAAGGCCCAGACCGGGACCTCTCGCACACTAAGCGAGAATCATACCCCTAGACCAACTGGCCGTTCGTGTGGAGTCCTATCTACTATGTACCCTGCTCAGCTAGTCAATTACAATATAAACATAGGGCCAGTCCGGGATTTGAACCCGGGACCTCTCGAACCCATAGCGGGAATCATACCCCTAGACCTACTGGCCGTTAGTGTGGAGTCCTAAATACTATGTACTCTGCTTGGCTAGTCAATTATAATATACCCATAGCGTTTAGAAGAGAAAGTGACGCGACTTGTGGAGTTTGTATTGTCCAGCCGCTAGGTGGCTCTAGCGTCGGCTAGCGCTGAGTGAGGACGGTATCAATACAAGCAGTTGAATGTTACTTTTCAGTAACTGAATGTTATCAGCTTACACTACGTTGTATTAGACATGATGATCCAAATACAAAATTCTCCGCACTGAGTATATACAACGCTAACGTCCGTTGTGTTAATTATGAAACATCAGATTGCGTCATAGGTTCATATAATAAGGAAATAAAACATTCCAACGGGGGTCAAAATGTAACTGAATGTGTGAAAATCGTAAAGCTACAGACCATTCACTACTGCACAAATAAAGGAAATATAATATAATACAGTATAATGACTAAACTCACCCATATAAATTATAGCTCTCAGTTGTCCGAAGCTTTGGACAGCTTACGCGATGATTTTCCAGACTTAGAAGTTGACTGCTATTTCCTAATTTCTTTCGTACGAAAGAAAAAGCGCACTTCATGAAATGAAAAACGAGTTTTCCAATAAGGTCCAGTTTATGTTCCATACACCATCAAAAAATCACGGCCCTAAAACAATCTCATCAATGCTGTCCTAACACTCATAAAATATATCAACCCACAAATTTGAAAGGGAAGATAATTCCATTTCAACGACTATTCGACCTGTAAAAGAATGTTGAAGACACTGTCAGACGGTTGAGTTAGGTAACTAAGGGCATTTATTGTGCCAAAGTCCTTTATATTAGTGAAAGTTGCAGCTGTTGTGTCCGATGGCCTTTTCACTTTGAAGGGTTGTTGCACACTTCACACAACAGATCCCTTTCCTTAGTTGCTTGACAATATACCCGGCTAGATAGTGTGGGACTGCACCAGGCTTCAAACTCCATCTCATTCTCGCCATTTCGACTGTCTTTCCTTCTATAATGAAAGTGTCCGTTTTTATAAGGAAATTATCGGAGCAATGTTTGTCACATAGCCTGCATATGACTTACTTGACAATTTAATGTCTTTCCTCGGAATGGCCTTAGCCCATTTAAATAAATCATCTTCGGCTTTTGGAGGTCTAAAAAAGTGCCTACCTGTTGCAGATGACTTGTCGTATCCAGATCGGCACCCGGGAACAAAACAACACGGCATATTCACTTACACAGTTTTGTTTGACGAATCTTACCAGGTTATAATTCACTCGACAGCACAAACGTAAAGAAATAAGTGTAAAGGCTTACGAATACTAAACACACCAGTGTCATAACGTATGTATTATTTCACTATCGCTTCTTGATCGCATACACTTTTCAACACCAAGAAATAAGGACTAAACACGGCAGCATTTCCATGTTTTCAAACTCGCGAGCGCTTAGAAATTGTCTCCAGCCAGCCACAACCAACCGCTGCGCAGTCTACCGGCGGGCGCAGCAACTACCCATACTAAAGATACGGCAAACTCGGGAGTCGGCACACTTTCTCTTCTAAACGCTATGATATAACCATGGGGCCACACCGGGACCTCTCACACTATAGGCGAGAATCGTACCCCTAGACCAACTGGCCGTTCATGAGGAGTCCTATCTACTATGTACTCTGCTATGTTGCTCAATTACAATATAAACATATGGCCGGTCCGGGATTTGAACCAAGGACCTCTCGCACCCATAGCGAGAATCATACCCCCAGACCAACTGGCCGTTCGTGTGGACACCTATATACTATGTACTCTCCCTGGCTAGTCAATTACAATATAAACCTAGGGCCAGTCCGGGATTTGACCCGGGACCTCTCGCACCCTAAGCTATAATCATACCCCTAGACAAAATGGCCGTTCGTGAGGAGTCCTGTCTACTATGTACTCTGCTTTGTTAATCAATTACAATAGAATTAAAGGGCCAGTCCGGGATTTGATCCTGGATCTCTCGAACCATAAAAGTGGAACACACCCCAACACCAACTGGCCATGAATGTGTAGTCCTATCTACTGTGTACATGGCATGGTTAGTCAATAAAAATAAAAATATAGGGCCAGTCAGGGATTTGAACGCGGGACCTCTCGCAACCTAAGTTAGAATCATCCACCTAGACCTACTGGCAGTTAGTGTGGATTCCTATTTACTATGTACTCTCTTTGGATAGTCAATTACAATGTAAACAAAGGGTCAGTCCGTGATTTGACCCGGGACCTCTCGCACCCTAAACGAGAATCATACCCCTTGACCAACTGACCGTTCATGTGGAGTCCTATCTACTATGCACTCTGCTTGGCTAGTCAATTACAATATAAACATAGGGCCAGTCAGGGATTTGAACCCGGGACCTCTCGCACTCAAAGCGAGAAACATATCCCTAGACCTACTGGCCGTTAGTGTGGACTCTATCTACTATGTACTCTCCTTGGCTAGTCAATTACAATATAAATATGAGGCCAGCCTGGGATTTGAACCCGGTACCTCTCGCACCCAAAGCGAGAATAATACCCCTAGACCTACTGGCCGTTCGTGTGGAGTCCTATCTACTATGTACTTTGCTATGTTAGTCAATTACAATAGAATGAATGGGCCAGTCCGAGATTTGAACCTGTACCTCTCCAACCCTAAAAGTGAAACACACCCTAAAACCAATAGGCCGTGAATGTGTAGTCCGAAATACTATGTTCACTACCTCGTTAGTCAATTACACTATAAACATAGGGCTAGACCGGGACCTCTCGTACCCTAAGCGAGAATCGTACCCCTAGACCAACTGGCCGTTTATGAGGAGCCCTATCTACTATGTACTCTGCTATGTTGCTCAATTACAATATAAAAATATGGTCAGTCCGAGATTAAAACCCGGGACCTCACGCACCCAAAGCGAGAATCATAACCCTAGACCAACTGGCCGTTAGGGTGGAGTAATATTTACTGTGTTTTCTCATTTGCTAGTCATTTATGATGTAAAGAAAGGGCCAGTCCGAGATTTGAACCTGGACCTCTCCAACCCTAAAAGTGAAACACACCCTAAGACCAACAGGCCGTGAATGTGTAGTCCGAAATACTATGTACACTACCTGGTTAGTCAATTACAATATAAATGTAGGGCCAGTCCGGGATTTGAACCCGGGTCCTCTCGCACCCGAAGCGAGCATCATGCATCTAGAACAACTGGCCTGTCGTGAGGAGTCTCTGCTATGTTAGTCAATTACAATATACACATAGGGCCAGTCCGGGTTTTGAACCCGTGACCTCTCGCACCCGAAGCGAGAATCATACCCCTAGACCAACTGACCGTTCGTGTGGAGTCCTATCTACTATATACTCTGCTATGTTACTCAATTACAATATAAACATAGGGCCAGTCCGGGATTTGAACCCGGGACCTCTCGCACCCTAAGCGAGAATCATAACCCTAGACCAACTGGCCGTGAATGTGTAGTCCTAACTACTATGTACACTACCTGGTTAGTCAATTAGAATATAAATCAAGGGCCAGTCCGCGATTTGAACACGGGACCACTCGCACCTGAAGCAAGAATCATACCCCTAGACCAACTGGCCGTTAGGGTGGAGTGCTATCTACAATGTACTCTGCTTGGCTAGTCAATTACAATATAAACATAGGGCTAGACCAGGACCTCTCGTACCCTAAGCGAGAATCGTACCCCTAGACCAACTGGCCGTTAGTGTGGTGTCCTATTTACTGTGTTTTCTCCTTTGCTAGTCTATTGTACAGGCCCGGGGGGCTGTACCCCCTGAGAGCCACCCCCCATCTTCTACTAAATCTCACCCTAACTGGCAAACATCATAGGACCAGAACATCACTTTTACACGGCAAGAGGCGGCCACCCAACTCGGGAGGTTAGCCAACCACTTGCAACACATTCATAAACATTAACACTATAACTAACTGGGACAGCTACGTCAATGGAATGCTGACTGTGCAACGGCAGGACCTATAAGAAGAGAGGCCTTTTGGGAGCATTATCTGTCATACAGTGTGTGCTGCCGAAGGCCCTGCTCCAGCTACTATCATCAGGTGAGCATCAGCAAGTGTTCAGATATCCTTTACTTTGTAACACCCATCCACAAACTTGTACACTTAACTTATACCATTATTTACATTCCCCTAAAAGGGACTTACAATTTCATACTCACTGGCCAATAAACACTTGGTCAGTAAACTACACATTGCATTCATAATTACACGCCTCTTTACATCCTCATACCCTTCCTGACTCTCGTCACGATTGACCGTGACAATAGTAGCCAAGTAATTGCTTGCTCAGGTTTCATTGTGCTCCCGCACGCGTCTCGACTGCATAGAAGCGAGCCGCTGACATAAGCACGGCTGTTATATCACTCACTCCGTCCAGCTGACAGGCTGGCATATTAGCCTGCACTCAGATGTTCATCCCCCAGTAGGCTTTTGCATCTTACCAGGAACACCCCCTAGCATTTGAACATCAAACAACACGCTACACTGGTAAGCTCTCCCAGCTGCGAGAAGCGCCATCATTTAGAAATCACCTTCCAAATTAGTACAATAACACTAATTTTTAGTCCCTAAACTACCCCCCCAACTAAGGGATCTAAAACATATTGGAGGAGACGTGGCTACTACGCACAGTAAGGGTAGGACTCATACAACTAGCCCTCGTAGTAGAAACGACCCCTATCGCACGCAGCCAAGCGAAAAAGTCAAAATTTTTTTTTGATAGAAGGCATTATTTTTTCCTTTACCATAGCTACACAAGGGAATTTTTTTCTCAAACCCACCCCCACCCCCTGGAAAGAATCAGAGATATAAGACATTGCGAAACACGCACAGTTATTTTAATATACATACACTTGATTCAGCATAGCCCCTCTATACCGCCTGGCTGTGCTGAGGAGCATTGGGGAGTACAGGAGTTAATTGCCTGACACAAGGTCTTTGAAACAAGGCAGGACTACCTCAGAAGGTTTCAGCCGCTCCTGCATGCCCAGTATATGCGGATTATAAGGGCACTTGTCCAGCCACTCCGCAGCGCTATGAATCGCAAGATTCGAGCCAAAATCCCCACCCTCCGTACACAAATCATTAAGGCACACTGGCAACTACACTGCAGACACGAATTCATGTTCCAGCAATGGGAAACACTCATAACAGAACACCAACGGATAGGGACTAATGACACCAAAGTCGCCGAACAGGCCATGAGCCTCAGTAGGCAGTACGCCCAAATTTGGGACGAGTATAGGGAGCTCCATGCTAACAAGGTCATTTTTGAGTTCATGGCAGGGCCGCCAGCCCAGCCGAGAGAGGACATAAGCGTAGATACGCTAACTCGGCAATTTGCGAGGATGTCCCTCTCGACAAGTAATGCCACACAAGGAAAGGAGTTCGCCGTGGCCACATTTTGGAAAACGGCCAGGTTAAACTCCAACACATTACAGGACCAAGATCACATGGACATACGTCCCTCAGCTCCGGTTCGGAAGGCAATTTTGCCAAACCGAGGAGCAGAACCTAGGCCAACCCACTCAAAACGGACGAACGAGAGAGATTTGACGCCAGGACTCTCGGGCACGCATAATTACACAGGGGGAAAACGGGAGGTAATCATGTCATGGGCTGAGGACGTAGAGCCCGTCCCACAGCACATTAAGCCCTCACAAGCCTACACACATAGGCAAACATAAGGACAGGAGTCTACCGTGGCCATAGGCCAGAAATCGGGTAGACTACACTCCGATACATCGCTAGGGCAATCACAGGCAATTAAACGGCCTCTGCCGCTAGTTCAAAGGGCAATTTTGCCAGGACTAAAGCGGGCACTATCATGTGTATCCCAGGTGCAAATGCATAAGAGGGTGTTGCCTTTAGGCCCTCAGGGTGCTCAACACACACCTGCGCACACTGACCAGCCACAAACACACAGTACACGGGGTATAAGAAAGGTCTTATTACCTACCCCACGAGGCCGGGCAGGCAGGAATACACACACCCCTATAAACACTGCTAGGGTAGCGTGGAGCGTAATCAGCCGCCCAGACACAACCACATTCAGGCCAACATCCAGGCACTACAGTGAAAGTAGGCCCAGGCTTACTTTGCTACAAACTCCTCCAGAAAATAGCAAAGAAGCACCTCAGTGGGTTTCAAGGGCCTACACCTTAGTGACAGGGCGAAAGTATTCACTTTCTCGAGCAATGACGCTCGAACGAGGATAACGACTTTCACCACGAGTATAACACACACTGTCACCTGAATCACAAATATATATACGGGCAGGGTCTTTTACACGTGAGAAACACGACAATGGATACATAGAGGGCAGATTCCACCCCTGTACACGGTAGATTTCACACGTATATACAGCAGAACGTGGCCAACTCAAAATTATGTAGTTTGAAATTTTTCCTAATTTTTTTTTCATGGCCCCTAGCATTTTTTAGGCCATCAAGGGATTATAATCGTGGTTAATTCAGGGCATATTGTGGACAATTCAAAGTTATTAATATGTAAAGCCAAGCGGAAGCCAATCAGTCGGGCCACGCGGCTCAGGGTCGGAAAGAACTATTCCGGGCACAGCCTAAGCAACAAACCACAGCATAGAGCTTAGGCGGGTCTTTCCAAGTAGAAATGACTATCTTGTTATATTTCCCATTCCTACAGTTTGATAGATTCTTTTGGGATGACTGAGAGACTTAATCGTAAGAAACAGTTAGGAATCTCAAACTATTTTTCAAAAATGCTAGATTTCCCTGAGACGTAACTAGATTACTGTTTTACTAACGTCGCCGTATAGGCGAATAGTGCACTCAGGTCCTACCTTTCATTTTGAAACTTTTGAAATTATTTACGATACAATCTTTACAAGGTACCGCCGTCTGGCAACCTGCTATAGTAAACATAAAGCATTATGTAAATGTCATACAATATATTTTCTCTATTATTTTTTTTCTCCCAAAGAACTTTCTTAATTTGAATTTTGGATAGCTCATTTTTTTCTCCTCTTTCACTCATCCCGTGAAAAGCGAATTAGCCAAGGTGAACTATATATATCTGATCCTAAGGTATACGTGATACATTACACTGCCTATAACATGAATTTTCCTCGTCCCCCACAACAGCGCGCAACCTAAACATAAACACCACAGGGTGAAAATCCCAGACTTTGGGAAAACCCACATATTTCTGGAAGGCACACAGTCAACTCACAGTGTCACATAACAGTTAATACACTAGCAAACTGTCCCGGAGACACGAGCCTAAAAGGCAACAGGAATAATTATCCTGTACGAAGACGGTCTCGAACCCGCAACCTCCTGGATACCAGGAATACAAGGTCGGGTAACTCTCCAACTGGAGGATAGAATAATACGGGACAGTCACACTAACGGGAATTCACATACACAAATTTATTAAACCACATCAGACACCTAGTTCCCAAACACGCGACTAGCGGCCCAGTGACACACACGCATAATGACATCTGGTACCACTAACAAGAATATATTCATCCCACGCCTACAATAGCACAAAATTTGGGAACACAATATGTAGTTAACGGAAGGTTCTTTCACGTGCGAGGGACCCAAGACACGCTGTATATGCAGATAGTACGAAAACGTGCTGGCAAGCATACACACATTGGCCTGGCACTTGGGCCAGACAGCTAGCCGGCAAAACACTTCCTTGTAATACTGTAATCCAATCCTATCGCCGGGTCAGCGATAACACATGCATAGTCACGCGGCCTTCACCAGGCACAAACCAACTACCAGCTCCCAGCTCTGAAGGTAGTACACACGATCATTTACGCTAGCTTCAAAACCCTATAACTTTCAAAATTATAATACGAGGGGCATTACAAAAGACCCAAATTTTTCACGCCAAAGCGTATTTTCATCTGCGTGCCTTAAATACACGATACGTGTACCATGGTATACACAGTAAAAAAAATTGTAACACCAGGACCTTAAAGCAAGGCGGGTACGAACTCGCGACCACACAACACAGTCGTGCCAAAAACAAACTAACCAATGGTATTTTTGGCGCGAAAAACACAATCAAAAGCCACGCTGGGGACACACAAATCCCAACAGACAACGCAGACATAGAACACGGAGAATTACACGGGATCGCGGGTCCGAATGCCCAGTAAAAATCGGACGCCGTGGAAAACCAATATCCAGATTCCCAATTAGACTGAAATTGGCCCCAGACAAGCACATGAGTGGGTCAGATACACGTTTTTAGTGACAGGAAGGTTCTTTTACCATACATACTGGAACATAGATTCGTTCCAAGGTACTCGTCACAACAGCCTACCTCGGCATTGGCGACCCAGGAATTCCCAATAAGGGAGCGTACCGAAAATCCTAGGCCTCCACGGGGACCACAATAGACTTCCTAGACATGGATTACACATAGTTACACAAGGCAGAGGTCTTGCAGAAAACAATGTATACACAACACCGGTAAGCAAAAACGGGACAAATTAGCACACTGGCCCGCCCGGAATCCCAAACAGTGACAACACTCGCACATTGGCAAAAGTCACGTTCCGGTAGCCGACAGACGTAACGTCAGAGACTTCCCGTACACAAACACATGAAAACAAAACATGACAAAACACTGACTTGCAGATTCCACCGCGTTGCAACACTGCCGTCGACAGACACTATTGTTATAACGGAAGTGACCATGAAATGACAAAAACAAACCAATAATAATGGCATACATTGACACAAGATGCAGCGCTGTTACAACAGTTATAACATTTAGCAATGTACAGACACGATAGGCCGGACTTATCTTAGGGCCACAGGGACATGTCTACAAAGATGTTGACAAGCCACACGCGCCGGCCGACACTCAGCCACGCGACACACGATAGGACTTAGCCGATAACAGGCCACCCGCCCGCGTGATGTAGCGGAACATAGCCACACACACGTAGCTGCGCTAATCACAATTACGACCACGTCCTTCCCACACGCACTCACTTATCAGGAGCGGATACAGACAGGTGCTCGGAAGGAACAACCCCCCCCCCCCCCAATAAATACTTCTCTTTTTACTTTTTAATCCCAAAACCATCATAGGCGATCAGGACATGACCTGTTACATTTCAAATTCACTTGCTACTTTAACATCATCAGATGAAAGACCAGATTGTGACGTCACAGCGTCACCGCATTTAGCCATCCCAAAGAGCGGATAGAAAACAGATATTGAACTAGTGAGGATGACAGGAGCAGAGAGGGATGGTGCCAGCAAGATGGCCAAGGCACCACCTACGGGCTACCATTCTACCACCCTTCCTCCTTCCATAACCTCGTCACTCACAACATTAGCCAACACAAACACATAAAAACAGCTAAACTACATGACAAAATATACATCGGGGTTGATAGACTTCATGCGTTTAAAGAGAGGGCTCACTACGACCTGGCTCTCAATTCTAACACCCGAGTATTAGGGGTGTGTCAGAAAGAATAGCAAGCGTAATGCACATCTCAATATAAAGAGATGCGGACAAACTTAAACTAACAAATATTTTCTTATTAAATAATCCCGCATGCAAGGGACATAGTACTGTTATACCTCGACCTATACCTATCCTTAAATGAGAGCGGATACGCCTCATATCCATCCGCACGCATGGAATATCCTACCCACACACCTGGGTTATTATTATTGAACCTGCATGGCACTTTTCTGAAAATTTTTGCACACTTGGGAAATACCTACCCCCGTCCACTCACTGTAAAGACATCCTGATAGCATCACCGGCTCCAGGCCACCATTAACATGGAGTCCAATGATGCGCAACCCTCTCCTACCATGCTTTAAGCCTATTCAACAAATAACACCCCTCCGATCCCAATAACAAAGTACCCAACGATAGGGAAACCTATTAACGCCTCCAGGAAAATCCACCAGGCATAAACGCTAGACATCTGACATGGCGACTACAGACCTAAAGTAGTCCATGCATTTAGAAGATTCTACAACCCCAGAACACTTAAAAATTTTACATTATTTACACAGTAAATTATTTACAGAGTACACTATTTTTTTTATTAACACAAAAAGGAATCTGAGACACGCTGAATGGTGATGACAGCGTAAGCAGAAGGGCAGAGGCGCCACACAGGAGCAGAGCTGGGGAAGGCGGTGATGAGCCCTACCCCAGTTGGCTCACTGACCCAGACCAGAAAGACGAATTACGTAAGGTCGAAGCGCCGATGACCTAGCACGGGCAAACGTCGGAGTCCCGGAAGGCCTAGCCTGCCCCCGGGACAAAGAAAAGTTACACCCACCATGTGCTAGGGCATCGAAGCCAGACCTGCTGGGGAGACTTTTGACGAACGGGGGGGGGGGAGAAATAGCCAACTCCACACCGGACTCAGGAGAGGAACCAAGGGACGACCAAATTACGACTAGACTACTAGTTTAGCATGTAAGTAAGTAGAACTTCCATGGCGGGAAGTTAGTCTCCTACTCGCAGGAGTGAAGCAGGGTCTCAGGATTCAGCGGGATCAATCCTGGATCCGACAAGTCCTTGCCCCGCGTAGCATAGGTGAAGACAACCAAACAAATGAAGAATGAATTAACAAATAATCAATAATATATATGGAATGAACGCGGTCATTCGGGCCCGCGCCCACTTAAATGGCTGACAACGGGTCACCAGAGACATTAAATGGTGACGCAGCGGGCAGCCAGAGATACTAAATAGGCATGCGGCGAGCTGTCTAGAGGGGTTCATGTGGGCCAGCCCAACAATGCCAATATAGGCGAAGAGGAACCCGGACGCTAAAATCCCCGGATGTCATTATTACTGCCAATATCGGCGAAGAGGATCCCGGACGCTCAAATTCCCGGTTGACACTATTTTTTTCGGACGATTTTTTCCCGAACAATGTCCAGTGACCACATAAATGGTGACGCAGCGGGCAGCCAGAGATCTTAAATGAGGAGCACAGCGAGCCCTCACAGGGGTTAGTGGGCAGGCCCAACAAGGATAACACAGACAAGTATAACGGTTTGCTTGTGGCACCGTAGTCGCCTGCGACTTTATTAATTACTAGTTTTAATCATTAGCATAAATGTCGACAACTAATATTAAGGGGGCGGAATCCGGTGGTTCTAGAGACAACCGGTGTTTCTAGAATACGTGCGGGTTGTGATCTGAGGAAGTAAATTGCCTCAGGCGATCGCTCTGGTCAAAATTTTAGCATGTAAGACAGTTGCATTTGACACGCAACTTAGAATTAAGCAAATTTATTAACCGCTGTTGCTCAATAATAGCACAGCATATTTCGGCAATAGATTAAGGCAAAACCATTCGGCTTATAGATATCAAATATTTTTTTTTCTTCTCATTTATAATAATTTAGACTAAATATTTCGGCGCCTGATGACCAACAAACCCGTCATCAAGGTAAGCCCGACAATATGTGAGTAACTAAGATTAAGATAACGGGCTCGGCACCTGGCGACTCAAATCCGTTGCCAGGGTAAGCCCGATAACACAATAGGATATAATACATTAAGATAAGTAGGATTAAGACAAAATATTTCGGCACCTGGCGGCTAGTCGTTGCCAGGATAAGCCCGATAAATCACCGATAAAACATAACAGGGCGGAGGCACTGAGGCCGTCCGACCCACCAGCGAGGTAAATGGTACAGCCACTGGAGCTGACCGACCGCGATAATACACGAGCCGAAGACGTCTCAGGGGCGGTAGCACCGCAACCCAACCCTTAAAACAGCGCTGCGCGATAGGTGCGCAATATATATATTTGGCCAAGGGTATTGCTAACATACTTTATATTTCAGCAAAGAACCCCAACACTGCACCAAGGAGTGGAACCCAAAAATGATCATGGTATCAGGTAAGGTGGACCACCGAACTATACACACAAAGTCATAGCCGGCATAAGAAGGAATAGAGTAAGGTAAGATAAGAGGGCGCCAGACAAAGAACAAGACGGACGACACGAGTGTATTGACAGACTATAACGCCTGTAAATTTGATTTCGGAAAGTATACACGCCGACACAAGAGGCGACATGGAGATTACGCTAATGATTACATATATATTTTTTTTTTACTTCTCCACTTTACAGACGGCGACACCAGATACATGACACTGGTGACCATGATTTCACTGCCATACAGCAGCAATATGTTTTTGTGCCATGCTAGTATTATGTACCATCTTGACTCACTAATTTGCACTCATTCTAACATAATGCAACACACTCACCACCATACTTTTACAGCTACACTCCAGGACACAGAAATCTGAACAGCAGGGTTGATACCTGTGGGGTATCAGGCTTGCTGACAGATCAACAAAACACAAAAGCGTCAAAGATGTGACGCAACATACGGCAATGAGGGCGCAACCAATTTGTGGCGGCGACTCTCACTGTCAAGTGTGGAGGCATTCGCCCACAGAGAATGATCCACAGAATAGGGTTATATCAGCGGCACGACCACTAAACTGCATCGGAAACGGCCGGACAGGACTAGCCGTGAGACGGCACATGAATAAAAGGGTAGCGTGCACGCAAGGTACAGTAGATACGGCCATCTAGGTATAAAATAATTAAGATAGATATAAGTAACTAATGTAAAAGAAAATAATGTAATACTGTTAAGAGACACCTCACACAAAATTTGTTACCAATGATGCCACACATTGTAAACACACATATTTTTATTTATCACACACATGTACACACTGACTTTCCTTTCTACCCTTCTAACGTCCAAATTTGTGAAGGTGTCCCGTTTCATCCCAAGAACAATAAACCATTATAATATTTCCATTAACTTATACCTTGGGACACCTATTTTTTCTATTTCTTCCATCTTTTACACTAAAACATTGCAGGGAGCAATTTTTTCCCCAATACAGCGCCGGACGGCACAACCACCCGTCCTGCCCTGGGTTTTTTCCTCCCTGCACAATACCAATATATATTTATAATGTCAAAACCACGTACTTTCTTTGTTGTTGTACTTTTTAACATTGCAAATGTCAACTTTTTTTAATGAACTGTTTTAAATTATCATATGTATATCCCAAAACCTACCCCTCTGAACACAAGCTGATCTCACATCTACACGACATCGCTAACCCCACACGACATCAACACTGAAGAAAAGAAGAAGAAGTACAAGGAGGATTCAAGAACGATCCATCACATCAACACCCCCACTCCACGTCCCGTTCCCGTTCGCGGGTCCGCGAACTAATCGAAGAAGGAGACTTGTACAGGCCCGGGGGGCTGTACCCCCTGAGAGCCACCCCCCATCTTCTACTCAAACTCACCCTAACTGGCAAACATCATAAGACCAGAACATCACTTTTACACGGCAAGAGGCGGCCACCCAACTCGGGAGGTTAGCCAACCACTTGCAACACATTCATAAACATTAACACTATAACTAACTGGGACAGCTACGTCAATGGAATGCTGACTGTGCAACGGCAGGACCTATAAGAAGAGAGGCCTTTTGGGAGCATTATCTGTCATACAGTGTGTGCTGCCGAAGGCCCTGCTCCAGCTACTATCATCAGGTGAGCATCAGCAAGTGTTCAGATATCCTTTACTTTGTAACACCCATCCACAAACTTGTACAATTAACTTATACCATTATTTACATACCCCTAAAAGGGACTTACAATTTCATACTCACAGGCCAATAAACACTTGGTCAGTAAACTACACATTGCATTCATAATGACACGCCTATTTACATCCTCATACACTTCCTGACTCTCGTCACGATTGACCGTGACAATAGTAGCCAAGTAATTGCTTGCTCAGGTTTCATTGTGCTCCCGCACGCGTCTCGACTGCATAGCAGCGAGCCGCTGACATAAGCATGGCTGTTATATCACTCACTCCGTCCAGCTGACAGGCTGGCATATTAGCCTGCACTCAGAGGTTCATCCCCCAGTAGGCTTTTGCATCTTAGCATGAACACCCCCTAGCATTTGAACATCAAACAACACGCTACACTGGTAAGCTCTCCCAGCTGCGAGAAGCGCCATCATTTAGAAATCACCTTCCAAATTAGTACAATAACACTAATATTAAGATCCCTAAACTACCCCCCCCCCCCCAACTAAGGGATTTAAAACACTATTATGATGTAAACAAAGGGCCAGTCCGGGATTTGAACCCGCGACCTCTCGCACCCTAAGCGAGAATCATACCCCTAGACCAACTGGCCGTTCGTGTGGAGTCCTATCTACCATCTACTCTGCTATGTTAGTCAATTACAATATAAACATAGGGCCAGACCGGGATTTGAACCCGGGACCACTCGCACTCTAAGCGAGAATCATAACCCTAGACCACAAGGCCGTGAACATGTAGTCCTAACTACTATGTACACTACCTGGTTAGTCAATTAGAATATAAATCAAGGGCCACTCAGGGATTTGAACCCGGGACTTCTCGCACCCGAAGCAAGAATCATACCCCTAGACAAACTGGCCGTTCGTGTGAAGACCAATCTACAATCTACTCTGCTTGGCTAGTCAATTACAATATAAATATAGGGCCAGTCCGGGATTTGAACCCGGGACCTCTCGCACCCAAAGCGAGAATCATACCCCTAGACCAACTGGCCGTTAGTGGGGAGTCCTATATACTATATACTCTGCTTGGCTAGTCACTTACAATATAAACTTAGGGCCAGTCCGTGATTTGAACCCAGGACCTCACGCACTTTAGGCTATAATCATACACCTAGACAAAATGGCCGTTCGTGAGGAGTCCTATCTACTATGTTCTCCGCTATGTTAGTCATTTACAATAGAATGAAAGGGTCAGCCGGGATTTGAACCCGGGACCTCCCGCACCCGAAACGAGAATCATACCCCTAGACCAACTGGCCGTTAGTGTGGAGTCCTATTTACTGTGTTTTCTCATTTCCTAGTCAATTATGATGTAAACAGAGGGCCAGTACGGGATTTGAACCTGGGACCTCTCGCATCCGAAGCGAGAATCATACCCCTAGACCTACTGGCCGTTAGTGTGGGGTCCTATCTACTATATACTCTGCTATGTTAGTCAATTGCAATATATGCATAGGGCCAGTCCGGGATTTGAACCCGGGACTTCTCGAGCCCGAAGCAAGAATCATACCCCTAGACCAACTGGGCGTTAGTGTGGTGTCCTATTTACTGTGTTTTCTCATTTTCAAGTAAATTATGATGTAAACAAAGGGCCAGTCCTGGATTTAAAGCGGAGACCTCTCGCACCCTGAGCGAGATTCATACCCCTTGACCTACTGGCCGTTTGTGTGGAGTCCTATATACTATATACACTGCTATGTTAGTCAATTACAATATCAACATAGGGCCAGTACGGGATTTGAACCCGGGACCTCTCGCACCCTAAGCGAGAATCATACCCCTAGACCAACTGGCCGTTAGTGTGGTGTCCTATTTACTGTGTTTTCTCCTTTGCTAGTCAATTATGATGTAAACCAAGGGCCAGTCCGGGATTTGAACCCGGGACTTCTCGCACCCTAAGCGAGAATCATACCCCTAGACCAACTGGCCGTTCGTGTGGAGTCCTATCTACTATATACTCTGCTATGTTAGTCAATTACAATATAAACATAGGGCCAGTCCGGGATTTGAACCCGGGACCTCTCGCACCCTAAGCGAGAATCATACCCCTAGACCAACTGGCCGTTTATGAGCAGCCCTATCTACTATGTTCTCTGCTATGTTGCTCAATTACAATATAAACATAGTGTCAGCCCGAGATTTAAACCCGGGACCTCACGCACCCAAAGCGAGAATCATACCCCTAGACCAACTGGCCGTTAGTGTGGAGTCCTATTTACTGTGTTTTCTCATTTGCTAGTCAATTATGATGTAATCAATGGGCCAGTCCGGGATTTGAACCGGAGACCTCTCGCACCCTAAGCGAGAATCATAACCCTAGACCAACTGGCCGTGAATGTGTGGTCCTAACTCCTATGTACACTACCTGGTTAGTCAATTAGAATACAAATGTAGGGCCAGTCCGGGATTTGAACACGGGACCTCTCGCCCCCGAAGCGAGAATCATACCCCTAGACCAACTGGCCGTTTATGAGGAGCCCTATCTACTATGTTCTCTGCTATGTTGCTCAATTACAATATAAACATAGTGTCAGTCCGAGATTTAAACCCGGGACCTCACGCACCCAAAGCGAGAATCATACCCTTAGACCAACTGGCCGTTCGTCTGAAGACCTATCTACAATCTACTCTGCTTGGCAAGTCAATTACAATATAAACATAGGGCCAGTCCGGGATTTGAACCCGGGACCTCTCGCACCCTAAGCTATAATCATACCCCTAGACAAAATGGCCGTTCGAGAGGAGTCCTAGCTATTATGTACTCTGCTTTGTTAATCAATTGCAATAGAATTAAAGGGCCAGTCCGGGATTTGATCCTGGATCTCTCGAACCATAAAAGTGAAACACACCCCAACACCAACTGGCCATGAATGTGTAGTCCTATCTACTGTGTACATGGCCTGGTTAGTCAATTAAAATAAAAATACAGGGCCTGTCAGAGATTTGAACGCGGGACCTCTCGCAACCTAAAGTTAGAATCATCCACCTAGACCTACTGGCCGTTAGTGTGGATTCCTATTTACTATGCACTCTGCTTGGCTAGTCAATTACAATATAAACATAGGGCCAGTCAGGGATTTGAACCCGGGACCTCTCGCACTCAAAGAGAGAAACATACCCCTAGATCTACTGGCCGTTAGTGTGGACTCCTATCTACTATGTACTCTGCTTGGCTAGTCAATTACAATATAAATATGAGGCCAGCCTGTGATTTGAACCCGGTACCTCTCGCACCCAAAGCGAGAAACATACCTCTAGACCTACTGGCCTTTCGTGTGGAGTCCTATATACTATGTACTTTGCTATGTTAGACAATTACAATAGAATGAATGTGCCAGTCCGAGATTTGAACCTGGACCTCTCCAACCCTAAAAGTGAAACACACCCTAAGACCAACAGGCCGTGAATGTTTAGTCCGTAATACTATGTACACTACCTCGTTAGTCAATTACAATATAAATGTAGGGCCAGTCCTGGATTTGAACCCGGGTCCTCTAGCACCCGAAGCGAGCATCATGCCGCTAGAACAACTGGCCTTTCGTGAGGAGTCTCTGCTATGTTAGTCAATTTCAATATAAACATAGAGCCAGTCCTGGTTTTGAACCCGAGACCTCTCGCACCCAAAGCGAGAATCATACCCCTACACAAATTGGCGGTTCGTGTGGAGTCCTATCTACTATATACTCTGCTATGTTAGTCAATTACAATATAAACATAGGGCCAGTCCGGGATTTGAACCCGGGACCTCTCGCACCCAAAGCGAGAAACGTACCCCTAGACCAACTGGCCGTTAGTGTGGTGTCCTATTTACTGAGTTTTCTCCTTTGCTAGTCTATTATGATGTAAACAAAGGGCCAGTCCGGGATTTGAAACCGCGACCTCTCGCACTCTAAGCGAGAATCATACCCCTAGACCACCTGGCCGTTCGTGTGGAGTCCTATCTACTATATACTCTGCTATGTTAGTCAATTACAATATAAACATAGGGCCAGTCCGGCATTTGAACCCGGGACCTCTCGCACCCAAACCGAGATTCATACCTCTAGACCAACTGGCCGTTTATGAGGAGCCCTATCTACTATGTACTCTGCTATGTTAGTCAATTACATTATGAACATAGGGTCAGTCCGAGATTTAAACCCGGGACCTCACGCACCCAAAGCGAGAATCATACCCCTAGACCAACTGGCCGTTCGTGTCGAATCCTATCTACTATATACTCTGCTATGTTAGTCAATTACAATATAAACATAGGGCCAGTCCGGGATTTGAACCCGGGACCTCTCGCAGCCTAAGCGAGAATCATACCCCTAGACCAACTGGCCGTTCGTACCGAATCCGATCTATCTACTATATACTCTGCTATGTTAGTCAATTACAATATAAACATAGGGCCAGTCTGGGATTTGAACCCGGGACCTCTCGCAGCCTAAGCGAGAATCATACCCCTAGACCAACTGGCCGTTCTTGTGGAGTCCTATCTACTATATACTCTGCTATGTTAGTCAATTACAATATAAGCATATGGTCAGTCCGAGATTTAAACCCGGGACCTCACGCACTCAAAGCGAGAATCATACCCCTAGACCAACTGGCCGTTCGTGTCGAATCCTATCTATCTACTACATACTCTGCTATGTTAGTCAATTACAATATAAACATAGGGTCAGTCCGAGATTTAAATCCGGGACCTCACGCACCCAAAGCGAGAATCCTACCCCTAGACCAACGGGCCGTTCGTGTCTAATCCTATCTATCTACTATATACTCTGCTATGTTAGTCAATTACAATATAAACATAGGGCCAGTCCGGGATTTGAACCTGGACCTCTCCAACCCTAAAAGTGAAACACACCCTAAAACCAAAAGGCCGTGAATATGTAGTCCTAACTACTATGTACACTACCTGGTTAGTCAATTAGAATATAAATCAATGGCCAGTCCGGGATTTGATCCCGGGACTTCTCGCACCCGAAGCAAGAATCATACACCTAGACCAACTGGCCGTTAGTGTGGAGTCCTATTTACTGTGTTTTCTCAATTACGATATAAACATAGGGCCAGTCCGGGATTTGAACCTGGACCTCTCCAACCCTAAGAGTGAAACACACCCTAAAACCAAAAGGCCGTGAATATGTAGTCCTAACTACTATGTACACTACCTGGTTAGTCAATTAGAATATAAATCAATGGCCAGCCCGGGATTTGAACCCGGGACCTCTCGCAAACTAAGCTAGAATCATACCCCTAGACCAACTGGCCGTTAGTGTGAAGACCTATCTACAATCTACTCTGCTTGGCTAGTCAATTACAATATAAACATAGGGCCAGTCCGGGAATTGAACCCGGGACATACGCACCCAAAGCGAGAATCATACCGCTAGACCAACTGGCCGTTCGCGTGCTTTCCTATTTACTATGTACCCTGCTTAGCTAGTCAATTACAATATAAACAAAGGGCCAGACCGGGATTTGAACCCGGGACCTCTCCTCTCTAAGCGAGAATCGTACCCCTAGTCGAACTGGCCGTCCATGAGGAGTCCTATACCCCATATACTCTGCCTGGTTAGTCAATTAGAATATAAACTTAGGGCCAGTCCGTGATTTGAACCCGGGTCCTCTCTCACCCGAAGCGCGCATCATGCCTCTAGAACAACTGGCCTTTCGTGAGGAGTCTCTGCTATGTTAGTCAATTACAATATAAACATAGGGCCAGTCTGGGATTTGAACACGGGACCTCCCGCACCCTAAGCAAGAATCATACCCCTAGACCAACTGGCCGTTTATGAGGAGTCCTATCTACTATATACTCTGCTATGTTGCTGAATTACAATATAAAAATAGGGTCAGTCCGAGACTTAAACCCGGGACCTCACGCACCCAAAGCGAGAATCATACCCCTAGACCAACTGGCCGTTCGTGTGGAGTCCTATCTACTATATACTCTGCTATGATAGTCAATTACAATATAAACATAGGGCCAGTCCGGGATTTGAACCCGGGACCTCTCGCACCCTAAGCGAGAATCATAATTCCAGACCAACTGGCCGTGAATGTGTAGTCCTAACTACTATGTACACTACCTGGTTAGTCAATTAGAATATAAATCAAGGGCCAGTCCGGGATTTGAACCCTGGACCTCTCGCACCCGAAGCAAGAATGATACCCCTAGACCCACTGGCCGTTAGGGCCGAGTCCTATTTACAGTGTCTTCTCCGTTGCTAGTCATTTATGATGTAAAGAAAGGGCCTGTCCGCTATTTGAACCTGGACCTCTCCAACCCTAAAAGTGAAACACACACTAAGACCAACAGGCCGTGAATGTGTAGTCCGAAATACTATGTACACTTCCTGGTTAGTCAATTACAATATAAATGTAGGGGCAGTCCGGGATTTGAACCCCGGTCCTCTCGCACCCGATGCGAGCATCATGCCTCTAGAACAACTGGCCTTTCGTGAGGAGTCTCTGCTATGTTAGTAAATTACAATATAAACATAGGGCCAGTCCGGGTTTTGAACCCGTGACCTCTCTCACCCAAAGCGAGAATCATACCCCTAGACCAACTGACCGTTCGTGTGGAGTCCTATCTACTATATACTCTGCTATGTTAGTCAATTACAATATAAACAAAGGGCCAGTCCGGGATTTGAACCCGGGACCTGTCGCACCCAAAGCGAGAATCATACCCCTAGACCAAATGGCCGTTCGTGTGGAGTCCTATCTACTATATACTCTGCTATGTTAGTCAATTACAATATAAACATAGGGCCAGTCCGGGATTTGACCCGCGACCTCTCGCACCCTAAGCGGAATCATACCCCTAGACCAACTGGCCATTTATGAGGAGCCCTATCTACTATGTTCTCTGCTATGTTGCTCAATTGCAATATAAACATAGGGCCACTCCGGGATTTGAACCTGGTCGTCTCCAACCCTAAAAGTGAAACACACCCTAAGACCAAAAGGCCGTGATTATGTAGTCCTAACTACTATGTACACTACCTGGTTAGTCAATTTGAATATAAATCAAGGGCCAGTCCGGGATTTGAACCCGGGACTTCTCGCACCCGAAGCAAGAATCATACCCATAGACCAACTGACCGTTAGTGTGGAGTCCTGTTTACTGTGTTTTCTCATTTGCTAGTCAATTATGATGTTAACAAGGGGCCAGTCCGGGATTTGAACCGGAGACCTCTCGCACCCTGAGCGAGAATCATACCCCTAGACCTACTGGCCGTTAGTGTGGAGTCCTATTTAATATGTACACTGCCTGGCTAGTCAATTACATTATAAACAAGAAGTTCCGATAAGAACTATACAGCCTACTTTTCATGCCAATGATTATTCTACAGAATATGAACCGATCTAGAATAATGACGAAATTAAGTTGGTAATATCGAAATATCTAATTAGTTCAAAATATACGTGGTATAATGTAGCCTAATAGAGCACTACAGTTGGCAGCCCTGGTGACTGAATATATTCTTAGTTCCATCTCTTAAGGTACAGAATACAAAATTTGGTTGAAGTCCAATGGACGTAACATGCAGTTAGACACTGGATCTATCAGCAGGCGGAAAAGCATGTTGCCAACAATACCATGCGTGTGCTGGTCAGAAATAATCTGAAATATTATGATATCTTGTTGTGCCAATTTTGGATGAAATCTATTTGTTAGTATAGAAGTTACATGTATTTTAAAATTGGACATATCAGCAGGCATAGAAACATGTTGTCAGCACTACCTTGTATTAATTACCCCATTTAATCTAGAATGTCAGGTGCTATACGTGTGCAAAGTATAGAGCTGTTGGCTTGCATACTTTCTGATATATTGATATTAGGGTAAAAAATATAGACAGCATTTATTAACAGTTGGCAGCCCTGATTGCACTGAAGAATACTTATAGTCATATCTGATATGTTACACATAGCACATGCGAAATTTGGATGAAATCCTACTGATAGTATAGAAGTTACATGTATTTAAAATTTGGCCCTATCAGCAGGCTTAGAATCATGTTGGTAGAACTGACGTATATAAGTTACTCCAAAATTAATCAAACATGTCAGGTACTATACGTGTGCATAGTTTAAAGCTGTCGGCTTGCAAACATTCTGATATATTGGTATTTGGATTAAAAAAAAAATAGAGAGAGCAATTATTAACTGTTGGCAGCCCTGGTGGCTCCTAAGAATACGCTCAGTCATATCTGTTTATGTACAGATATTACATACAAAATTTGGTTGAAATCCAGTTGATAGTGTAGAAGTTATATGCATTTAAACATTGGACTTATCAGGAGGCTTAAAATTATTTTGGCAACACTGTCATGGTTGGCCTCCTGGAAATTAAACTGAAATAGTATTATCTACATGTGTGCCAATTTTGGAATAGCTCCTATGCATACATTGCAGGATATCCAACATGGAGCTCAAATTTCTAGTGCGTTTTTTCAGCAGTTGGTAGCACTGACATCATTTTCAAATATGGACGTGAGCTATTCCGGTGCACATCTTTACTCATACTAAATTTGGTTTTGATTGCTGCAGCCGTTTAGGAGTTGTGTGTCACCCCCTGGACACACACACAGGCAGACAGACAGACAGACACACATTTGCCCGATCTCATAAGACTACTTTTTCCTCATTTTTGCAAAATGTGAAAAGTAGGCTAACAAATGGCCAGACCGGGACCTCTCGCACCCTAAGCGAGAATCATACCCCTAGACCACCTGGCCGTTCGTGTGGAGTCCTATCTACTATATACACTGCTATGTTAGTCAATTACAATATCAACATAGGGCCAGTCCGGGATTTAAACCCGGGACCTCTCGCACCCACAGCGAGAATCATACCCCTAGACCAACTGGCCGTTCGCGTGTAGTCCAATTTACTATGTACCCTGCTTAGCTAGTCAATTACAATATAAACATAGGGCCAGTCCGGGATTTGTACCCGGGACCTCTCGCACCCTAAGCGAGAATCATACCCCTAGACCAACTGGCCGTTCGTGTGAAGACCTATCTACAATCTACTCTGCTTGGCTAGTCAATTACAATATAAACATAGGGCCAGTCCGGAATTTGATCCCGGGACCTCTCACACCCAAAGCGAGAATCATACCCCTAGACCAACTGGCCGATCATGAGGAGTCCTATACACCATATACTCTGCCTGGTTAGTCAATTAGAATATAAACATAGGGCCAGTCCACGATTTGAACCAGGGACCAAACGCGCCCAATGCGATAATGATACCCATAGACCACCTGGCCGTTCGTGGGGAGTCCTATATACAATATACTCTGCTTGGCTAGTCAATTACAATATAAACTTAGGGCCAGTCCGTGATATGAACCCAGAACCTCTCGCACCCTAGGCTATAAACATACCCCTAGACAAAATGGCCGTTCGTGAGGAGTCCTATCTACTATGTACCCCGCTATGTTAGTCATTTACAACAGAATGAAAGGGTCAGCCGGTATTTGAACCCGGGACCTCCCGCACCCGAAGCGAGAATCATACCCCTAGACCAACTGGCCGTTAGTGTGAGTTCCTATTTACTGTGTTTTTTCATTTGCTAGTCTATTATGATGTAAACAGAGGGCCAGTACGGGATTTGAACCGGGGACCTCTCGCACCCGAAGCGAGAATCATACCCCTAGACCTACTGGCCGTTAGTGTGAGTCCTATTTACTGTGTACTCTGCTTGGCTAGTCAATTACAAAATAAACAAAGGGCCAGACCGGGACCTCTCGCAGCCTAAGCGAGAATCATACCCCTAGACCAACTGGCCGTTCGTGTGGAGTCCTATCTACTATGTACCCTGCTTAGCTAGTCAATTACAGTATAAACATAGGGCCTGTCCGGGATTTGAACCCGGGACCTCTCGCAACAAAAGCTGGAATCATACCCCGAGACCTAATGGCCTTTAGTGTGGAGTCCTATATACTATGTACTCTGCTTGGGTAGTCATTTATAATATAAACATAGGGCCACACCGGGACCTCCCGCTATCTAAGCGAGAATCGTACCCCTGGACCAACTGGCCGTTCATTATGAGTCCTATCTACTATGTACTCTGCTATGTTGCTCAATTACAATATAAACATAGGGCCGGTCCGGGATTTGAACCAAGGACCTCTCGCTCCCAAAGCGAGAATCATACCCCTAGACCAACTGGCCGTTCGTGTGGAGACCTATATACTATGTACTCTCCTTGGCTAGTCAATTACAATATAAACCTAGGGCCAGTCCGGGATTTGAACCCGGGACTTCTCGCACCCTTAGCAATAGACATACCCCTAGACAAAATGGCCGTTCGTGAGGAGTCCTATCTACTATGAACTCTGCTTTGTTAATCAATTACTATAGAATTAAAGGGCCAGTCCGGGATTTGATCCTGGATCTCTCGAACCATAAAAGTGGAACACACCCCAACACCAACTGGCCATGAATGTGTAGTCCTATCTACTGTGTACATGGCCTGGTTAGTCAATAAAAATAAAAATATAGGGCCAGTCATGGATTTGAACGCGGGACCTCCCGCAACCTAAGTTAGAATCATCCACCTAGACCTACTGGCCGTTAGTGTGGATTCCTATTTACTATGTACTCTCCTCGGATAGTCAATTACAATGTAAACAAAGGGTCAGTCCGTGATTTGACCCGGGACCTCTCGCACCCTAAACGAGAATCAAACCCCTTGACCAACTGACCGTTCGTGTGGTGTCCTATCTACTATGCACTCTGCTTGGCTAGTCAATTACAATATAAACACAGGGCCAGTCAGGGATTTGAACCCGGGACCTCTTGCACTCAAACCGAGAAACATACCCCTAGATCTACTGGCCGTTAGTCTATGTACTCTCCTTGGCTAGTCAATTTCAATATAAATATGAGGCCAGCCTGGGATTTGAACCCGGTACCTCTCGCACCCAAAGCGAGAATCATACCCCTAGACCTGCTTTCCGTTCGTGTGGAGTCCTATATACTATATACGTAGCTATTTTAGTCAATTACAATAGAATGAATGGGCCTGTCCGCGATTTGATCCAGGGACCTCCCCCATCCAATGCGATAATGATACCCCTAGACCACCTGGCCGTTCGTGTGGTTTCCTATCTACTATATACTCTGCTATGTTAGTCAATTACAATATAAACGTAGGGCCAGCCCAGGATTTGAACCCGGGACCTCTCGCACCCTAAGCGAGAATCATACCCCTAGACCAACTGGCCGTTTATGAGGAGCCCTATCTACTATGTTCTCTGCTATGTTGCACAATTACAATATAAACATAGGGTCAGTCCGAGATTTAAACCCGGGACCTCACGCACCCAAAGCGAGAATCATACCCCCAGACCAACTGGCCGTTCGTGTGGAGTCCTATCTACTGTGTACACTACCTGGTTAGTCAATTAGAATATAAATCAAGTGCCAGTCCGGGATTTGAACACGGGACCTCTCGCACCCGAAGCAAGAATGATACCCCTAGACCAACTGGCCGTTAGGGTGGAGTCCTGTTTACTGTGTTTTCTCATTTGCTAGTCATTTATGATGTAAAGAAAGGGCCAGTCCGAGATTTGAACCTGGACCTCTCCAACCCTAAAAGTGAAACACACACTAAGACCAACAGGCCGTGAATGTGTAGTCCGAAATACTATGTACACTACCTGGTTAGTCAGTTACAATATAAATGTAGGGCCAGTCCGGGATTTGAACCCGGGTCCTCTCGAACCCGAAGTGAGCATCATGCCTCTAGAACAACTGGCCTTTGTGAGGAGTCTCTGATATGTTAGTCAATTACTATATAAACATAAGGCCAGTCCGGGTTTTGAACCCGTGACCTCTCGCACCCAAAGCGGGAATCATACCCCTAGACCAACTGGCCGTTTATGAGGAGCCCTATCAACTATGTTCTCTGCAATGTTGCTCAATTACAATATAAACATAGGGCCAGTCCGGGATTTGAACCTGGTCCTCTCCAACCCTAAAAGTGAAACACACCCTAAGACCAAATGGCCGTGAATATGTAGTCCTAACTACTATGTACACTACCTGGTTAGTCAATTAGAATATAAATCAAGGGCCAGTCTGGAATTTGAACCCGCGACTTCTCGCACCCGAAGCAAGAATCATACCCCTAGACCAACTGGTCGTTCGTGTGGAGTCCTATTTAATATGTACACTGCTGGGCTAGTCGACAACAATATAAACAAATGGCCAGACCGGGACCTCTCGCACCCTAAGCGAGAATCATACCCCTAGACCAACTGGCCGTTCGTGTGGAGTCCTATCTACTATATACACTGCTATGTTAGTCAATAACAATATCAACATAGGGCCAGTAAGAGATTTAAACCCGGGATCTCTCGCACCCACAGCGAGAATCATACCCCTAGACCAACTGGCCGTTCATGAGGAGTCCTATCTACTATTGTGCCCTTTTATCAAGAAATATGCCAATCACAGTATACCAGCGTAGCTCAATTCGGGATTTTCGGGGTAGCGGTAAGTTCACCCACTCTGTGACTCACATATTTTGGATTAATTAGAGGATACACTTGCAAAAATAACAACAAAATCAACTCCTATTTTAACACATTTAATTAATCAAAATTATGGCGCTACAAACAATTAAACAATTTAATTACTGACCCATAATCATCTACTTGTTCCAAATGAACAAGGAATAACATAAGAATAAAACAAATATTGTATTAAAACATATGGTTTCCATATAAACCAACAATTTCTAATTATTTTTACTTCCATAAAGCATCAACTGTAAGTTTCATATAACTCCGAGCTCTTTTGGCTCAATTCTTTCTGTAATAATGGTGTCATTCTTTGTACACCTTAAATACTACTTTTTTATATTTTCTTAATCATCAAAGCAAATGTATAATTACATTTAAAATTACATGTTAATTATCTAACTCAATATTTGGGCATTTCACCTGTGTTCAGCTTTTATCATCTCTCTCTAGTTTTACAAATACATCAAGGTAATCAGGAAATTACTTGTGTACTCCAGAGTATGAAGATACTTGTCACAGTCAAAAAAACTATGGTCACTCCCGGAACCTAGTTGCCTTCAATTAACTCATGGAATCCTACTTCCATACAACATTACAATAGGGATTGTTATTTATCTCATATGTCTTATAAGACCATTATCACATAAAAAAAACTACGATCTGAACAGGCAAGCGGAAATATCAATCTACAAGGACCTCGGTTCAACGCCCGGGTCGTTAACAACTTTAAACACTCCTGGTGTATTCATTACTCCTTACAAGACGGCCTTCAGACACCCCTCCTGCTCCGATGGTCTGACCGTGATACTTGAGAGTTATTTATGACTATGCGGGAACCCTCCCGTCTAGCCTAAGCTAGAGCTCTCTTTAATGCTTTTACAAACAGCTTTTCGTTCATTCTCAATTCTTTGGGGAGACGTGGCATTCTACTCCTCGTTTAAATTCAACGATATTATTGGGCTCATAAACCACATTCGTAATCTTGGCATTTATTAATTATGAAAGGTCCTCATTGATTGGGAAAGAGTAATACACATTCTACGACGAATAATAAAGGGGCTTTCACAATAAGAGGATTCTGAGTTCGAATCTCTTCACATGCCTCGGGAACCATTCCCATATAGAGGACTATACAAAATGCGATTTAGGGTCAGCCTATAGCTTATAAGACCTACGCTCAATACCATACATTTGCTCCCTTTCAATACAACATACACAGTGCCTCGTGATTCAACGTCACAAATAGAGGACTTACACCAATTCTCAATTCGCTACAATCAACTACCTCTCATAAGTAATTGACCAAGTACATTAACTTTTACGCGTTCCTAGCGTGACATTTTATTTTAATTACGCTCTTTTGCGCTATACTTTATTTTTAAGCCTAGCGTCATCCAAAGAACTGATAATATCATATTAACAATTGATACACATCTCAATTTTTATATTATTCTTTCCTTTTGCAATAACTTTCTCTCTTTTTAAGAACATGCATTTGAACATCATGTCTATACTTTTTATTAAGGCTCTAACGCTCTTATATTCACATCAATTAATTTGATCTTTTTTTAATATTTCCTTACTTGGTTATTATTATTATTATTTCATATCTTCATTCTTTACAAAAAAAAGCTCAAAAGCTATTTCTTTCATATAACTCAAATTTACTTTTATTTAAATATTTTTCATGATAATTATTAATATTTCGCTTGCTCTTATGACGTTCGTCAAATACACTGACATTTTATTCATATATTTCCTCTACTGGATTTATTCTTTTACATAATTATTTATAGTTTCTCAAATTTCTATTATTGTTCAGACCGCGTTTTCTTTATTCAGTATTTATTTATTTAAACACATCCCTTTTACTCAAAAACTCCGGTGGATTTGTACACAATCATTTCCCGACACCAAAATATAATGAAATTCATTACTCACATGTTTTTAAAGTCGTCTCGTGACCTTTATCCTTGTGCGGTGTTTCATTTTGGCCCACTTTTTAACTTACTCCATATTGTAGAAATTCATCTCATGTACAAACACTTCTTGACACATATTCAATACACTTAACATTGACAACATTTTAATACACTGGTGTATCCCTTTAGAACACACAATAAACACTAAAAAATATTATTTTAACACACAATCTTGATAGATTTACACTTCACAACTTTTGATCACTAGGCCGTATTTTCCTAGCCTATCACACGTGACCTCTTAATCTCCCGTTTCCAAGGGTGAAATTTATTCAATGTCGGCTTCCTATCCTGCAGAATACGAAAGTCTCGAATCATCTACTTTTCCCTGGAATCCTAATTCTTCGAATCCTATTCTGGATGACCGGCTATTTCTCTAGCTTGAACGGCTTCTTTTTTAGATCTAGTTTATCGATCGTAGTGAAAGTATGTTCGGATCGAGGTCCCCTCGATAACCTATCGATGATCGATGGATTTATTTTATAGCAGCTAGTGCTTCTCGAGTCTAGTGCTTTAGAATAGTTCGTCTGCTTTCTGGAGATAATGTCTATAGTCTCCGTTCTTCTTTGTTTATTCGGTTCTCGCACTCCTACTTTTCTGAAATACGTTGCGAACCTTACTCTGTTTTTCCCTATTTGGGTTCTTTAAATTAGATAACTGTTTATCTTTCTATTACGGTACTTCCATACGTTATGATATTTTCGGTCGATTATTTAAAGACCTATCGCCTTAAGTCCAACGTTCGCAGCCTGATCTGACTATATCTTACGAACTTTTCACTGTAAACTTGTGTACTGTCGGACCTAAATTCTGTAACTAGGATTTTCCTAATTTTTCAACACGGCGATACTTTAATATTTCTTCTTTACAACTCCTTATGGAGGCACGCAAGTTATTAATACTGCGACGCCTGTGGCTATCAGGTATTAATTCTGCGGTGTAATACAGCGTTTCTCCCCTCAAGGAGTACTGGTAAACTGTCTTCGGTGTGAAGCAGAGTAACGCCCCCCTCGGGCTGTTTGGAACTGCTTGTACTGATGCACCAGCGTCACGTCCCCTGGACTGTTTGAAACTGCATGTTTGGCTTGGTGATGCCAGGAGCTTTATACTCTTTCGCTACAAAAAGATAAGACTCTAGCCCTTTCCGTGCCCAACTTTTAAAATAATGGCTGCACCATTATAAAAATTATACCTTCAAAAAGCTCGTCTTCTCAATGTTAAATAATCTCATTGCGCATAAGAATCGATCGTGCAATTCGGAGATATTAATTAATTTCTCGTCCTCAACTGTGTGGGTGTTGCTGTTCATTTGCATTCTCCCCTCTCCACAGGCCTTGGTAAATCCCCTATGACGTCTACTTGCGTTTGCAGTTTTCTCCTGTGCAATTATTAAAGGGTTTTTCTTTACACAAAAATCTCTAATTCGAAATGATTCACCGTACTGTAATTGTTTACTTATTTTTATACTCGTAAACGGGTTAAATTTAATTATTCCTCTTCTGGCGCATAGGCGGTGTTGTCGTTTTTAAGCAAGCTCAGCTCGATTTCCGAGTCAGGCTTCCTTGTCTAACAGCCGGAATTTTCCACTCGGTTATTAATACTCATGACCAGCTCCTTCTGAATGTCAAGAGGCGTGATCTCATCTCTCGAACACCTGGCTCGCGCTGCTTGCACAATGTTAGGCTAGAATCCTGGCTTGATCTTTCTCTAAGTTACATTAGAAACTGTACGTTTCTTTCATTTCTTCCCCAAATACATGGATTCGACCTCCTTGGACCCTATGGCACATGGGTTCATCTCTCCCCTCCTTAGGTAAATAAATTTTCGAAAAATTTTGAGGAAATTTATTACAATTAATCTTATCTTTCTTTATTCGTCGAAACCAACATAACGTTGTCCGTATCTTCTGTTGTTTTTATTTCTTTAAAGTCGTACCGGTAATTGTGTAGGTCGGGTATGCTCTGTCCCTACCCTTTCTTTCTTTTTCCTTTATTTGTCTGGACTATAAATCTCCAGAACCTCATTCTTCCTTACGGGTTTGGTCTGTCCCTACCCGTTTCCTTATTTCATCATTCTCCTTTCTTAAATTGAAATTTTCTTCTTCAATAAACTCAATTATTTCTTTGATTTCCCAATACAATTTTTCCAATTCGCATTCGCACTCGAATGCTTGAGCTCTATTTTCTATTTCTTCCTTATTCTTGTTTATGTCAAAAGCGGATTCATCTCTAAATGTTTCCATAACCAGGGCTTGTTCATTTGCTTCATCGAAATCTTCGGGAGGGTAATATAATTTCAAATTTGCTGAATTCATGGTCACTTCGTGATCCGTTTCACGGTGCCGAATTCTATATGCGTTATTCCTCAAATCTCTGATTATTTGATACGGTCCGTGGTACATTTTCTGGAACTTCTTGTACACACGGTTCCCTGGATCCGAAATGGCTGGTCTTTTTACTAACACCATTTCTCCTGCTAATAATGGTCGATGATACCTCTTTTGCCTATTTCTTCTTTGCCTCGGCTTGAGCTTTTAGATGCTCAAAGGCTCTTCTAATACGTACATCTCTTCCAGGCTGAGCGTCTGCTGGCCTAGGAATTACCAGACTCCAAGGTCTCTCTGGTTGCTCATTCCGATGTAACGTTATGGGTATCTCTCCCGTAGATTCATGGATTGTATTATTTATGCAAAATTCGATAATATCCAAGATATCTATCCACTTCCAATTTTCTTCGGCACAGTATATTCTACAATACTTGGCCGTTTCCCTCATCACTCTTTCTACAGCATTTGCCTCAGGATGGCGAATACTTGACAAAATCTGACGTATTCCAAGTCTTTCTAATTCTCGTCTGAACTCTACACTGGTGAAACAACTGCCGTGATCCGACAACAAATTCTCAGGTTTTCCCAGAATCGGTATCACTTTTTCTTTGAGTCGTTTTAACACCTGTTTGGTACTAGTCTTCTGTATGGGAGCAAGGACAACCATTTTAGTGAAGACATCCATAGCCACCATTATGTGTCGATTTCCTCTTCTTGCCTTGGGCAAAGGTCCAAAATTATCAATAGAAATGATTTGACCTGGCCTTTCGGGCAACAATGGTATAGGCTTTTGCCTCATCAGAAATGCATTAGGTTTGATCCTTTGACATAAATCACATGTCTTAAGCGTGTCCCTTACAGTTTCTCTCAGTCTCGGCCATACAAATGCTTCTTTCAGCATCGAGACTGTTTTGTCGACTCCCATATGTCCGAACGATCTATGGGCTAACCATACTATTTTCCTCTGCAAAATTGCAGGTACAACAATCCTTAATTTGGTATGGTCAGAGTCCACAAACTTATATAATAATCCATTATAAAACGTGTAGTCTTGAGCTATCTTATTAGCTTCCGTGTACGCTGGTGTTCCCCTTATCAAACTTCCCTCGAGAAAAGATATGAGCATGTTCATCCATGGATCCTCCCGTTGTCTTTGACTAATGCTCCTTAACTCATTTAGAGTACGCTGATCCCTGTCTTCCAAATCTATAGCCATTACTTCCTCTTCTGTGGACTCTGGCTGTCTACTTAAGTAGTCTGGAACAATATTTTCCTTTCCTGGGCAGTATTCTATCTTGACATCAAACTGTTGAATGTATAAAGCCCAACGCATCAACCTTTGACTGGATAAATCAGTCTTCATCAAAAAGGTTCAGGCTTTATGATCCGTTCTTAGAATGACCTGAAACCCATATACGATCTTTCGCCAATATTGCAGCGCGTGCAGTATCGCTAACAGCTCGATTTCGCTGATCGTATAATTTTTCTCGTGTGGTTTCAGTCTCCGACTTGTGAAAGCTAGATAGTTTTTCTTATCAGGGTTTTCCGGGTTTTCCTGATATAGCATTGCCCCTATTCCAATCTGGGATGCGTCTGTTTGAATGATAAATCTCTGATTAAAATCAGGATATCCTAGCTTCACGTAATTTAAGAGCATTTCCTTGGCCTCCACGAATGCTTTTTCCGTTTCCTCCGTCCATTTCCACTTGCCCCCCTTCTTCAGAAGGTCCTGTAGTGGTGCAACAGTTTATGTGTATGATGGACAATGTCCTGAGAAGAATCCAATCAATCCCAAAAACTGGCGAACGTTCTTTACCTTCAAAGGCCTTGGAAAATCTCTTATCGATTCCAATTTGCATGGATTTGGTTTAACACCATCCTTATCAATCACATGCCCTAAAAATGTTACTTGCCTTTGACAAAAATTTGACTTCTTTAAATTGATTTTAAAATTAGCCTTCCTTAAATCTTCCAAGAGTTTCTTCAATTTTCCTAAATGTTCCTCAATATTCTCCGAGGTAAGCAAAATGTCATCCGTATAACGGATAGTGCACTCTTTCACTTCCTCTGACAGGTTTCGATCAAGCGCTCTTATTAAGGCAGATCCCGCGGTCTTCAATCCAAACGGACATCTTCTAAAACAATATGTTTGTTGGTCGAACTGAAACCCAGTCAACAAACTGGTTTTCTCTTCCAGTTCGAGATGATGATACGAAGAAGTCATGTCAATATTTGTGAAAATCTTCTTGCCCTTGAACTTCCTCAGTATTTCTTTTATGGGTGGTGCCGAATCATTTTCAGGTATGATTTTTGAATTTAAATTTCTGGCATCTAAACACACCCTTACTGAGCCATCCGGTTTACTCACAATCACTAATGGACTAACATATGGTGTCGCCATCTTTTCTATAACACCTGCATTCATCATCTCCTGCAGTGTTTTCTTAGTTTGTGGGTAATGTTTTTCCGCAACCGGGTATGGTTTTTGTCTGAACGGTGCCCAATCATTGACTTGGAACGCATATTTAAAATTTTCAATCTTCCCTGGCTTGGAATCAAATACGTCCCTAAAATTCAATAATAATTTCTTTAACTGTTCCTTATTTTCGAGGTTAACTTTAGCTTCCTCTACTTTTCCTGACAGGTTGGTTTCGAACTCAGTTTCCAAATCATCTTCGAGTTCTATGTTGAGGACTTCAAATATCTTTTCTATGTCCTTATAACCTTCCTCAATCACTTCTTCCATATGCCGTACCTGTTCTCCTATTTTCGCATCCTGTTCCTGTAGGTTAATGTTTTGTTCATCCACATCCTCTCTTTGGATTCTAATGCAGTTTTGCGCTAGGTCTATAATGACCTTGTTCTCACGGATAAAACCAATACCTAATATGACATTATACGGTAATTGATTTACCAGCAAAAAGCACTGCGAAATTTCAGCGTTACCCATGATCAGATCGATATATGCCTGAAATTTACATGTTAAAGATTTTTCAGGGATAATCCCCTTAATCTTTACACTTGATGTGGGGATTTTTAATACTCGGCCCCTTATTTCCAGTTCATTTAGAAGGGTTTGTGTAATTAGACTTATTGTGGATCCGGTATCAATTAATGCTCTGACCAGTAATCCTTCTATCCTTAGCATAATTATAGGTAGTTCTCTTTTAACATGTGGGATTCCTTCCACGTCCTCGTTAATTAGCTCATCTGGTCTTGCTATCCAATTCACAATTTCTACCTCCTCCCATCTCCTGGTATGTTTCCACTTTTGACAATTTAAATTTTGAGTTTTTTTATCCTGAGGGCTTCCTTTCCCCTCATTCTTTAATTGAGCTTGTAGTTCCAAGCTTTGAGCTCCGTCTAGTCGGTCGGGTGATTTCCGGTTCTTGATTGCCTCACTCCAACGGACTTTTTGCCTATCAGGTTCATCTGGTCGTTCGTTCATGTAACGAAGACTTTCCTGATATCTTTCCTCTATTTCGGCCCGATATTCATCATCCCTATCCTCTGGCCTTACATTCCTTCTGGGATAATTCTCCCATTTCTTTCTGTTTTCTTGCCTTTGATGGTTATTGTTATAGGGTCGGCTCTCTTGTTGCCTATAACCCGTATTCCTAGGATTTCTTCCTCGATATCCTCCTCTGTAATATGGCTGTATTCCTCTAGGCTCCTGGTGCCCATACTCTCGACCTAGTCCTTGAGTATCCGTGCTGGTGGACTGATTCCTGGTCGATGGTTTTTCTCTGGTTTCCTGACTGCTGGCCATATGTACTTGCTCAGTCTGTCTTTGATGCCTAGGAGTTACGTGCGAAGTCGTCATATCTAATTGACGTAATACACTCTCCACTTCCACAGCACTTCGTGCTTTGGATGAGATTAACAGCCTCTGAATCTCATACGGAAGTTGTCTTGCAATGGCGGCACACAGATCGTTCTCTGCCGGAGCAATGTCGAGTTCGCGGAATTTACACAGCTGAGCGGTGAAAAATTCCGAGTATTTAGTAGGTGCATTCGTACTGTACTTCCTAGAGTACAGATCTAGCTTTAAATTCTCTTGGACGTCTGCTGCCCAATATCGTTTTAAAAATGCTTCCCTAAAGCCTTCCACCGTATCAAAGGTGTACCTGAAGCTTCTGAACCAGGTGAGACAATCACCTGCCAACAGCTTTTCAATAGCTCTCAGTCTCCGATCCTGAGGAACTTTCATTTCGTTTAAATACTCTGCAACTTCCCTTAGCCAGTATTTTGGAGTAATTGACATGTTATTACCCGTAAACTTTACTGGTCTGTCCTCATTCGATTTAATGATGTTTATTATCTGGCCATTTGCCTGATTCATGTACGGGGTTGACATCGCCATCGGATATCCTGGGTTCTTATAAGGGCTCTCCCCTCCTAAGTCCCTCTCCGTATCTGTGCCTTGTTCACGGGAATCTACCCATTCTGTCTTTGGAAACTCCTCCTGATTCTCAAATTCTAACTTCCTTTCCCTTCGGGCACTTTCTTCATTAGCCATGAGTTGGATTTCCATTTGACTATTCTTATGTTCAGTCCTCTCCAACCTAGATCTTAATTCATTCTGAATTCTTTCTTGATTCCTTTTACTATCTTCCTCTGCCTTTTTGAGTTGGAATTTCTCCTCCCTGTAACTATCCCTGAACTCATTTAGTTGGTCTTCTACCTCTTTCTTAATGACCATGGCCTGTTGATTGATAATTTCTGGCTTAACGTCACCTATGGTATCTAGGTCTTTTCGTATTTCCTTTATCTTCTTCTCCACCTCTCCCTTAATTCCTTCCAGCTTTTCCTCAGTTTTCTCTTGACTCTTATACAATTTCCTCAAGTGGTCTTGAACCTGATTTACTTCAGTATTGGTTTTTCCTACATGAACCTATAATGTTCCGATGGTTTCCTGAACCTCATTAATACCCTTACTTATTTCATTTATCTTATGGGTACTTTCTTTATTTTCTTCATTTCGTTGTTTTCTTTCTATCTGGAGATGCTCTCCGTATTCACTTAAATTTTAATTTATTTCCGCTTCGTACGTCCTCCAGTTATCATCTACCTGCCTAGTAAAAAGATCAATCTGCTCTTTCATACCCTGTACATCTTTGTGATTCTGTTTTTTCATCTCAGTTACTTCATTCTGAACTCCATCGACCTTTCCCTCGAGTTCTCCTACTTTGTCCTTTACCCCTTTAAATTTTTCTCCTAATTTCTTAAAACTTTCTTTTATCTCATCCCGGGAACGTTCACAAATATTCTTGTTAGATTCTATCTGAGCTTTCAATTCTGTCTGCACACCTTGGATCTGGGTTACAAGTTCCTTTTCACATGCATCCACATTTTCTTTACAAGCTATTTCCATATCAACTAATTTAGTTTCCATAGACCCCAACCTTCCATTCAAAATTTTAAAATTTTCTTGGCCTTGAGTTTGGGACTCTACCGTACTATCCTTTAAGGTTCTTATTTGGTCTTGCAATTCTGATTTAAGTGCCCCATTTTCCTCCTGAATTTTACTGGTGATTTCCCCTTTTAACTCAGTTAGCTTTTTCCCAAACTCAGTGTCAAAACCTTGGAACTTGTCATTTATTTTATCTATCTCAACCTTCAATTCACCGTTCATTGTTACACAGTTAGTTTCGATAGCTTCTAATTTAGTTCCCATGTTAGCACTATCAGTTTTTAGTGACTCTAAACTTTCAGTTATGGATCCTAACCCTTCTTTATTTTCAATCTGTTGGCTATCCAATTTATTCAAACTCTCATTAAGGGATTTGAACTCTTCTTTATTTTCAGTCTGTTGGCTATCCAACTTATTGTTTATGGCCTCCAAGAGCCGTTGCACTTCTTCACTCAATGCCATCTTATGAGAATACAGTGGGCCACTCATGCCACCACACTAGTACATGCTTGAGAGATGATACTCTGAATCATTGTGTCCCAATTTCTTTAAAAATTTACTTTGGTACGGGTTTTTACTACAACGTACCCTTTTGATACTTTTATTCAAACTCAAAACCTTTATGGAAGTATTTAAAATTCAAAATTTCGAAAAACCATTAAAAAAAATGAAAATTTTGATTTTTCGAGAAAACTCGGGTTTTCCCTCGGAAAACTCAGCCCTGCGTACTGGGCGCCAAAAAGAAGAGATAGGGGGGTTAATGATATAATTCAGGGCTGCTCGGTATGAGTTTCCAGGGACCCATGCGGTCAGTTAATATTTTACGTTGTAGCTATTCCTATCATTACTTTACTTTGCATGAATTGACCGTCTTAAGTGTTCCTCTAGTTATTAATCCAGCACATTACTTCTATACCCCCCATGTGCCCTTTTATCAAGAAATATGCCAATCACAGTATACCAGCGTAGCTCAATTCGGGATTTTCGGGGTAGCGGTAAGTTCACCCACTCTGTGACTCACATATTTTGGATTAATTAGAGGATACACTTGCAAAAATAACAACAAAATCAACTCCTATTTTAACACATTTAATTAATCAAAATTATGGCGCTACAAACAATTAAACAATTTAATTACTGACCCATAATCATCTACTTGTTCCAAATGAACAAGGAATAACATAAGAATAAAACAAATATTGTATTAAAACATATGGTTTCCATATAAACCAACAATTCCTAATTATTTTTACTTCCATAAAGCATCAACTGTAAGTTTCATATAACTCCGAGCTCTTTTGGCTCAATGCTTTCTGTAATAATGGTGTCATTCTTTGTACACCTCAAATACTACTTTTTTATATTTTCTTAATCATCAAAGCAACTGTATAATTACATTTAAAATTACATGTTAATTATCTAACTCAATATTTGGGCATTTCACCTGTGTTCAGCTTTTATCATCTCTCTCTAGTTTTACAAATACATCAAGGTAATCAGGAAATTACTTGTGTACTCCAGAGTATGAAGATACTTGACACCGTCAAAAAAACTATGGTCACTCCCGGAACCTAGTTGCCTTCAATTAACTCATGGAATCCTACTTCCATACAACATTACAATAGGGATTGTTATTTATCTCATATGTCTTATAAGATCATTATCACATAAAAAAACTACGATCTGAACAGGCAAGCGGAAATATCAATCTACAAGGACCTCGGTTCAACGCCCGGGTCGTTAACAACTTTAAACACTCCTGGTGTATTCATTACTCCTTACAAGACGGCCTTCAGACACCCCTCCTGCTCCGATGGTCTGACCGTGATACTTGAGAGTTATTTATGACTATGCGGGAACCCTCCCGTCTAGCCTAAGCTAGAGCTCTCTTTAATGCTTTTACAAACAGCTTTTCGTTCATTCTCAATTCTTTGGGGAGACGTGGCATTCTACTCCTCGTTTAAATTCAACGATATTATTGGGCTCATAAACCACATTCGTAATCTTGGCATTTATTAATTATGAAAGGTCCTCATTGATTGGGAAAGAGTAATACACATTCTACGACGAATAATAAAGGGGCTTTCACAATAAGAGGATTCTGAGTTCGAATCTCTTCACATGCCTCGGGAACCATTCCCATATAGAGGACTATACAAAATGCGATTTAGGGTCAGCCTATAGCTTATAAGACCTACGCTCAATACCATACATTTGCTCCCTTTCAATACAACATACACAGTGCCTCGTGATTCAACGTCACAAATAGAGGACTTACACCAATTCTCAATTCGCTACAATCAACTACCTCTCATAAGTAATTGACCAAGTACATTAACTTTTACGCGTTCCTAGCGTGACATTTTATTTTAATTACGCTCTTTTGCGCTATACTTTATTTTTAAGCCTAGCGTCATCCAAAGAACTGATAATATCATATTAACAATTGATACACATCTCAATTTTTATATTATTCTTTCCTTTTGCAATAACTTTCTCTCTTTTTAAGAACATGCATTTGAACATCATGTCTATACTTTTTATTAAGGCTCTAACGCTCTTATGTTCACATCAATTAATTTGATCTTTATTTAATATTTCCTTACTTGGTTATTATTATTATTATTTCATATCTTCATTCTTTACAAAAAAAAAAGCTCAAAAGCTATTTCTTTCATATAACTCAAATTTACTTTTATTTAAATATCTTTCATGATAATTATTAATATTTCGCTTGCTCTTATGACGTTCGTCAAATACACTGACATTTTAATCATATATTTCCTCTACTGGATTTATTCTTTTACATAATTATTTATAGTTTCTCAAATTTCTATTATTGTTCAGACCGCGTTTTCTTTATTCAGTATTTATTTATTTAAACACATCCCTTTTACTCAAAAACTCCGGTGGATTTGTACACAATCATTTCCCGACACCAAAATATAATGAAATTCATTACTCACATGTTTTTAAAGTCGTCTCGTGACCTTTATCCTCGTGCGGTGTTTCATTTTGGCCCACTTTTTAACTTACTCCATATTGTAGAAATTCATCTCATGTACAAACACTTCTTGACACACATTCAATACACTTAACATTGACAACATTTTAATACACTGGTGTATCCCTTTAGAACACACAATAAACACTAAAAAATATTATTTTAGCACACAATCTTGATAGATTTACACTTCACAACTTTTGATCACTAGGCCGTATTTTCCTAGCCTATCACACGTGACCTCTTAATCTCCCGTTTCCAAGGGTAAAATTTATTCAATGTCGGCTTCCTATCCTGCAGAATACGAAAGTCTCGAATCATCTACTTTTCCCTGGAATCCTAATTCTTCGAATCCTATTCTGGATGACCGGCTATTTCTCTAGCTTGAACGGCTTCTTTTTTAGATCTAGTTTATCGATCCTAGTGAAAGTATGTTCGGATCGAGGTCCCCTCGATAACCTATCGATGATCGATGGATTTATTTTATAGCAGCTAGTGCTTCTCGAGTCTAGTGCTTTAGAATAGTTCGTCTGCTTTCTGGAGATAATGTCTATAGTCTCCGTTCTTCTTTGTTTATTCGGTTCTCGCACTCCTACTTTTCTGAAATACGTTGCGAACCTTACTCTGTTTTTCCCTATTTGGGTTCTTTAAATTAGATAACTGTTTATCTTTCTATTACGGTACTTCCATACGTTATGATATTTTCGGTCGATTATTTAAAGACCTATCGCCTTAAGTCCAACGTTCGCAGCCTGATCTGACTATATCTTACGAACTTTTCACTGTAAACTTGTGTACTGTCGGACCTAAATCCTGTAACTAGGATTTTCCTAATTTTTCAACACGGCGATACTTTAATATTTCTTCTTTACAACTCCTTATGGAGGCACGCAAGTTATTAATACTGCGACGCCTGTGGCTATCAGGTATTAATTCTGCGGTGTAATACAGCGTTTCTCCCCTCAAGGAGTACTGGTAAACTGTCTTCGGTGTGAAGCAGAGTAACGCCCCCCTCGGGCTGTTTGGAACTGCTTGTACTGATGCACCAGCGTCACGTCCCCTGGACAGTTTGAAACTGCATGTTTGGCTTGGTGATGCCAGGAGCTTTATACTCTTTCGCTACAAAAAGATAAGACTCTAGCCCTTTCCGTGCCCAACTTTTAAAATAATGGCTGCACCATTATAAAAATTATACCTTCAAAAAGCTCGTCTTCTCAATGTTAAATAATCTCATTGCGCATAAGAATCGATCGTGCAATTCGGAGATATTAATTAATTTCTCGTCCTCAACTGTGTGGGTGTTGCTGTTCATTTGCATTCTCCCCTCTCCACAGGCCTTGGTAAATCCCCTATGACGTCTACTTGCGTTTGCAGTTTTCTCCTGTGCAATTATTAAAGGGTTTTTCTTTACACAAAAATCTCTAATTCGAAATGATTCACCGTACTGTAATTGTTTACTTATTTTTATACTCGTAAACGGGTTAAATTTAATTATTCCTCTTCTGGCGCATAGGCGGTGTTGTCGTTTTTAAGCAAGCTCAGCTCGATTTCCGAGTCAGGCTTCCTTGTCTAACAGCCGGAATTTTCCACTCGGTTATTAATACTCATGACCAGCTCCTTCTGAATGTCAAGAGGCGTGATCTCATCTCTCGAACACCTGGCTCGCGCTGCTTGCACAATGTTAGGCTAGAATCCTGGCTTGATCTTTCTCTAAGTTACATTAGAAACTGTACGTTTCTTTCATTTCTTCCCCAAATACATGGATTTGACCTCCTTGGACCCTATGGCACATGGGTTCACTATGTTCTCTGCTATGTTGCTCAATTACAATATAAACATAGGACCAGGCCGGGATATGATCCCGGGACCTCTCGCACCCAAAGCGAGAATGATACGTCTAGACCAACTGGCCGTTCGCGTGTAGTCCTATTTACTATGTACCCTGCTTAGCTAGTCAATTACAATATAAACATAGGGCCAGTCCGGGATTTGCACCCGGGACCTCTCGCACCCTAAGCGAGAATCATACCCCTAGACCTACTGGCCGTTCGTGTGAAGACTTATCTACAATCTACTCTGCTTGGCTTGTCAATTACAATATAAACATAAGGCCAGTCCGGAATTTGATCCCGGGACCTCTCACACCCATAGCGAGAATCATACCCCCTAGACCAACTGGCCGATCATGAGGAGTCCTATACACCATATACTCTGCCTGGTTAGTCAATTAGAATATAAACATAGGGCCAGTCCACGATTTGAACCAGGGACCTAACGCACCCAATGCGATAATGATACCCATAGACCACCTGGCCGTTCGTGGGGAGTCCTATATACTATATACTCTGCTTGGCTAGTCAATTACAATATAAACTTAGGGCCAGTCCGTGATATGAACCCAGAACCTCTCGCACCCTAGGCAATAAACATACCCCTAGACAAAATGGCCGTTCGTGAGGAGTCCTATCTACTATGTACTCCGCTATGTTAGTCATTTACAACAGAATGAAAGGGTCAGCCGGGATTTGAACCCGGGACCTCCCGCACCCGAAGCGAGAATCATACCCCTAGACCAACTGGCCGTTAGTGTGAGTTCCTATTTACTGTGTTTTTTCATTTGCTAGTCTATTATGTAAACAGAGGGCCAGTACTGGATTTGAACCGGGGACCTCTCGCACCCGAAGCGAGAATCATACCCCTAGACCTACTGGCCGTTAGTGTGAGTCCTATTTACTGTGTACTCTGCTTGGCTAGTCAATTACAAAATAAACAAAGGGCCAGACCGAGACCTCTCACACCCTAAGCGAGAATCATACCCCTAGACCAACTGGCCGTTCGTGTGGAGTCCTATCTACTATGTACCCTGCTTAGCTAGTCAATTACAATATAAACATAGGGCCTGTCCGGGATTTGAACCCGGGACCTCTCGCAACAAAAGCGGGAATCATACCCCTAGACCTAATGGCCGTTAGTGTGGAGTCCTATATACTATGTACTCTGCTTGGGTAGTCATTTATAATATAAACATAGGGCCACACCGGGACCTCTCGCTATCTAAGCGAGAATCGTACCCCTGGACCAACTGGCCGTTCATGAGGAGTCCTATCTACTATGTACTCTGCTATGTTGCTCAATTACAATATAAACATAGGGCCGGTCCGTGATTTGAACCAAGGACCTCTCGCACCCAAAGCGAGAATCATACCCCTAGACCAACTGGCCGTTCGTGTGGAGACCTATATACTATGTACTCTCCTTGGCTAGTCAATTACAATATAAACCTAGGGCCAGTCCGGGATTTGAACCCGGGACTTCTCGCACCCTTAGCAATAGACATACCCCTAGACAAAATGGCCGTTCGTGAGGAGTCCTATCTACTATGTACTCTGCTTTGTTAATCAATTACAATAGAATTAAAGGGCCAGTCCGGGATTTGATCCTGGATCTCTCGAACCATAAAAGTGGAACACACCCCAACACCAACTGGCCATGAATGTGTAGTCCTATCTACTGTGTACATGGCCTGGTTAGTCAATAAAAATAAAAATATAGGGCCAGCCAGGGATTTGAACGCGGGACCTCCCGCAACCTAAGTTAGAATCATCCACCTAGACCTACTGGCCGTTAGTGTGGATTCCTATTTACTATGTACTCTCCTCGGATAGTCAATTACAATGTAAACAAAGGGTCAGTCCGTGATTTGACCCGGGACCTCTCGCACCCTAAACGAGAATCAAACCCCTTGACCAACTGACCGTTCGTGTGGTGTCCTATCTATTATGCACTCTGCTTGGCTAGTCAATTACAATATAAACACATGGCCAGTCAGGGATTTGAACCCGGGACCTCTTGCACTCAAACCGAGAAACATACCCCTAGATCTACTGGCCGTTAGTGTGGACTCCTATCTACTATGTACTCTCCTTGGCTAGTCAATTACAATATAAATATGAGGCCAGCCTGGGATTTGAACCCGGTACCTCTCGCACCCAAAGCGAGAATCATACCCCTAGACCTACTTTCCGTTCGTGTGGAGTCCTATATAATATATACGTATCTATTTTAGTCAATTACAATAGAATGAATGGGCCTGTCCGCGATTTGATCCAGGGACCTCCCCCATCCAATGCGATAAGGATACCCCTAGACCACCTGGCCGTTCGTGTGGTTTCCTAACTACTATATACTCTGCTATGTTAGTCAATTACAATATAAACGTAGGGCCAGCCCAGGATTTGAACCCGAGGCCTCTCGCACCCTAAGCGAGAATCATACCCCTAGACCAACTGGCCGTTAGGGTAGAGTGCTATCTACAATGTACTCTGCTTGGCTAATCAATTACAATATAAAAATAGGGCTAGACCGGGACCTCTCGTACCCTAAGCGAGAATCGTACCCCTAGACCAACTGGCCGTTAGTGTCATGTCCTATTTACTGTGTTTTCTCCTTTGCTAGTCAATTATGATGTAAACAAAGGGTCAGTACGGGATTTGAACCCGGGACCTCTCGCACCCTAAGCGAGAATCATACCCCTAGACCAACTGGCCGTTTATGAGGAGACCAATTTATTATGTACTCTGCTATGTTGCTCAATTACAATATAAGAATAGGGTGATTCCTAGATTTAAACCTGGGACCTCACGCACCCAAAGCTAGAATCATACCCCTAGACCAACTGGCCGTTCGTGAGGAGTCCTATCTACTATGTACTCTGCTATGTTGCTGAATTACAATATAAACATAGGGCCAGGCCGGGATATGAACCCGGGACCTCTCCCACCGAAAGCGAGAATGATACCTCTAGACCAACTGACCGTTCGTGTGGAGACCCATTTACTATGTACCCTGCCTAGCTAGTCATTTACAATATAAACATTGGGCCAGTTCGGGATTAGAACCCGGGACCACTCGCACCCAAAGCGAGAATCATACCCCTTGACCAACTGGCCGTTAGTGTGGAGTCCTATTTACGATGTACTCTGCTTGGCTAGTCAATTATAATATAAACATAGGGCCAGACCGGGACCTCTCGCTCTCTAAGCGAGAATCGTACCCCTAGACCAACTGGCCGTTTATAAGGCGTCCTATCTACTATGTACTCTGCTATGTTGCTCAATTACAATATAAACAAAGAGCCAGTCCGGGATTTGAACACGGGACCTCTCACACCCAAGGCTATAATCATACCCCTAGACAAAATGGCCGTTCGTGAGGAGTCCTATATACTATGTACTCCGCTATGTTAGGCATTTACAATAGAATGATATGGGTCAGCCGGGATTTGAACCCGGGACCTCCCGCACCCGAAGCGAGAATCATACCCCCAGACCAACTGGCCGTTAGCGTGGAGTCCTATTTACTGTGTTTTCTCATTTGCTAGTCAATTATGATGTAAACAGAGGGCCAATACGGGATTTGAACCGGGGGACCTCTCGCATCCGAAGCGAGAATCATACCCCTAGACCTACTGGCCGTTCGCGTGGAGTCCTATCTACTATTTACTCAACTATGTTGCTCAATTACAATATAAACACAGGGCCAGTCCGAGATTTGAACCCGGGGCTTCTCGCACCCTAAGCGAGAATGATAACCCTAGGTCAACTGGCCGAGAATGTGTAGTCCTAACTACTATGTACACTACCTGGTTAGTCAATTAGAATATAAATCAAGGGCCAGTCCGGGATTTGAACACGGGACCTCTCGCACCCGAAGCAAGAATCGTAACCCTAGACCAACTGGCCGTTAGTGTGGTGTCCTATTTACTGTGTTTTCTCCTTTGCTAGTCTATTATGATGTAAACAAAGGGCCAGTCCGGGATTTGAACCCGCGACCTCTCGCACCCTAAGCGAGAAACATACCCCTAAACGAACTGGCCGTTCATGAGGTGTCCTATCTACTATGTACTCTGATATGTTGCTGAATTACAATATAAACATAAGGCCGGTCCGGGATTTGAACCAAGGACCTCTCGCACCCAAAGCGAGAATCATACCCCTAGACCAACTAGCCGTTCGTGTGGAGACCTATATACTATGTACTCCCCTTGGATAGACAATTTCACTATAAACCTAGGACCAGTCCGGGATTTGAACCCGGGACCTCTCGCAGCCTTAGCAATAATCATACCCCTAGACAAAGTGGCCGTTCGTGAGGAGTCGTATCTACTATGTACTCTGCTTTGTTAATCAATTACAATAGAATTAAAGGGCCAGTCCGGGATTTGATCTTGGATCTCTCGAAGCATAAAAGTGGAACACACCCCAACACCAAATGGCCATGAATGTGTAGTCCTATCTACTGTGTACATGACCTGGTTAGTCAATAAAAATAAAAATATAAGGCCAGTCAGGGATTTGAACGCGGGACCTCTCGCAACCTAAGTTAGAATCATCCACCTAGACCTACTGGCCATTAGTGTGGATTCCTATTTCCTATGTACTCTCTTTGGATAGTCAATTACAATGTAAACAAAGGGTCAGTCCGTGATTTGACCCGGGACCTCTCGCACCCTAAACGAGAATCATACCCCTTGACCAACTGACCGTTCGTGTGGTGTCCTATCTACTATGCACTCTGCTTGGCTAGTCAATTACAATATAAACATAGGGCCAGTCAGGGATTTAAAGCCGGGACCTCCTGCACTCAAAGCGAGAAACATACCCCTAGACCTAATGGCCGTTCGTGTGGAGTCCTATATGCTATGTACTTAGCTATGTTAGTCAATTACAATAGGATGAATGGGCCAGTCCGAGATTTGAACCTGGACCTCTCCAACCCTAAAAGTGAAACACACACTAAGACCAACAGGCCGTGAATGTGTAGTCCGAAATACTATGTACACTACCTCGTTAGTCAATTACAATATAAATGTAGGGCCAGTCCGGGATTTGAACCCGGGTCCTCTCGCATCCGAAGCGAGCATCATGCCTCTAGAACAACTGGCCTTTCGTGAGGCGTCTCTGCTATGTTAGTCAATTACAATATAAACAAAGGGCTAGTCTGGGTTTTGAACCCGTGACCTCTCGCATCCAAAGCGAGAATCATACCCCTAGACCAACTGGCCGTTAGGGTGGAGTGCTATCTACAATGTACTCTGCTTGGCTAGTCAATTACAATATAAACATAGCGCGAGACCGGGACCTCTCGTACCCTAAGCGAGAATCGTACCCCTAGACCAACTGGCCGTTAGTGTGGTGTCCTATTTACTGTGTTTTCTCCTTTGCTAGTCAATTATGATGTAAACAAAGGGCCAGTCCGGGATTTCAACCCGGGACCTCTCGCACCCTAAGCGAGAATCATACCCCTAGACCAACTGGCCGTTTATGAGGGGCCCAATCTACCATGGACTCTGCTATGTTGCTCAATTACAATATAAAAATAGGGTCATTCCGAGATTTAAACCCGGGACCTCACGCACCCAAAGCGAGAATCATACCCCTAGACCAACTGGCCGTTCGTGTGGAGTCCTATCTACTATATACTATTCTATGTTAGTCAATTACAATATAAACATAGGGCCAGTCCGGGATTTGAATCCGGGACCTCTCGTACTCTAAGCCAGAATCGTACCCCTAGACCAACTGGCCGTTAGGGTAGAGTGCTATCTACAGTGTACTCTGCTTGGCTAATCAATTACAATATAAACAAAGAGCTAGACCGGGACCTCTCGTACCCTAAGCGAGAATCGTACCCTAGACCAACTGATCGTTAGTGTGGTGTCCTATTTACTGTGTTTTCTCCTTTGCTAGTCAATTATGGTGTAAACAAAGGGCCAGTCCGGGATTTGAACCCGGGATCTCTCGCACCCTAAGCGAGAATCATACCCCTAGACCAACAGACCGTTAATGTGGAGTCCTATCTACTATATACTCTGCTATGTTAATCAATTACAATATAAACATAGGGCCAGTCCGGGATTTGAAACCGGGACCTCTCGCACCCTAAGCAAGAATCATACCCCTAGACCAACTGGCCGTTAGGGTAGAGTGCTATCTACAATGTACTCTGCTTGGCTAATCAATTACAATATAAACAAAGAGCTAGACCGGGACCTCTCGTACCCTAAGCGAGAATCGTACCCTAGACCAACTGATCGTTAGTGTGGTGTCCTATTTACTGTGTTTTCTCCTTTGCTAGTCAATTATGATGTAAACAAAGGGCCAGTCCTGGATTTGAACCCGGGACCTCTCGCACCCTAAGCGAGAATCAAACCCCTAGACCAACTGGCCGTTTATGAGGAGACCAATCTACTATGGACTCTGCTATGTTGCTCAATTACAATATAAAAATAGGGTCATTCCGAGATTTAAACCAGGGACTTCACGCACCCGAAGCTAGAATCATACCCCTCGACCAACTGGCCGTTCATGAGGAGTCCTATCTACTATGTACTCTGCTATGTTGCTGAATTACAATATAAACATAGGGCCAGGCCGGGATATGAACCCGGGACCTCTCCCACCGAAAGCGAGAATGATACCTCTAGACCAACTGACCGTTCGTGTGGAGACCTATTTACTATGTACCCTGCCTAGCTAGTCATTTACAATATAAACATAGGGCCAGTCCGGGATTTGAACCCGGTACCTCTCGCACCCAAAGCGAGAATCATACCCCTAGACCTGCTTTCCGTTCGTGTGGAGTCCTATATAATATATACGTATCTATTTTAGTCAATTACAATAGAATGAATGGGCCTGTCCGCGATTTGATCCAGGGACCTCCCCCATCCAATGCGATAAGGATACCCCTAGACCACCTGGCCGTTCGTGTGGTTTCCTATCTACTATATACTCTGCTATGTTAGTCAATTACAATATAAACGTAGGGCCAGCCCAGGATTTGAACCCGAGACCTCTCGCACCCTAAGCGAGAATCATACCCCTAGACCAACTGGCCGTTAGGGTAGAGTGCTATCTACAATGTACTCTGCTTGGCTAATCAATTACAATATAAAAATAGGGCTAGACCGGGACCTCTCGTACCCTAAGCGAGAATCATACCCCTAGACCAACTGGCCGTTTATGAGGAGTCCTATCTACTATGTACTCTGCTATGTTGCTGAATTACAATATAAACATAGGGTCAGGCCGGGATATGAACCCGGGACCTCTCCCACCGAAAGCGAGAATGATACCTCTAGACCAACTGACCGTTCGTGTGGAGACCTATTTACTATGTACCCTGCCTAGCTAGTCATTTACAATATAAACATAGGGCCAGTCCGGGATTTGAACCCGGGACCTCTCGCACCCAAAGCGAGAATCATACCCCTAGACCAACTGGCCGTTAGTGTGGTGTCCTATTTACTGTGTTTTCTCCTTTGCTAGTCAATTATGATGTAAACAAAGGGCCAGTCCAGGATTTGAACCCGGGACCTCTCGCACCCTAAGCGAGAATCATACCCCTAGACCAACTGGCCGTTCGTGTGGAGTCCTAACTACTATATACTCTGCTATGTTAGTCAATTACAATATAAACATAGGGCCAGTCCGGGATTTGAGCCCGGGACTTCTCGCACCCGAAGCAAGAATCATACCCCTTGACCAACTGGCCGTTAGTGTGGAGTCCTATTTACGATGTACTCTGCTTGGCTAGTCAATTATAATATAAACATAGGGCCAGACCGGGACCTCTCGCTCTCTAAGCGAGAATCGTACCCCTAGACCAACTGGCCGTTTATAAGGCGTCCTATCTACTATGTACTCTGCTATGTTGCTCAATTACAATATAAACAAAGAGCCAGTCCGGGATTTGAACACGGGACCTCTCACACCCAAGGCTATAATCATACCCCTAGACAAAATGGCCGTTCGTGAGGAGTCCTATATACTATGTACTCCGCTATGTTAGGCATTTACAATAGAATGATATGGGTCAGCCGGGATTTGAACCCGGGACCTCCCGCACCCGAAGCGAGAATCATACCCCCAGACCAACTGGCCGTTAGCGTGGAGTCCTATTTACTGTGTTTTCTCATTTGCTAGTCAATTATGATGTAAACAGAGGGCCAGTACGGGATTTGAACCGGGGGACCTCTCGCATCCGAAGCGAGAATCATACCCCTAGACCTACTGGCCGTTCGCGTGGAGTCCTATCTACTATTTACTCAACTATGTTGCTCAATTACAATATAAACACAGGGCCAGTCCGAGATTTGAACCCGGGGCCTCTCGCACCCTAAGCGAGAATGATAACCCTAGGTCAACTGGCCGAGAATGTGTAGTCCTAACTACTATGTACACTACCTGGTTAGTCAATTAGAATATAAATCAAGGGCCAGTCCGGGATTTGAACACGGGACCTCTCGCACCCGAAGCAAGAATCGTAACCCTAGACCAACTGGCCGTTAGTGTGGTGTCCTATTTACTGTGTTTTCTCCTTTGCTAGTCTATTATGATGTAAACAAAGGGCCAGTCCGGGATTTGAACCCGCGACCTCTCGCACCCTAAGCGAGAAACATACCCCTAAACGAACTGGCCGTTCATGAGGTGTCCTATCTACTATGTACTCTGATATGTTGCTGAATTACAATATAAACATAAGGCCGGTCCGGGATTTGAACCAAGGTCCTCTCGCACCCAAAGCGAGAATCATACCCCTAGACCAACTAGCCGTTCGTGTGGAGACCTATATACTATGTACTCCCCTTGGATAGACAATTTCACTATAAACCTAGGACCAGTCCGGGATTTGAACCCGGGACCTCTCGCAGCCTTAGCAATAATCATACCCCTAGACAAAGTGGCCGTTCGTGAGGAGTCGTATCTACTATGTACTCTGCTTTGTTAATCAATTACAATAGAATTAAAGGGCCAGTCCGGGATTTGATCTTGGATCTCTCGAAGCATAAAAGTGGAACACACCCCAACACCAAATGGCCATGAATGTGTAGTCCTATCTACTGTGTACATGACCTGGTTAGTCAATAAAAATAAAAATATAGGGCCAGTCAGGGATTTGAACGCGGGACCTCTCGCAACCTAAGTTAGAATCATCCACCTAGACCTACTGGCCGTTAGTGTGGATTCCTATTTCCTATGTACTCTCTTTGGATAGTCAATTACAATGTAAACAAAGGGTCAGTCCGTGATTTGACCCGGGACCTCTCGCACCCTAAACGAGAATCATACCCCTTGACCAACTGACCGTTCGTGTGGTGTCCTATCTACTATGCACTCTGCTTGGCTAGTCAATTACAATATAAACATAGGGCCAGTCAGGGATTTAAAGCCGGGACCTCCTGCACTCAAAGCGAGAAACATACCCCTAGACCTAATGGCCGTTCGTGTGGAGTCCTATATGCTATGTACTTAGCTATGTTAGTCAATTACAATAGGATGAATGGGCCAGTCCGAGATTTGAACCTGGACCTCTCCAACCCTAAAAGTGAAACACACACTAAGACCAACAGGCCGTGAATGTGTAGTCCGAAATACTATGTACACTACCTCGTTAGTCAATTACAATATAAATGTAGGGCCAGTCCGGGATTTGAACCCGGGTCTTCTCGCATCCGAAGCGAGCATCATGCCTCTAGAACAACTGGCCTTTCGTGAGGCGTCTCTGCTATGTTAGTCAATTACAATATAAACAAAGGGCTAGTCTGGGTTTTGAACCCGTGACCTCTCGCATCCAAAGCGAGAATCATACCCCTAGACCAACTGGCCGTTAGGGTGGAGTGCTATCTACAATGTACTCTGCTTGGCTAGTCAATTACAATATAAACATAGCGCGAGACCGGGACCTCTCGTACCCTAAGCGAGAATCGTACCCCTAGACCAACTGGCCGTTAGTGTGGTGTCCTATTTACTGTGTTTTCTCCTTTGCTAGTCAATTATGATGTAAACAAAGGGCCAGTCCGGGATTTCAACCCGGGACCTCTCGCACCCTAAGCGAGAATCATACCCCTAGACCAACTGGCCGTTTATGAGGGGCCCAATCTACCATGGACTCTGCTATGTTGCTCAATTACAATATAAAAATAGGGTCATTCCGAGATTTAAACCCGGGACCTCACGCACCCAAAGCGAGAATCATACCCCTAGACCAACTGGCCGTTCGTGTGGAGTCCTATCTACTATATACTATTCTATGTTAGTCAATTACAATATAAACATAGGGCCAGTCCGGGATTTGAATCCGGGACCTCTCGTACTCTAAGCCAGAATCGTACCCCTAGACCAACTGACCGTTAGGGTAGAGTGCTATCTACAGTGTACTCTGCTTGGCTAATCAATTACAATATAAACAAAGAGCTAGACCGGGACCTCTCGTACCCTAAGCGAGAATCGTACCCTAGACCAACTGATCGTTAGTGTGGTGTCCTATTTACTGTGTTTTCTCCTTTGCTAGTCAATTATGATGTAAACAAAGGGCCAGTCCGGGATTTGAACCCGGGATCTCTCGCACCCTAAACGAGAATCATACCCCTAGACCAACAGGCCGTTAATGTGGAGTCCTATCTACTATATACTCTGCTATGTTAATCAATTACAATATAAACATAGGGCCAGTCCGGGATTTGAAACCGGGACCTCTCGCACCCTAAGCAAGAATCATACCCCTAGACCAACTGGCCGTTAGGGTAGAGTGCTATCTACAATGTACTCTGCTTGGCTAATCAATTACAATATAAACAAAGAGCTAGACCGGGACCTCTCGTACCCTAAGCGAGAATCGTACCCTAGACCAACTGATCGTTAGTGTGGTGTCCTATTTACTGTGTTTTCTCCTTTGCTAGTCAATTATGATGTAAACAAAGGGCCAGTCCTGGATTTGAACCCGGGACCTCTCGCACCCTAAGCGAGAATCAAACCCCTAGACCAACTGGCCGTTTATGAGGAGACCAATCTACTATGGACTCTGCTATGTTGCTCAATTACAATATAAAAATAGGGTCATTCCGAGATTTAAACCAGGGACTTCACGCACCCGAAGCTAGAATCATACCCCTCGACCAACTGGCCGTTCATGAGGAGTCCTATCTACTATGTACTCTGCTATGTTGCTGAATTACAATATAAACATAGGGCCAGGCCGGGATATGAACCCGGGACCTCTCCCACCGAAAGCGAGAATGATACCTCTAGACCAACTGACCGTTCGTGTGGAGACCTATTTACTATGTACCCTGCCTAGCTAGTCATTTACAATATAAACATAGGGCCAGTCCGGGATTTGAACCCGGGACCTCTCGCACCCAAAGCGGGAATCATACCCCTAGACCAACTGGCCGTTAGTTTGGTGTCCTATTTACTGTGTTTTCTCCTTTGCCAGTCAATTATGATGTAAACAAAGGCCCAGTCCAGGATTTGAACCCGTGACCTCTCGCACCCTAAGCGAGAATCATACCCCTAGACCAACTGGCCGTTCGTGTGGAGTCCTATGTACTATATACTCTGCTATGTTAGTCAATTACAATATAAACAAAGGGCCAGTCCGAGATTTGAACCCGGGGCCTCTCGCACCCTAAGCGAGAATGATAACCCTAGACCAACTGGCCGTGAATGTGTTGTTCTATTTACTGTGTTTTCTCCTTTGCTAGTCTATTATGATGTAAACAAAGGGCCAGTCCGGGATTTGAACCCGGGGCCTCTCTCACCCTAAGCGAGAATCATACCCCTAGACCAACTGGCCGTTTTTGAGGAGTCCAATCTACTATGTACTCTACTATGTTGCTCAATTTCAATATAAAAATAGGGTCATTCCGAGATTTTAACCCGGGACCTCACGCACCCAAAGCGAGAATCATACCCCTAGACCAACTGGCCGTTAATGAGTAACCCAATCTACTATGTACTCTGCTATGTTGCTCAATTACAATATAAAAATAGGATCATTCCTAGATTTAAACCCGGGACCTCACGCACCCAAAGCGAGAATCATACCCCTCGACCAACTGGATGTTCGTGTGGAGTCCTATCTACTATATACTCTGCTATGTTAGTCAATTACAGTATAAACGTAGGGCCAGTCCGGGATTTGAATCCGGGACCTCTCGTACTCTAAGCGAGAATCGTACCCCTAGACCAACTGGCCTTTAGTGTGGTGTCCTATTTACTGTGTTTTCTCCTTTGCTAGTCAATTATGATGTAAACAAAGGGCCAGTCCGGAATTTGAACCCGGGACCTCTCGCACCCTAAGCGAGAATCATACCCCTAGACCAACTGGCCGTTCGTGTGGAGTCCTAACTACTATATACTCTGCTATGTTAGTCAATTACAATATAAACATAGGGCCAGTCCGGGATTTGAGCCCGGGACCTCTCGCACCCGAAGCAAGAATCATACCCCTAGACCAACTGGCCGTTAGGGTAGAGTGCCATCTACAATGTACTCTGCTTGGCTAATCAATTACAATATAAAAGTAGGGCTAGACCGGGACCTCTCGTACCCTAAGCGAGAATCGTACCCCTAGACCAACTGGCCGTTAGTGTCATGTCCTATTTACTGTGTTTTCTCCTTTGCTAGTCAATTATGATGTAAACAAAGGGTCAGTCCGGGATTTGAACCCGAGACCTCTCGCACCCTAAGCGAGAATCATACCCCTAGATCAACTGGCCCTTTATGAAGAGACCAATCTACTATGTACTCTGCTATGTTGCTCAATTACAATATAAGAATAGGGTGATTCCTAGATTTAAACCCGGGACCTCACGCACCCAAAGCAAGAATCATACCCCTAGACCAACTGGCAGTTCATGAGGAGTCCTATCTATTATGTACTCTGCTATGTTGCAGAATTACAATATAAACATAGGGCCAGGCCGGGATATGAACCCGGGACCTCTCCCACTGAAAGCGAGTATGATTCCTCTAGACCAACTGACTGTTTGTGTGGAGACCTATTTACTACGTACCCTGCCTAGCTAGTCATTTACAATATAAACATAGGGCCAGTCCGGGATTTGAACCCGGGACCTCTCGCACCCAAAGTGAGAACCATCCCCCTAGTCCAACTGGCCGTTAGTGTGGTGTCCTATTTACTGTGTTTTCTCCTTTGCTAGTCAATTATGATGTAAACAAGGGGCCAGTCCAGGATTTGAACCCGGGACCTCTCTTACCCTAAGCGAGAATCATACCCCTAGACCAACTGGCCGTTCGTGTGGAGTCCTATGTACTATATACTCTGCTATGTTAGTCAATTACAATATAAACTTAGGGCCACTCCGGGATTTGAACCCGGGGCCTCTCGCACCCTAAGCGAGAATGATAAACCTAGACCAACTGGCCGTGAATGCGTTGTCCTATTTACTGTGTTTTCTCCTTTGCTAGTCTATTATGATGTAAACAAAGGGCCAGTCGGGGATTTGAACCCGGGGCCTCTCTCACCCTAAGCGAGAATCATACCCCTAGACCAACTGGCCGTTTATGAGGAGTCCAATCTACTATGTACTCTGCTATGTTAGTCAATTACAATATAAAAATAGGATCATTCCTAGATTTAAACCCGGGACCTCACGCACCCAAAGCGAGAATCATACCCCTAGAACAACTGGATGTTCGTGTGGAGTCCTATCTACTATATACTCTGCTATGTTAGTCAATTACAATATAAACGTAGGGCCAGTCCGGGATTTGAATTCGGGACCTCTCGCACCCTAAGCGAGAATCATACCCCTAGACCAACTGGCCGCTCGTGTGGAGTCCTAACTACTATATACTCTGCAATGTTAGTCAATTACAATATAAAAATAGGGCCAGTCCGGCATTTGAGCCCGGGTACTCTCGCACCCGAAGCAAGAATCATAACCCTAGACCAACTGGCCGTTAGGGGAGAGTGCTATCTACAATGTACTCTGCTTGGCTAATCAATTACAATATAAAATAGGGCTAGACCGGGACCTCTCGTACCCTAAGCGAGAATCGTACACCTAGACCAACTGGCCGTTAGTGTCGTGTCCTATTTACTGTGTTTTCTCCTTTGCTAGTCAATTATGATGTAAACAAAGGGTCAGTCCGGGATTTGAACCCGGGACCTCTCGCACCCTAAGCGAGAATCATACCCCTAGACCAACTGGCCGTTTATGAGGAGACCAATCTACTATGTACTCTGCTATGTTGCTCAATTACAATATAAAAATAGGGTGATTCCTAGATTTAAACCCGGGACCTCACGCACCCAAAGCTAGAATCATACCCCTAGACCAACTGGCCGTTTATGAGGAGACCAATCTACTATGTACTCTGCTATGTTGCTCAATTACAATATAAAAATAGGGTGATTCCTAGATTTAAACCCGGGACCTCACGCACCCAAAGCTAGAATCATACCCTTAGACCAACTGGCCGCACAGGCGGAGTCCTATCTATTATGTACTCTGCTATGTTGCTGAATTACAATATAAACATAGGGCCAGGCCGGGATATGAACCCGGGATCTCTCCCACTAGAAGCGAGTATGATTCCTCTAGACCAACTGACCGTTCGTGTGGAGACCTATTTACTATGTACCCTGCCTAGCTAGTCATTTACAATATAAACATAGGGCCAGTCCGGGATTTGAACCTGGGACCTCTCGCACCCAAAGCGAAAATCATGCCCCTAGATCAACTGGCCGTTAATGCGATGTCCTATTTACTGTGTTTTCTCCTTTGCTAGTCAATTATGATGTAAACAAAGGGCCAGTCCGGGACTTGAACCCGGGACCTCTCGCACCCTAAGCGAGAATCATACCCCTAGACCAACTGGCCGTTTATGATGAGCCCAATCTACTATATACTCTGCTATGTTAGTCAATTACAATATAAACATCGGGCCATTCAGGGATTTGAACCCGGGACCTCTCGCACTCTAAGCGAGAATCGTACCCCTAGACCAACTGGCCTATAGTGAGGTGTCCTATTTACTGTGTTTTCTCCTTTGCTAGTCAATTATGATGTAAACAAAGGGCCAGTCGGGGATTTGAATCCGGGACCTCTCGCACCCTAAGCGAGAATCATACCCCTAGACCAACTGGCCGTTTATGAGCAGACCAATCTGCTATGTACTCGGCTATGTTGCTCAATTACAATATAAAAATAGGGGCATTCCGAGATTTAAACCCGGGACCTCACGCACCCAGAGCTAGATTCATACCCCTAGAACAACTGGCCATTCATGGGGAGTCCTATCTACTATGTACTCTGCTATGTTGCTGAATTACAATATAAACATAGGGCCAGGCCGGGATATGAACCCGGGATCTCTCCCACCGAAAGCGAGAATGATACCTCTAGACCAACTGACCGTTCGTGGATAGACCTATTTACTATGTACCCTGCCTAGCTAGTCATTTACAATATAAACATCGAGCCAGTCCGGGATTTGAACCCGGGACCTCTCGCACCCAAAGCGAGAATCATACCCCTAGACCAAGTGGCCGTTAGTGTGGAGTCCTATTTACGATGTACTCTGCCTGGCTGGTCAATTATAATATAAACATGGGGCCAGACCGTGACCTCTCGCACCCACAGCGCGAATCATACCCCTAGACCAACTGGCCGTTTATGAGGAGTCCTATCTACTATGTACTCTGCTATGTTGCTCAATTACAATATAGACATAGTGCCAGTCCGGGATTTGAACCCGGGACCTCTCACACCCAAAAGGAGAATCGTACCCCTAGACCAACTGGCCGTTAGTGTCGTGTCCTATTTACTGTGTTTTCTCCTTTGCTAGTCAATTATGATGTAAACAAAGGGTCAGACCGGGATTTGAACCCGGGACCTCACGCACCCTAAGCGAGAATCATACCCCTAGACCAACTGGCCGTATATGAGGAGTCCTATCTACTATGTACTCTGCTATGTTGCTGAATTACAATATAAACATAGGGCCAGGCCGGGATATGAACCCGGGACCTCTCCCACCGAAAGCGAGAATGATTCCTCTAGACCAACTGACCGTTCGTGTGGAGACCTATTTACTATGTACCCTGCCTAGCTAGTCATTTACAATATAAACATAGGGCCAGTCCGGGATTTGAACCCGGGACCTCTCGCACCCAAAGCGAGAATCATACCCCTAGACCAACTGGCCGTTAGTGTGGTGTCCTATTTACTGTGTTTTCTCCTTTGCTAGTCAATTATGATGTAAACAAAGGGCCAGTCCAGGATTTGAACCCGGGACCTCTCGCACCCTAAGCGAGAATCATACCCCTAGACCAACTGGCCGTTCGTGTGGAGTCCTATGTACTATATACTCTGCTATGTTAGTCAATTACAATATAAACATAGGGCCAGTCCGAGATTTGAACCCGGGGCCTCTCTCACTCTAAGCGAGAATCATACCCCTAGACAAACTGGCCGTTTATGAGGAGTCAAATCTACTATGTACTCTGTTATGTTGCTCAATTACAATATAAAAATAGGGTCATTGCGAGATTTTAACCCGGGACCTCACGCACCCAAAGCGAGATTTGAACCCGGGGCCTCTCTCACCCTAAGCGAGAATCATACCCCTAGACAAACTGGCCGTTTATGAGGAGTCAAATCTACTATGTACTCTGTTATGTTGCTCAATTACAATATAAAAATAGGGTCATTGCGAGATTTTAACCCGGGACCTCACGCACCCAAAGCGAGAATCATACCCCTAGACCAACTTGCCGTTAGGGTAGAGTGCTATCTACAATGTACTCGGCTTGGCTAATCAATTACAATATATACATAGGGCTAGACAGGGACCTCTCGTACCCTAAGCGAGAATCTTACCCCTAGACCAACTGGCCGTTTATGAGGAGCCCAATCTACTATGTACTCTGCCATGTTGCTCAATTACAATATAAAAATAGGATCATTCATAGATTTAAACCCGGGACCTCACGCACCCAAAGCGAGAATCATACCCCTAGACCAACTGGATGTTTGTGTAAAGTCCTATCTACTATATACTCTGCTATGTTAGTCAATTACAATATAAACGTAGAACCAGTCCGGGATTTGAATCCGGGACCTCTCGTACTCTAAGCGAGAATCGTACCCCTAGACCAACTGGCCTTTCGTGTGGTGTCCTATTTACTGTGTTTTCTCCTTTGCTAGTCAATTATGATGGAAACAAAGGGCCAGTCCGGGATTTGAACCCGGGACCTCTCGCACCGAAAGCGAGAATGATACCTCTAGACCAACTGACCGTTCGTGTGGAGACCTATTTACTATGTACCCTGCCTAGCTAGTCATTTACAATATAAACATAGGGCCAGTCCGGGATTTGAACCCGGGACCTCTCGCACCCAAAGCGAGAATCATAACCCTAGACCAACTGGCCGTTAGTGTCGTGTCCTATTTACTGTGTTTTCTCCTTTGCTAGTCAATTATGATGTAAACAAAGGGTCAGTCCGGGATTTGAACCCGGGACCTCTCGCACACTAAGCGAGAATCATACCCCTAGACCAACTGGCCGTTTATGAGGAGTCCTATCTACTATGTACTCTGCTATGTTGCTGAATTACAATATAAACATAGGGTCAGGCCGGGATATGAACCCGGGACCTCTCCCACCGAAAGCGAGAATGATACCTCTAGACCAACTGACCGTTCGTGTGGAGACCTACTTACTATGTACCCTGCCTAGCTAGTCATTTACAATATAAACATAGGGCCAGTCCGGGATTTGAACCCGGGGCCTCTCGCACCCTAAGCGAGAATCATACCCCTGGACCAACTGGCCGTTTATGAGTAGCCCAATCTACTATGTACTCTGCCATGTTGCTCAATTACAATATAAAAATAGGATCATTCCTAGATTTAAACCCGGGAGCTCACGCACCCAAAGCGAGAATCATACCCCTAGACCAACTGGATGTTTGTGTGGAGTCCTATCTACTATATACTCTGCTATGTTAGTCAATTACAATATAAACGTAGGACCAGTCCGGGATTTGAATCCGGGACCTCTCGTACTCTAAGCGAGAATCGTACCCCTAGACCAACTGGCCTTTAGTGTGGTGTCCTATTTACTGTGTTTTCTCCTTTGCTAGTCAATTATGATGGAAACAAAGGGCCAGTCCGGGATTTGAACCCGGGACCTCTCGCACCGAAAGCGAGAATGATACCTCTAGACCAACTGACCGTTCGTGTGGAGACCTATTTACTATGTACCCTGCCTAGCTAGTCATTTACAATATAAACATAGGGCCAGTCCGGGATTTGAACCCGGGACCTCTCGCACCCAAAGCGAGAATCATACCCCTAGACCAACTGGCCGTTAGTGTGGTGTCCTATTTACTGTGTTTTCTCCTTTGCTAGTCAATTATGATGTAAACAAAGGGCCAGTCCAGGATTTGAACCCGGGACCTCTCGCACCCTAAGCGTGAATCATACCCCTAGATCAACTGGCCGTTCGTGTGGAGTCCTAACTACTATATACTCTGCTATGTTAGTCAATTACAATATAAACATAGGGCCAGTCCGGGATTTGAGCCCGGGACTTCTCGCACCCGAAGCAAGAATCATACCCCTAGACCAACTGGCAGTTAGGGTAGAGTGCTATCTACAATGTACTCTGCTTGGCTAATCAATTACAATATAAACATTGGGCTATGCCGGGACCTCTCGCACCCTAAGCGAGAATCGTACCCCTAGACCAACTGGCCGTTCGTGTGGAGTCCTATCTACTATCAACTCTGCTATGTTGCTGAATTACAATATAAACATAGGGCCAGGCCGGGATATGAACCCGGGACCTCTCCCACTGAAAGCGAGAATGATTCCTCTAGACCGACTGACCGTTCGTGTGGTGACCTATTTACTATGTACCCTGCCTAGCTAGTCATTTACAATATAATCATAGGGCCAGTCCGGGATTTGAACCCGGGACCTCTCACACCCAAAGCGAGAATCGTACCCCTAGACCAACTGGCCTTTAGTGTGGTGTCCTATTTACTGTGTTTTCTCCTTTGCTAGTCAATTATGATGTAAAAAAAGGGCCAGTCCGGTATTTGAACCCGGGACCTCTCGCACCCTAAGCGAGAATCATACCCCTAGACTAACTGGCCGTTCGTGTGGAGACCTATCTACTATATACTCTGCTATGTTAGCCAATTACAATATAAACATATGGCCAGTCCGGGATTTGAACCCGGGACCTCTCGCACCCGAAGCAAGAATCATACCCCTAGACCAACTGGCAGTTAGGGTAGAGTGCCATCTACAATGTACTCTGCTTGGCTAATCAATTACAATATAAACATTGGGCTAGGCCGGGACCTCTCGCACCCTAAGCGAGAATCGTACCCCTAGACCAACTGGCCGTTCGTGTGGAGTCCTATCTACTATCAACTCTGCTATGTTGCTGAATTACAATATAAACATAGGGCCAGGCCGGGATATGAACCCGGGACCTCTCCCACCGAAAGCGAGAATGATACCTCTAGACCAACTGACCGTTCGTGTGGAGACCTATTTACTATGTACCCTGCCTAGCTAGTCATTTACAATAAAAATCATAGGGCCAGTCCGGGATTTGAACCCGGGACCTCTCGCACCCAAAGCGAGAATCATACCCCTAGACCAACTGGCCGTTAGTGTCGTGTCCTATTTACTGTGTTTTCTCCTTTGCTAGTCAATTATGATGTAAACAAAGGGTCAGTCCGGGATATGAACCCGAGACCTCTAGCACACTAAGCGAGAATCATACCCCTAGACCAACTGGCCGTTCATGAGGAGTCCTGTCTACTATGTACTCTGCTATGTTGCTGAATTACAATATAAACATAGGGTCAGGCCGGGATATGAACCCGGGACCTCTCCCACCGAAAGCGAGAATGATACCTCTAGACCAACTGACCGTTCGTGTGGAGACCTATTTACTATGTACCCTGCCTAGCTAGTCATTTACAATATAAACATAGGGCCAGTCCGGTATTTGAACCCGGGACCTCTCGCACCCAAAGCGAGAATCATACCCCTAGACCAACTGGCCGTTAGTGTGGTGTCCTATTTACTGTGTTTTCTCCTTTGCTAGTCAATTATGATGTAAACAAAGGGCCAGTCCAGGATTTGAACCCGGGACCTCTCGCACCCTAAGCGAGAATCGTACCCCTAGACAAACTGGCCGTTAGTGTGGTGTCCTATTTACTGTGTTTTCTCCGTTGCTAGTCAATTATGATGTAAACAAAGGGCCAGTCTGGGATTTGAAGCCGGGACCGCTCGCAGGCTAAGCGAGAATGATACCCCTAGACCAACTGGCCGTTTATGAGGAGACCAATCTACTATGTACTCTGCTATGTTGCTCAATTACAATATAAGAATAGGGTGATTCCTAGATTTAAACCCGGGACCTCACGCACCCAAAGCTAGAATCATACCCCTAGACCAACTGGCCGTTCATGAGGAGTCCTATCTATTATGTACTCTGCTATGTTGCAGAATTACAATATAAACAAAGGGCCAGGCCGGGATATGAACCCGGGATCTCTCCCACTGGAAGCGAGTATGATTCCTCTAGACCAACTGACCGTTCGTGTGGAGACCTATTTACTATGTACCCTGCCTAGCTAGTCATTTACAATATAAACATAGGGCCAGACCGGGATTTGAACCCGGGACCTCTCGCACCCAAAGCGAAAATCATGCCCCTAGATCAACTGGCCGTTAATGCGATGTCCTATTTACTGTGTTTTCTCCTTTGCTAGTCAATTATGATGTAAACAAAGGGCCATTCCGGGATTTGAACCCGGGACCTCTCGCACCCTAAGCGAGAATCATACCCCTAGACCAACTGGCCGTTTATGATGAGCCCAATCTACTATATACTCTGCTATGTTAGTCAATTACAATATAAACATTGGGCCATTCAGGGATTTGAACCCGGGACCTCTCGTACTCTAAGCGAGAATGGTACCCCTAGACCAACTGGCCTATAGTGAGGTGTCCTATTTACTGTGTTTTTTCCTTTGCTAGTCAATTATGATGTAAACAAAGGGCCAGTCCGGGATTTGAACCCGGGACCTCTCGCACCCTAAGCGAGAATCATACCCCTAGACCAACTGGACTTTCGTGTGGAGCCCTATCTACTATATACTCTCCTATGTTAGCCAATTACAATATAAACATAGGGCCAGTCCGGGATTTGAACCCGGGACCTCTCGCACCCGAAGCATGAATCATACCCCTAGACCAACTGGCCGTTAATGAGGATACCAATCTACTATGTACTCGGCTATGTTGCTCAATTACAATATAAAAATAGTGTCATTCCGAGATTTAAACCCGGGACCTCACGCACCCAGAGCTAGATTCATACCCCTAGAACAACTGGCCGTTAGGGTAGAGTGCTATCTACAATGTACTCTGCTTGGCTAATCAATTACAATATAAACATTGAGCTAGAACGGGACCTCTCGTACCCTAAGCGAGAATCGTACCCCTAGACCAACTGGCCGTTAGTGTGGTGTCCTATTTACTGTGGTTTCTCCTTTGCTAGTCAATTATGATGTAAACAAAGGGCCAGTCGGGGATTCGAACCCGGGACCTCTCGCACCCTAAGCGAGAATCATACCCCTAGACTAACTGGCCGTGCGTGTGGAGACTTATCTACTATATACTCTGCTATGTTAGCCAATTACAATATAAACATATGGTCAGTCCGGGATTTGAACCCGGTACCTCTCGCACCCGAAGCAAGAATCATACCCCTAGACCAACTGGCAGTTAGGGTAGAGTGCTATCTACAATGTACTCTGCTTGGCTAATCAATTACAATATAAACATTGGGCTAGACCGGGACCTCTTGTACCCTAAGCGTGAATCGTACCCCTAGACCAACTGGCCGTTCGTGTGGAGTCCTATCTACTATCTACTCTGCTATGTTGCTGAATTACATTATAAACATAGGGCCAAGCCGGGATATGAACCCGGGACCTCTCCCACCGAAAGCGAGAATGATACCTCTAGACTAACTGACCGGTCGTGTAGAGACCTATTTACTATGTACCCTGCCTAGCTAGTCATTTACAATATAAACATAGGGCCAGTCCGGGATTTGAACCCGGGACCTCTCGCACCCAAAGCGAGAATCATACCCCTAGACCAACTGGCCGTTAGTGTCGTGTCCTATTTACTGTGTTTTCTCCTTTGCTAGTCAATTATGATGTAAACAAAGGGTCAGTCCGGGATTTGAACCCGGGACCTCTGGCACCCTAAGCGAGAATCATACCCCTAGACCAACTGGCCGTTCATGAGGAGTCCTATCTACTTTGTACTCTGCTATGTTGCTGAATTACAATATAAACATAGGGCCAGGCCGGGATATGAACCCGGGACCTCTCCCTCCGAAAGCGAGAATGATACCTCTAGACCAACTGAGCGTTCGTGTGGAGACCTATTTACTATGTACCCTGCCTAGCTAGTCATTTACAATATAAACATAGGGCCAGTACGGGATTTGAACCCAGGACCTCTCGCACCCAAAGCGAGAATCATACCCCTAGACCAACTGGCCGTTATTGTGGTGTCCTATTTACTGTGTTTTCTCCTTTGCTAGTCAATTATGATGTAAACAAAGGGCCAGTCCAGGATTTGAACCCGGGACCTCTCGCACCCTAAGCGAGAATCATACCCCTAGACCAACTGGCCGTTCGTGTGGAGTCCTATGTACTATATACTCTGCTATGTTAGTCAATTACAATATAAACATAGGGCCAGTCCGAGATTTGAACCCGGGGCCTCTCGCACCCTAAGCGAGAATGATAACCCTAGACCAACTGGCCGTGAATGTGTTGTCCTATTTACTGTGTTTTCTCCTTTGCTAGTCTATTATGATGTAAACAAAGGGCCAGTCCGGGATTTGAACCCGGGGCCTCTCTCACCCTAAGCGAGAATCATACCCCTAGACAAACTGGCCGTTAATGAGGAGTCCAATCTACTATGTACTCTGTTATGTTGCTCAATTACAATATAAAAATAGGGTCATTCAGAGAATTTAACCCGGGACCACACGCACCCAAAGCGAGAATCATACCCCAAGTCCAACTTGCCGTTAGTGTGGTGTACTATTTACTGTGTTTTCTCCTTTGCTAGTCAATTATGATGTAAACACAGGGCCAGTCCGGGATTTGAACCCGGGACCTCTCGCACCCTAAGCGAGAATCATACCCCTGGACCAACTGGCCGTTTATGAGTAGCCCAATCTACTATGTACTCTGCCATGTTGCTCAATTACAATATAAAAACAAGATGTTCAGTAAAGAACATATAGCCTACTTTCTCCTAAATGCATGGGTATTGTTATAACTCTTTGTCCTTTTCAAGGAGTATGATTGAATGTTGGTTGTAGTAGCTTGTTGAAATACAACGTGCTATAGGGATATTAAACATGAATATGAGGTGCCCTTTGCTAGTGCTACCTCGGTACTAAATTTCGTTCAATTCGGTTTCACCGTGTTTGAATTGATAGGGGGAATCGATTTGCACACATACTTGGCCACCATCTGCAAACTATTGGGCTGATGTTCTTGCAGTTTGGTCTGAATATGTTTCCCACATAAAGAGATGGTGTTTCAAAATTTGGTAGAGACTAGATTATTAGGTTGGTCGTAATTACATTTTAGCTTTTAACATTTGGGTGGCCGCGATTACGTTTCCGTCAAGATAGCGGTGATATAAAACATGACACTGAGGTGCCCTTTGCTAGTGCTACCTCTGTACCAAATTTCGTTCCATTCGGTTTCACCGTGTTCGAATTGATAAGGGGAATCGATTTTCACACAAAGATGGCCACCATCCGCAAAATGTTAGGCTGATGACCTATTAGTTTGGTCAAAGGATGCTCCCTCCATAATGGTATGTTGTTGCTAAATTTTCTAGAGATCGGATGATTAGGCTAATCGTAATTTGATTTAAGCTTTGAACATTTGTGTGGCCACCATTACGTTTCCGTCAAGATGGCGGCGATATAAAACATGACACTGAGGTGCCCTTTGCTAGTGCTACCTCTGTACCAAATTTCGTTCATCCGGTTCCACCGTGTTCGAATTAATAGGGGGAATCAATTTTGACATAAAGATGGCCGCCATCCGCAAACTATTAGGCTAATGGCCTATTAGATTGGTCAAAGGATACTCCCTCCATAAAGGTATGTTGTTGCAAAGTTTGGTAGAGATCGGATGGTTATGTTAGTCGTAATTTGATTTAAGCTTTAAACATTTGTGTGGCCGCCATTACGTTTCTGTCAATATGGCGGCGATATAAATCATGACAATGAGATGCCAATTGCTAGTGCTATCTCTGTACCAAATTTCGTTCCATTCGGTTTCACCGTGTTTGAATTAATAGGGGGAATCGATTTTGACACAAAGATGGCCGCCATCCGCAACCTATTAGGCGAATGACCTATTAGACTGGTCAAAGGATGCTCCCTCCATAAAGGTATGTAGTTGAAAAATTTGGTAGAGATCGGATGATTAGTTTAATCGTAATTTGATTTAAGCTTTGAACATTCGTGTGGCCGCCATTACGTTTCAGTCAATATGGCGGCGATATAAAACATGACACTGAGGTGCCCTTTGCTAGTGCTACCTCTGTACCAAATTTCGTTCCATTCGGTTTCACCGTGTTTGAATTAATAGGGGGAATTGATTTTCACACAAAGATGGCCGCCATCCGCAAACTATTAGGCTGATGACCTAGTCGTTTGGTCAAAGGATGCTTCCTCTATAAAGGTATGTTGTTGCAAAATTTGGTAGAGATCGGATGATTAGGTTAATCGTAATTTGATTTAAGCTTTGAACATTTGTGTGGCCGCCATTACGTTTCCGTCAAGATGGCGGCGATATAAAACATGACACTGAGGTGTCCTTTGCTAGTGCTACCTTTGTACCAAATTTCGTTCAATTCGCATTCACCGTGTTCGAATTGATAAGGGGGGACAGACATTCAGAGTACACACACACACACACACAGACACACTTTTTTCGCCCTGTGTTGATCTCATAAGTCTACTTTCATTTTTTTGCAAAAATCGAAAGTAGGCTAATAGGATCATTCCTAGATTTAAAGCCGGGACATCACGCACCCAAAGCGAGAATCATACCCCTAGACCAACTGGATGTTTGTGTGGAGTCCTATCTACTATATACTCTGCTATGTTAATCAATTACAATATAAACGTAGGGCCAGTCCGGGATTTGAATCCGGGACCTCTCGTACTCTAAGCGAGAATCGTACCCCTAGACCAACTGGCCTTTAGTGTGGTGTCCTATTTACTGTGTTTTCTCCTTTGCTAGTCAATTATGATGTAAACAAAGGGCCAGTCCGGGATTTGAACCCGGGACCTCTCGCACCCTAAGCGAGAATCATACCCCTAGACCAACTGGCCGTTCGTGTGGAGTCCTAACTACTATATACTCTGCTATGTTAGTCAATTACAATATAAACATAGGGCCAGTCCGGGATTTGAGCCCGGGACCTCTCGCACCCGAAGCAAGAATCATACCCCTAGACCAACTGGCCGTTAGGGTAGAGTGCTATCTACAATGTACTCTGCTTGGCTAATCAATTACAATATAAAAATAGGGCTAGACCGGGACCTCTCGTACCCTAAGCGAGAATCGTACCCCTAGACCAACTGGCCGTTAGTGTCGTGTCCTTTTTACTGTGTTTTCTCCTTTGCTAGTCAATTATGATGAAAACAAAGGGTCAGTCCGGGATTTGAACCCGGGACCCCTCGCACACTAAGCGAGAAGCATACCCCTAGACCAACTGGCCGTTCTTGAGGAGTCCTATCTACTATGTACTCTGCTATGTTGCTGAATTACAATATAAACATAGGGCCAGGCCGGGATATGAACCCGGGACCTCTCCCAGCGAAAGCGAGAATGATACCTCTAGACCAACTGACCGTTCGTGTGGAGACCTATTTACTATGTACCCTGCCTAGCTAGTCATTTACAATATAAACATAGGGCCAGTCCGGGATTTGAACCCGGGACCTCTCGCACCCAAAGCGAGAATCATACCCCTAGACGAACTGGCCGTTTATGAGGAGTCCAATCTACTATGTACTCTGCTATGTTGCTCAATTACAATATAAAAATAGGGTCAATCCGAGATTTTAACCCGGGACCTCACGCACCCAAAGCGAGAATCATACCCCTAGACCAACTTGCCGTTAGGGTAGAGTGCTATCTACAATGTACTCTGCTTGGCTAATCAATTACAATATAAACATAGGGCCAGTCCGGGATTTGAACCCGGGACCTCTCGCACCCTAAGCGAGAATCATACCCCTAGACCAACTGGCCGTTCATGAGTATCCCAATCTACTATGTACTCTGCCATGTTGCTCAATTACAATATAAAAATAGGATCATTCCTAGATTTAAACCCGGGACCTCTCGCACCCTAAGCGAGAATCATAACCCTAGACGAACTGGCCGTTTATGAGGAGTCCAATCTACTATGTACTCTGCTATGTTGCTCAATTACAATATAAAAATAGGGCCAGTCCGGGATTTGAACCCGGGACCTCTCGCACCCAAAGCGAGAATCATACCCCTAGACCAACTGGCCGTTAGTGTGGTGTCCTATTTACTGTGTTTTCTCCTTTGCTAGTCAATTATGATGTAAACGAAGGGCCAGTCCAGGATTTGAACCCGGGACCTCTCGCACCCTAAGCGAGAATCATACCCCTAGACCAACTGGCCGTTCGTGTGGAGTCCTATGTACTATATACTCTGCTATGTTAGTCAATTACAATATAAACATAGGGCCAGTCCGAGATTTGAACCCGGGGCATCTCGCACCCTAAGCGAGAATGATACCCCTAGACCAACTGGCCGTGAATGTGTTGTCCTATTTACTGTGTTTTCTCTTTTGCTAGTCTATTATGATGTAAACAAAGGGCCAGTCCGGGATTTGAACCCGGGGCCTCTCTCACCCTAAGCGAGAATCATACCCCTAGACGGACTGGCCGTTTATGAGGAGTCCAATCTACTATGTACTCTGCTATGTTGCTCAATTACAATATAAACATAGGGCCAGTCCGGGATTTGAACCCGGGACCTCTCGCACCCTAAGCGAGAATCATACCCCTAGACCAACTGGCCGTTTATGAGTATCCCAATCTACTATGTACTCTGCCATGTTGCTCAATTACAATATAAAAGTAGGATCATTCCTAGATTTAAACCCGGGACCTCTCGCACCCTAAGCGAGAATCATACCCCTAGACCAACTGGCCGTACGTGTGGAGTCTTAACTACTATATACTCTGCTATGTTAGCCAATTACAATATAAACACATGGCCAGTCCGGGATTTGGACCCGGGACCTCTCGCACCCGAAGCAAGAATCATACCCCTAGACCAACTGGCAGTTAGGGTAGAGTGCTATCTACAATGTACTCTGCTTGGCTAATCAATTACAATATAAACATTGGGCTAGACCAGGACCTCTTGTACCCTAAGCGAGAATCGTACCCCTAGACCAACTGGCCGTTCGTGTGGAGTCCTATCTACTATCTACTCTGCTATGTTGCTGAATTACAATATAAACATAGGGCCAGGCCGGGATATGAACCCGGGACCTCTCCCACCGAAAGCGAGAATGATACCTCTAGACCAACTGACCGGTCGTGTAGAGACCTATTTACTATGTACCCTGCCTAGCTAGTCATTTACAATATAAACATAGGGCCAGTCCGGGATTTGAACCCGGGACCTCTCGCACCCAAAGCGAGAATCATACTAACTGGCCGTTAGTGTCGTGTCCTATTTACTGTGTTTTCTCCTTTGCTAGTCAATTATGATGTAAACAAAGGGTCAGTCCGGGATTTGAACCCCGGACCTCTCGCACCCTACGCGAGAATCATACTCCTAGACCAACTGGCCGTTCATGAGGAGTCCTATCTACTATGTACTCTGCTATGTTGCTGAATTACAATATAAACATAGGGCCAGGCCGGGATATGAACCCGGGACCTCTCCCACCGAAAGCGAGAATGATACCTCTAGACCAACTGACCGTTCGTGTGGAGACCTATTTACTATGTACCCTGCCTAGCTAGTCATTTACAATATAAACATAGGGCCAGTCCGGGATTTGAACCCAGGACCTCTCGCACCCAAAGCGAGAATCATACCCCTAGACCAACTGGCCGTTAGTGTGCTGTCCTATTTACTGTGTTTTCTCCTTTGCTAGTCAATTATGATGTAAACAAAGGGCCAGTCCAGGATTTGAACCCGGGACCTCTCGCACCCTAAGCGAGAATCATACCCCTAGACCAACTGGCCGTTCGTGTAGAGTCCTATGTACTATATACTCTGCTATGTTAGTCAATTACAATATAAACATAGGGCCAGTCCGAGATTTGAACCCGGGGCCTCTCGAACCCTAAGCGAGAATGATAACCCTAGACCAACTGGCCGTGAATGTGTTGTCCTATTTACTGTGTTTTCTCCTTTGCTAGTCTATTATGATGTAAAGAAAGGGCCAGTCCGGGATTTGAACCCGGGGCCTCTCTCACCCTAAGCGAGAATCATACCCCTAGACAAACTGGCCGTTTATGAGGAGTCCAATCTACTATGTACTCTGTAATGTTGCTCAATTACAATATAAGAATAGGGTCATTCCGAGATTTTAACCCGGGACCTCACGCACCCAAAGCGAGAATCATACCCCTAGACCAACGTGCCGTTAGGGTAGAGTGCTATCTACAATGTACTCTGCTTGGCTAATCAATTACAATATAAACATTGGGCTAGACCGGGACCTCTCGTACCCTAAGCGAGAATCTTACCCCTACACAAACTGGCCGTTAGTGTGGTGTACTATTTACTGTGTTTTCTCCTTTGCTAGTCAATTATGATGTAAACACAGGGCCAGTCCGGGATTTGAACCCGGGACCTCTCGCACCCTAAGCGAGAATCATACCCCTGGACCAACTGGCCGTTTATGAGTAGCCCAATCTACTATGTACTCTGCTATGTTGCTCAATTACAATATAAAAATAGGATCATTCATAGATTTAAACCCGGGACCTCACGCACCCAAAGCGAGAATCATACCCCTGGACCAACTGGATGTTTGTGTGGAGTCTTATCTACTATATACTCTGCTATGTTAGTCAATTACAATATAAACGTAGGGCCAGTCCGGGATTTGAATCCGGGACCTCTCGTACTCTAAGCGAGAATCGTACCCCTAGACCAACTGGCCTTTAGTGTGGTGTCCTATTTACTGTGTTTTCTCCTTTGCTAGTGAATTATGATGTAAACAAAGGTCCAGTCCGGGATTTGAACCCGGGACCTCTCGCACCCTAAGCGAGAATCATACCCCTAGACCAACTGGCCGTTCGTGTGGAGTGCTAACTACTATATACTCTGCTATGTTAGTCAATTACAATATAAACATAGGGCCAGTCCGGGATTTGAGCCCGAGACCTCTCGCACCCGAAGCAAGAATCATACCCCTAGACCAACTGGCCGTTAGGGTAGAGTGCTATCTACAATGTACTCTGCTTGGCTAATCAATTACAATATAAAAATAGGGCTAGACCGGGACCTCTCTTACCCTAAGCAAGAAGCGTACCCCTAGACCAACTGGCCGTTAGTGTCGTGTCCTATTTACTGTGTTTTCTCCCTTGCTAGTCAATTATGATGTAAACAAAGGGTCAGTCCGGGATTTGTACCCGGGACCTCTCGCACCCTAAGCGAGAATCATACCCCTAGACCAACTGGCCATTCATGAGCAGTCTTATCTACTATGTACTCTGCTATGTTGCTGAATTACAATATAAACATAGGGCCAGGCCGGGATTTGAACCCGGGACCTCTCACACCCAAAGCGAGAATCGTACCCCTAGACCAACTGGCCTTTAGTGTGGCGTCCTATTTACTGTGTTTTCTCCTTTGCTAGTCAATTATGATGTAAAAAAAGGGCCAGTCCGCTATTTGAACCCGGGACCTCTCGCACCCTAAGCGAGAATCATACCCCTAGACTAACTGGCCGTTCGTGTGGAGACCTATCTACTATATACTCTGCTATGTTAGCCAATTACAATATAAACATACGGCCAGTCCGGGATTTGAACCCGGGACCTCTCGCACCCGAAGCAAGAATCATACCCCTAGACCAACTGGCAGTTAGGGTAGAGTGCTATCTACAATGTACTCTGCTTGGCTAATCAATTACAATATAAACATTGGGCTAGACCGGGACCTCTCGCACCCTAAGCGAGAATCGTACCCCTAGACCAACTGGCTGTTCGTGTGGAGTCCTATCTACTATCTACTCTGCTATGTTGCTGAATTACAATATAAACATAGGGCCAGGCCGGGATATGAACCCGGGACCTCTCCAACCGAAAGCGAGAATGATACCTCTAGACCAACTGACCGTTCGTGTAGAGACCTATTTACTATGTACCCTGCCTAGCTAGTCATTTACAATATAAACATAGGGCCAGTCCGGGATTTGAACCCGGTACCTCTCGCACCCAAAGCGAGAATCATACCCCTAGACCAACTGGCCGTTAGAGTCGTGTCCTATTTACTGTGTTTTCTCCTTTGCTAGTCAATTATGATGTAAACAAAGGGTCAGTCCGGGATTTGAACCCGGGACCTCTCGCACACTAAGCGAGAATCATACCCCTAAACCAACTGGCCGTTCTTGAGGAGTCCTATCTACTATGTACTCTGCTATGTTGCTGAATTACAATATAAACATAGGGCCAGGCCGGGATATGAACCCGGGACCTCTCCCACCGAAAGCGAGAATGATACCTCTAGACCAACTGACCGTTCGTGTGGAGACCTATTTACTATGTACCCTGCCTAGCTAGTCATTTACAATATAAACATAGGGCCAGTCCGGGATTTGAACCCGGGACCTCTCGCACCCAAAGCGAGAATCATACCCCTAGACCAACTGGCCGTTAGTGTGGTGTCCTATTTACTGTGTTTTCTCCTTTGCTAGTCAATTATGATGTAAACGAAGGGCCAGTCCAGGATTTGAACCCGGGACCTCTCGCACCCTAAGCGAGAATCATACCCCTAGACCAACTGGCCGTTCGTGTGGAGTCCTATGTACTATATACTCTGCTATGTTAGTCAATTACAATATAAACCTAGGGCCAGTCCGAGATTTGAACCCGGGGCATCTCGCACCCTAAGCGAGAATGATACCCCTAGACCAACTGGCCGTGAATGTGTTGTCCTATTTACTGTGTTTTCTCTTTTGCTAGTCTATTATGATGTAAACAAAGGGCCAGTCCGGGATTTGAACCCGGGGCCTCTCTCACCCTAAGCGAGAATCATACCCCTAGACGAACTGGCCGTTTATGAGGAGTCCAATCTACTATGTACTCTGCTATGTTGCTCAATTACAATATAAAAATAGGGTCATTCCGAGATTTTAACCCGGGACCTCACGCACCCAAAGCGAGAATCATACCCCCAGACCAACTGGCCGTGAATGTGTTGTCCTATTTACTGTGTTTTCTCTTTTGCTAGTCTATTATGATGTAAACAAAGGGCCAGTCCAGGATTTGAACCCGGGACCTCTCGTACCCTAAGCGATAATCATACCCCTAGACCAACTGGCCGTTCGTGTGGAGTCCTATGTACTATATACTCTGCTATGTTAGTCAATTACAATATAAACTTAGGGCCAGTCGGGGATTTGAACCCGGGGCCTCTCGCACCCTAAGCGAGAATTATACCCCTAGACCAACTGGCCGTTTATGAGGAGTCCAATCTACTATGTACTCTGCTATGTTGCTCAATTACAATATAGAAATAGGGTCATTCCGTGATTTTAACCCGGGACCTCACGAACCCAAAGCGAGAATCATACCCCTAGACCAACTTGCCGTTAGGGTAGAGTGCTATCTACAATGTACTCGGCTTGGCTAATCAATTACAATATAAACATTGGGCTAGACAGGGACCTCTCGTACCCTAAGCGAGAATCTTACCCCTAGACCAACTGGCCGTTAGTGTGGTGTACTATTTACTGTGTTTTCTCCTTTGCTAGTCAATTATGATGTAAACAAAGGGCCAGTCCGGGATTTGAACCCGGGACCTCTCGCACCCTAAGCGAGAATCATACCCCTAGACCAACTGGCCGTTTATGAGTAGCCCAATCTACTATGTACTCTGCTATGTTGCTCAATTACAATATAAAAATAGGATCATTCATAGATTTAAACCCGGGACCTCACGCACCCAAAGCGAGAATCATACCCCTAGACCAACTGGATGTTCGTGTGGAGTCCTATCTACTATATACTCTGCTATGTTAGTCAATTACAATATAAACGTAGGGCCAGTCCGGGTTTTGAATCCGGGACCTCTCGTACTCTAAGCGAGAATCGTACCCCTAGACCAACTGGCCTTTAGTGTGGTGTCCTATTTACTGTGTTTTCTCCTTTGCTAGTCAATTATGATGTAAACAAAGGGCCAGTCCGGGATTTGAATCCGGGACCTCTCGCACCCTAAGCGAGAATCATACCCCTAGACCAACTGGCCGCTCGTGTGGAGTCCTAACTACTATATACTCTGCAATGTTAGTCAATTACAATATAAAAATAGGGCCAGTCCGGGATTTGAGCCCGGGACCTCTCGCACCCGAAGCAAGAATCATACCCCTAGACCAACTGGCCGTTAGGGTAGAGTGCTATCTACAATGTACTCTGCTTGGCTAATCAATTACAATATAAAAACAAGATGTTCAGTAAAGAACATATAGCCTACTTTCTCCTAAATGTATGAGTATAGTTATAACTCGTTGTTATTAGCAAAGAGTATAATAGAACTATTCTTTGTTGAAGACCTTAGAAACGATTTACCTCTACCAAACGCCACAACCTAGATAAAAAATGCTACCATCATTGAAGAAAGAAAGATAAGAAGTATATCAAGAATGTTATGGATCTGGAGACATAATCGACCGGACTGGCGGCGTGGCTCAGCGGTAACGTTCTCGCTTGCCGGGCCCTAGGTTGCAGGTTCGTATCCTGGCGCAGTCAGCTGGCATTTGAGGGTGCACAAATGCGAGGGAGACGTGTCACTACATTTACTGGCACGTTAAAGATCCCCTTCGGGCCAAAATTCCGGCACCCCGGTGTCTCTAAAATCAGCAGTAGTTAAAAGGGATGTAAAACCAATAACATTATTATTATTATTATTATTATTACGACCTGCCGTGGGCAACATCCAACTTTGAGTTGAGGCATGTCTTTACGCGTCTGGTTGTGCATGGCTTTCACAACCCTAATTGAATTAACAAATCTTTCCATGACCCTACAGAGACGTGTGTATACAAACTATGTGGATATTTTCGATAATATAATCCTAACAGAGCGAGTGCATTCTAGCGGCCAGAAGAAGAAACTTTTCAATAAAATCTGGAAGTTACCTTTTTGGCAGCTAGATGTCTCGAGTAAATCTGCTGGCGAATTATGTTTTAATTAAATATATATTTTACACCATAATGTGCACAATATAACGCTTAATTTTAAAACATCTGAGTCATTACAAAACAATAAACATATAACATTTCAAGCAAAAAACCTAGCTCTGATCGGGTTTGAACCATAGGCATTTGAGCGAAAGGCTAACGCTCTACCACTGAGCTAATTGTGTCAACGAATATCGTTCTATTTAAAATGACTTACATAGAACTTGTTAGCAAATAATGATTTATACTAAACGATTTCATCACTGGAGTATATTATTTATATATAAAGCATTTCATACAAAGTTTATTTATTTTTTATCAGTACGCTATATTGCATGCAATACTCAAATTAGTGAAATATAAGTCCGGCACAAGATATCCGCTGCCATCTTGTCTTATTACTGAATCAGTTCAGCTTTTTAAAATCACGTCTGCACTATAGTATTACAAAATAAACTTTTAATTTCGAACGTGCCTCTTCCTTTAGAACAGTTAAAACGATTCTCGGCTCGATAATCGGAACTGGTGGGTCCCATGATATGGATTATAAAGTTTGCATAATTCGCACGGCCGCCATCCTGAAATGGTATGGCGGACGACCTTGTAATTTGGTCACAAGACGCATCCTATACGAAGGTATGTTGTTACCAAATTTGGTAGAGATCGGATGATTTGGTTAGTCGTTATTTGATTTTACGTTTTGAACGTTTGAGTGGCCGCCATTCAGTTTTAGTAAAGATGGCGGCGATATAAAACATGACACTGAGGTGTCCTTTGCTAGTGCTACCTTTGTACCAAATTTCGTTCAATTTGCATTTACCGTGTTCGAATTGATAGGGGGGGACAGACATTCAGAGTACACACACACACTCACACACACACAGACAGACACACTTTTTTCGCCCTGTGTTGATCTCATAAGTCTACTTTCATTTTTTGCAAAAATCGAAAGTAGGCTAATAGGGCTAGACCGGGACCTCTCGTACCCTAAGCGAGAATCGTACCCCTAGACCAACTGGCCATTAGTGTGTTGTACTATTTACTGTGTTTTCTCCTTTGCTAGTCTATTATGATGTAAACAAAGGGTCAGTCCGGGATTTGAACCCGGGACCTCTCGCACCCTAAGCGAGAATCATACCCCTAGACCAACTGGCCGTTTATGAGGTGACCAATCTACTATGTGCTATGTTGCTCAATTACAATATAAAAACAAGATGTTCAGTAAAGAACATATAGCCTACTTTCTCCTAAATGTATGCGTATAGTTATAACTCGTTGTTATTATCAAAGAGTATAATAGAACTATTCTTTGTTGAAGACCTTAGAAACGATTTACCTCTACCAAACGCCACAACCTAGATAAAAACTGCTACCATCATTGAAGAAAGAAAGATAAGAAGTATATCAAGAATGTTATGGATCTGGAGACATAATCGACCGGACTGGCGGCGTGGCTCAGCGGTAACGTTCTCGCTTGCTGGGCCCTAGGTTGCAGGTTCGTATCCTGGCGCAGTCAGCTGGCATTTGAGGGTGCACAAATGCGAGGGAGCCGTGTCACTACATTTACTGGCACGTTAAAGATCCCCTTCGGGCCAAAATTCCGGCACCCCGGTGTCTCTAAAATCAGCAGTAGTTAAAAGGGATGTAAAACCAATAACATTATTATTATTATTATTATTATTATTATTACGACCTGCCGTGGGCAACATCCAACTTTGAGTTGAGGCATGTCTTTACACGTCTGGTTGTGCATGGCTTTCACAACCCTAATTGAATTAACAAATCTTTCCATGACCCTACAGAGACGTGTGTATACAAACTATGTGGATATTTTCGATAATATAATCCTAACAGAGCGAGTGCATTCTAGCGGCCAGAAGAAGAAACTTTTCAATAAAATCTGGAAGTTACCTTTTTGGCAGCTAGATGTCTCGAGTAAATCTGCTGGCGAATTATGTTTTAATTAAATATATATTTTACACCATAATGTGCACAATATAACGCTTAATAACATTTTCAAGTAACGCAAAATAGGCTGTTACAAACCCTTTAAAATAAAAAGTTAAAATGTATCGTAGTATCATCTTGTCATTCTTCAAATTCGATGCGCATAGAATGATAATGGTATAGTAAGCAATGGATCCCCACGTAGACTAGTCGTGACATCTATTGGTGAAATATCGAACAATATAATCCTAACAGAGCGAGTGCATTCTAGCGGCCAGAAGAAGAAACTTTTCAATAAAATCTGGAAGTTACCTTTTTGGCAGCTAGATGTCCCGAGTAAATCTGCTGGCGAATTATGTTTTAATTAAATATATATTTTACACCATAATGTGCACAATATAACGCTTAATTTTAAAACATCTGAGTCATTACAAAACAATAAACATATAACATTTCAAGCAAAAAACCTAGCTCTGATCGGGTTTGAACCATAGGCATTTGAGCGATATGCTAACGCTCTACCACTGAGCTAATTGTGTCAACGAATATCGTTCTATTTAAAATGACTTACATAGAACTTGTTAGCAAATAATGATTTATACTAAACGATTTCATCACTGGAGTATATTATTTATATATAAAGCATTTCATACAAAGTTTATTTATTTTTTATCAGTACGCTATATTGCATGCAATATTCAAATTAGTGAAATATAAGTCCGGCACAAGATATCCGCTGCCATCTTGTCTTATTACTGAATCAGTTCAGCCTTTTAAAATCCCGTCTGCACTATAGTATTACAAAATAAACTTTTAATTTCGAACGTGCCTCTTCCTTTAGAACAGTTAAAACGATTCTCGGCTCGATAATCGGAACTGGTGGGTCCCATGATATGGATTATAAAGTTTGCATAATTCGCACGCCCGCCATCCTGAAATGGTATGGCGGACGACCTTGTAATTTGGTCACAAGACGCATCCTATACGAAGGTATGTTGTTACCATATTTGGTAGAGATCGGATGATTTGGTTAGTCGTTATTTGATTTTACGTTTTGAACGTTTGAGTGGCCGCCATTCAGTTTTAGTAAAGATGGCGGCGATATAAAACATGACACTGAGGTATCCTTTGCTAGTGCTACCTTTGTACCAAATTTCGTTCAATTTGCATTCACCGTGTTCGAATTGATAGGGGGGGACAGACATTCAGAGTACACACACTCACACACACACACACAGACTCACATACACACACACAGACAGACACACTTTTTTCGCCCTGTGTTGATCTCATAAGTCTACTTTCATTTTTTGCAAAAATCGAAAGTAGGCTAATAGGGTGATTCCTAGATTCAAACCCGGGACCTCACGCAACCAAAGCTAGAATCATACCCCTAGACCAACTGGCCGTTCATGAGGAGTCCTATCTATTATGTACTCTGCTATGTTGCTGAATTACAATATAAACATAGGGCCAGGCCGGGATATGAACCCGGGACCTCTCCCACTGGAAGCGAGTATGATTCCTCTAGACCAACTGACCGGTCGTGTGGAGAACTATTTACTATGTACCCTGCCTAGCTAGTCATTTACAATATAAACATAGGGCCAGTCCGGGATTTGAACCCGGGACCTCTCGCACCCAAAGCGAAAATCATACCCCTAGACCAACTGGCCGTTAATGTGACGTCCTATTTACTGAGTTTTCTCCTTTGCTAGTCAATTATGATGTAAACAAAGGGCCAGTCCGGGATTTGAACCCGGGACCTCTCGCACCCTAAGCGAGAATCATACCCCTAGACCAACTGGCCGTTTATGATGAGCCCAATCTACTATATACTCTGCTATGTTAGTCAATTACAATATAAACATTGGGTCATTCAGGAATTTGAACCCGGGACCTCTCGTACTCTAAGCGAGAATCGTACCCCTAGACCAACTGGCCGTACGTGTGGAGTCCTAACTACTATATACTCTGCTATGTTAGCCAATTAAAATATAAACATATGGCCAGTCCGGGATTTGAACCCGGGACCTCTCGCACCCGAAGCAAGAATCATACCCCTAGACCAACTGGCAGTTAGGGTAGAGTGCTATCTACAATGTACTCTGCTTGGCTAATCAATTACAATATAAACATTGGGCTAGACCAGGACCTCTTGTACCCTAAGCGAGAATCGTACCCCTAGACCAACTGGCCGTTCGTGTGGAGTCCTATCTAATATCTACTCTGCTATGTTGCTGAATTACAATATAAACATAGGGCCAAGCCGGGATATGAACCCGGGACCTCTCCCACCGAAAGCGAGAATGATACCTCTAGACCAACTGACCGGTCGTGTAGAGACCTATTTACTATGTACCCTGCCTAGCTAGTCATTTACAATATAAACATAGGGCCAGTCCGGGATTTGAACCCGGGACCTCTCGCACCCAAAGCGAGAATCATACCCCTAGACCAACTGGCCGTTAGTGTCGTGTCCTATTTACTGCGTTTTCTCCTTTGCTAGTCAATTATGATGTAAACAAAGGGTCAGTCCGGGATTTGAACCCGGGACCTCTCGCACCCTAAGCGAGAATCATACCCCTAGACCAACTGGCCGGTCATGAGGAGTCCTATCTACTATGTACTCTGCTATGTTGCTGAATTACAATATAAACATAGGGCCAGGCCGGGATATGAACCCGGGACCTCTCCCACCGAAAGCGAGAATGATACCTCTAGACCAACTGACCGTTCGTGTGGAGACCTATTTACTATGTACCCTGCCTAGCTAGTCATTTACAATATAAACATAGGGCCAGTCCGGGATTTGAACCCGGGACCTCTCGCACCCAAAGCGAGAATCATACCCCTAGACCAACTTGCCGTTAGGGTAGAGTGCTATCTACAATGTACTCTGCTTGGCTAATCAATTACAATATAAACATTGGGCTAGACAGGGACCTCTCGTACCCTAAGCGAGAATCTTACCCCTAGACCAACTGGCCGTTAGTGTGGTGTCCTATTTACTGTGTTTTCTCCTTTGCTAGTCAATTATGATGTAAACGAAGGGCCAGTCCAGGATTTGAACCCGGGACCTCTCGCACCCTAAGCGAGAATCATACCCCTAGACCAACTGGCCGTTAGTGTGGTGTCCTATTTACTGTGTTTTCTCCTTTGCTAGTCAATTATGATGTAAACAAAGGGCCAGTCCGGGATTTGAACCCGGGGCCTCTCTCACCCTAAGCGAGAATCATACCCCTAGACGAACTGGCCGTTTATGAGGAGTCCAATCTACTATGTACTCTGCTATGTTGCTCAATTACAATATAAAAAGAGGGTCATTCCGAGGTTTTAACCCGGGACCTCACGCACCCAAAGCGAGAATCATACCCCTAGACCAACTGGCCGTTAGTGTGGTGTCCTATTTACTGTGTTTTCTCCTTTGCTAGTCAATTATGATGTAAACACAGGGCCAGTCCGAGATTTGAACCCGGGACCTCTCGCACCCTAAGCGAGAATCATACCCCTAGACCAACTGGCCGTTTATGAGTAGCCCAATCTACTATGTACTCTGCCATGTTGCTCAATTACAATATAAAAATAGGATCATTCCTAGATTTAAACCCGGGACCTCTCGCACCCTAAGCGAGAATCATACCCCTAGACCAACTGGCCGTTCGTGTGCAGTCCTAACTACTATATACTCTGCTATGTTAGTCAAATACAATATAGACATAGGGCCGGTCTGGGATTTGAGCCCGGGACCTCTCGCACCCGAAGCAAGAATCATACCCCTAGACCAACTGGCCGTTAGGGTAGAGTGCTATCTACAATGTACTCTGCTTGGCTAATCAATTACAATATAAAAATAGGGCTAGACCGGGACCTCTCGTACCCTAAGCGAGAATCGTACCCCTAGACCAACTGGCCGTTAGTGTCATGTCCTATTTACTGTGTTTTCTCCTTTGCTAGTCAATTATGATGTAAACAAAGGGTCAGTCCGGGATTTCAACCCGGGACCTCTCGCACCCTAAGCGAGAATCATACCCCTAGACCAACTGGCCGTTTATGAGGAGACCAATTTACTATGTACTCTGCTATGTTGCTCAATTACAATATAAGAATAGGGTGATTCCTAGATTTAAACCCGGGACCTTACGCACCCAAAGCTAGAATCATACCCCTAGACCAACTGGCCGTTCATGAGGAGTCCTATCTATTATGTACTCTGCTATGTTGCCGAATTACAATATAAACAAAGGGCCAGGCCGGGATATGAACCCGGGACCTCTCCCACTGAAAACGAGTATGATTCCTCTAGACCAACTGGCTGTTCGTAAGGAGACCTATTTACTATGTACCCTGCCTAGCTAGTCATTTACAATATAAACATAAGGCCAGTCCAGGATTTGAACCCGGGACCTCTCGTACCCTAAGCGAGAATCATACCCCTAGACCAACTGGCCGTTCGTGTGGAGTCCTATGTACTATATACTCTGCTATGTTAGTCAATTACAATATAAACTTAGGGCCAGTCGGGGATTTGAACCCGGGGCCTCTCGCACCCTAAGCGAGAATGATAAACCTAGACCAACTGGCCGTGAATGCGTTGTCCTATTTACTGTGTTTTCTCCTTTGCTAGTCTATTATGATGTAAACAAAGGGCCAGTCGGGGATTTGAACCCGGGGCCTCTCTCACCCTAAGCGAGAATCATACCCCTAGACCAACTGGCCGTTTATGAGGAGTCCAATCTACTATGTACTCTGCTATGTTGCTCAATTACAATATAGAAATAGGGTCATTCCGAGATTTTAACCCGGGACCTCACGCACCCAAAGCGAGAATCATACCCCTAGACCAACTTGCCGTTAGGGTAGAGTGCTATCTACAATGTACTCGGCTTGGCTAATCAATTACGATATAAACATTGGGCTAGACAGGGACCTCTCGTACCCTAAGCGAGAATCATACCCCTAGACCAACTGGCCGTTAGTGTGGTGTACTATTTACTGTGTTTTCTCCTTTGCTAGTCAATTATGATGTAAACAAAGGGCCAGTCCGGGATTTGAACCCGGGACCTCTCGCACCCTAAGCGAGAATCATACCCCTAGACCAACTGGCCGTTTATGAGTAGCCCAATCTACTATGTACTCTGCTATGTTGCTCAATTACAATATAAAAATAGGATCATTCCTAGATTTAAACCCGGGACCTCACGCACCCAAAGCGAGAATCATACCCCTAGACCAACTGGATGTTCGTGTGGAGTCCTATCTACTATATACTCTGCTATGTTAGTCAATTACAATATAAACGTACGGCCAGTCCGGGATTTGAATCCGGGACCTCTCGTACTCTAAGCGAGAATCGTACCCCTAGACCAACTGGCCTTTAGTGTGGTGTCCTATTTACTGTGTTTTCTCCTTTGCTAGTCAATTATGATGTAAACAAAGGGCCAGTCCGGGATTTGAATCCGGGACCTCTCGCACCCTTAGCGAGAATCATACCCCTAGACCAACTGGCCGCTCGTGTGGAGTCCTAACTACTATATACTCTGCAATGTTAGTCAATTACAATATAAAAATAGGGCCAGTCCGGGATTTGAGCCCGGGACCTCTCGCACCCGAAGCAAGAATCATACCCCTAGACCAACTGGCCGTTAGGGTAGAGTGCTATCTTCAATGTACTCTGCTTGGCTAATCAATTACAATATAAAAACAAGATGTTCAGTAAAGAACATATAGCCTACTTTCTCCTAAATGTATGAGTATAGTTATAACTCGTTGTTATTATCAAAGAGTATAATAGAACTATTCTTTGTTGAAGACCTTAGAAACGATTTACCTCTACCAAACGCCACAACCTAGATAAAAACTGCTACCATCATTGAAGAAAGAAAGATAAGAAGTATATCAAGAATGTTATGGATCTGGAGACATAATCGACCGGACTGGCGGCGTGGCTCAGCGGTAACGTTCTCGCTTGCTGGGCCCTAGGTTGCAGGTTCGTATCCGGGCGCAGTCAGCTGGCATTTGAGGGTGCACAAATGCGAGGGAGCCGTGTCAGTACATTTACTGGCACGTTAAAGATCCCCTTCGGGCCAAAATTCCGGCACCCCGGTGTCTCTAAAATCAGCAGTAGTTAAAAGGGATGTAAAACCAATAACATTATTATTATTATTATTATTATTATTACGACCTGCCGTGGGCAACATCCAACTTTGAGTTGAGGCATGTCTTTACACGTCTGGTTGTGCATGGCTTTCACAACCCTAATTGAATTAACAAATCTTTCCATGACCCTACAGAGACGTGTGTATACAAACTATGTGGATATTTTCGATAATATAATCCTAACAGAGCGAGTGCATTCTAGCGGCCAGAAGAAGAAACTTTTCAATAAAATCTGGAAGTTACCTTTTTGGCAGCTAGATGTCTCGAGTAAATCTGCTGGCGAATTATGTTTTAATTAAATATATATTTTACACCATAATGTGCACAATATAACGCTTAATAACAATTTCAAGTAACGCAAAATAGGCTGTTACAAACCCTTTAAAATAAAAAGTTAAAATGTATCGTAGTATCATCTTGTCATTCTTCAAATTCGATGCGCATAGAATGATAATGGTATAGTAATCAATGGAGCCCCACGTAGACTAGTCGTGACATCTAGTGGTGAAATATCGAACAATATAATCCTAACAGAGCGAGTGCATTCTAGCGGCCAGAAGAAGAAACTTTTCAATAAAATCTGGAAGTTACCTTTTTGGCAGCTAGATGTGACGAGTAAATCTGCTGGCGAATTATGTTTTAATTAAATATATATTTTACACCATAATGTGCACAATATAACGCTTAATTTTAAAACATCTGAGTCATTACAAAACAATAAACATATAACATTTCAAGCAAAAAACCTAGCTCTGATCGGGTTTGAACCATAGGCATTTGAGCGAAAGGCTAACGCTCTACCACTGAGCTAATTGTGTCAACGAATATCGTTCTATTTAAAATGACTTACATAGAACTTGTTAGCAAATAATGATTTATACTAAACGATTTCATCACTGGAGTATATTATTTATATATAAAGCATTTCATACAAAGTTTATTTATTTTTTATCAGTACGCTATATTGCATGCAATACTCAAATTAGTGAAATATAAGTCCGGCACAAGATATCCGCTGCCATCTTGTCTTATTACTGAATCAGTTCAGCTTTTTAAAATCACGTCTGCACTATAGTATTACAAAATAAACTTTTAATTTCGAACGTGCCTCTTCCTTTAGAACAGTTAAAACGATTCTCGGCTCGATAATCGGAACTGGTGGGTCCCATGATATGGATTATAAAGTTTGCATAATTCGCACGGCCGCCATCCTGAAATGGTATGGCGGACGACCTTGTAATTTGGTCACAAGACGCATCCTATACGAAGGTATGTTGTTACCAAATTTGGTAGAGATCGGATGATTTGGTTAGTCGTTATTTGATTTTACGTTTTGAACGTTTGAGTGGCCGCCATTCAGTTTTAGTAAAGATGGCGGCGATATAAAACATGACACTGAGGTGTCCTTTGCTAGTGCTACCTTTGTACCAAATTTCGTTCAATTTGCATTTACCGTGTTCGAATTGATAGGGGGGGGACAGACATTCAGAGTACACACACACATACACACACACAGACAGACACACTTTTTTCGCCCTGTGTTGATCTCATAAGTCTACTTTCATTTTGTGCAAAAATCGAAAGTAGGCTAATAGGGCTAGACCGGGACCTCTCGTACCCTAAGCGAGAATCGTACCCCTAGACCAACTGGCCGTTAGTGTCGTGTCCTATTTAATGTGTTTTCTCCTTTGCTAGTCAATTATGATGTAAACAAAGGGTCAATCCGGGATTTGAACCCGGGACCTCTCGCACCCTAAGCGAGAATCATACCCCTAGACCAATTGGCCGTTTATGACGAGACCAATCTACTATGTGCTATGTTTCTCAATTACAATACAAAAATAGGGTGATTCCTAGATTTAAACCCGGGACCTCACGCACCCAAAGCTAGAATCATACCCCTAGACCAACTGGCCGTTCATGAGGAGTCGTATCTATTATGTACTCTGCTATGTTGCTGAATTACAATATAAACATAGGGCCAGGCCGGGATATGAACCCGGGACCTCTCCCACTGGAAGCGAGTATGATTCCTCTAGACCAACTGACCGTTCGTGAGGAGACCTATTTACTATGTACCCTGCCTAGCTAGTCATTTACAATATAAACATAGGGCCAGTCCGGGATTTGAACCCGGGACCTCTCGCACCCAAAGCGAAAATCAAACCCCTAGACCAACTGGCCGTTAATGCGATGTCCTATTTACTGTGTTTTCTCCTTTGCTAGTGAATTATGATGTAAACAAAGGGCCAGTCCGGGATTTGAACCCGGGACCTCTCGCACCCTAAGCGAGAATCATACCCCTAGACCAACTGGCCGTTTATGATGAGCCCAATCTACTATATACTCTGCTATGTTAGTCAATTACAATATAAACATTGGGCCATTCAGGGATTTGAACCCGGGACCTCTCGTACTCTAAGCGAGAATCGTACCCCTAGACCAACTGGCCTTTAGTGAGTTGTCCTATTTACTGTGTTTTCTCCTTTGCTAGTCAATTATGATGTAAACAAAGGGCCAGTCCGGGATTTGAACCCGGGACCTCTCGCACCCAAAGCGAGAATCATACCTCTAGACCAACTGGCCTTACGTGTGGAGACCTATCTACTATATACTCTCCTATGTTAGCCAATTAAAATATAAACATAGGGCCAGTCCGGGATTTGAACCCGGGACCTCTCGCACCCGAAGCAAGAATCATACCCCTAGACCAACTGGCCGTTAATGAGGAGACCAATCTACTATGTACTCGGCTATGTTGCTCAATTACAATATAAAAATAGGGTCATTCCGAGATTTAAACCCGGGACCTCACGCACCCAGAGCTAGATTCATACCCCTAGAACAACTGGCCGTTAGGGTAGAGTGCTATCTACAATGTACTCTGCTTGGCTAATCAATTACAATATAAACATTGAGCTAGAACGGGACCTCTCGTACCCTAAGCGAGAATCGTACCCACAGACCAACTGGTCGTTAGTGTGGTGTCCTATTTACTGTGGTTTCTCCTTTGCTAGTCAATTATGATGTAAACAAAGGGCCAGTCGGGGATTTGAACCCGGGACCTCTCGCACCCTAAGCGAGAATCATACCCCTAGACCAACAGGCCGTTTATGAGGAGACCAATCTACTATGTACTCGGCTATGTTGCTCAATTACAATATAAAAATAGGGTCATTCCGAGATTTAAAGCCGGGACCTCACGCACCCAGAGCTATATTCATACCCCTAGAACAACTGGCCATTCATGAGGAGTCCTATCTACTATGTACTCTGCTATGTTGCTGAATTACAATATAAACACAGGGCCAGGCCGGGATATGAACCCGGGATCTCTCCCACCGAAAGCGAGAATGATACCTCTAGACCAACTGACCGTTCGTGGATAGACCTATTTACTATGTACCCTGCCTAGCTAGTCATTTACAATATAAACATAGGGCCAGTCCGGGATTTGAACCCGGGACCTCTCGCACCCAAAGCGAGAATCATACCCCTAGACCAACTGGCCGTTTGTGTGGAGTCCTATTTACGATGTACTCTGCCTGGCTGGTCAATTATAATATAAACATGGGGCCAGACCGGGACCTCTCGCACCCACAGCGAGAATCATACCCCTAGACCAACTGGCCGTTTATGAGGAGTCCTATCTACTATGTACTCTGCTATGTTGCTCAATTACAATATAAACATAGTGCCAGTCCGGGATTTGAACCCGGGACCTCTCACACCCAAAGCGAGAATCGTATCCCTAGAACAACCGACCGTTAGTGTCGTGTCCTATTTACTGTGTTTTCTCCTTTGCTAGTCAATTATGATGTAAACAAAGGGTCAGTCCGGGATTTGAACCCGGGACCTCTCGCACCCTAAGCGAGAATCATACCCCTAGACCAACTGGCCGTTCATGAGGAGTCCTATCTACTATGTACTCTGCTATGTTGCTGAATTACAATATAAACATAGGGCCAGGCCGGGATATGAACCCAGGACCTCTCCCACTGGAAGCGAGAATGATTCCTCTAGACCAACTGACCGTTCGTGTGGAGACCTATTTACTATGTACCCTGCCTAGCTAGTCATTTACAATATAATCATAGGGCCAGTCCGGGATTTGAACCCGGGACCTCTCGCACCCAAAGCGAGAATCGTACCCCTAGACCAACTGGCAGTTAGGGTAGAGTGCTATCTACAATGTACTCTGCTTGGCTAATCAATTACAATATAAACATTGGGGTAGACCGGGACCTCTCGTACCCTAAGCGAGAATCGTACCCCTAGACCAACTGGCCGTTAGTGTGGTGTCCTATTTACTGTGTTTTCTCCTTTGCTAGTCAATTATGATGTAAACAAAGGGCCAGTCCGGTATTTGAACCCGGGACCTCTCGCACCTTAAGCGAGAATCATACCCCTAGACTAACTGGCCGTTCGTGTGGAGACCTATCTACCTTATACTCTGCTATGTTAGCCAATTACAATATAAACATAGGGCCAGTCAGGGATTTGAACCCGGGACCTCTCGCACCCGAAGCAAGAATCATACCCCTAGACCAACTGGCAGTTAGGGTAGAGTGCTATCTACAATGTACTCTGCTTGGCTAATCAATTACAATATAAACATTGGGGTAGACCGGGACCTCTCGTACCCTAAGCGAGAATCGTACCCCTAGACCAACTGGCCGTTAGTGTGGTGTCCTATTTACTGTGGTTTCTCCTTTCCTAGTCAATTATGATGTAAATAAAGGGCCAGTCCGGGATTTGAACCCGGGACCTCTCGCACCCTAAGCAAGAATCATACCCCTAGACCAACTGGCCGTTCGTCTGGAGTCGTATCTACTATCTACTCTGCTATGTTGCTGAATTACAATATAAACATAGGGCCAGGCCGGGCCGGGATATGAACCCGGGACCTCTCCCACCGAAAGCGAGAATGATACCTCTAGACCAACTGACCGTTCGTGTAGAGACCTATTTACTATGTACCCTGCCGAGCTAGTCATTTACAATATAAACATAGGGCCAGTCCGGGATTTGAACCCGGGACCTCTCGCACCCAAAGCGAGAATCATACCCCTAGACCAACTGGCCGTTAGTGTGGGGTCCTATTTACTGTGTTTTCTCCTTTGCTAGTCAATTATGATGTAAACAAAGGGCCAGTCCAGGATTTGAACCTGGGACCTCTCGCACCCTAAGCGAGAATCATACCCCTAGACCAACTGGCCGTTCGTGTGGAGTACTATGTACTATATACTCTGCTATGTTAGTCAATTACAATATAAACATAGGGCCAGCCCGGGATTTGAACCCGAGGCCTCTCGCACCCTAAGCGAGAATGATAACCCTGGACCAACTGGCCGTGAATGTGTGGTCCTATTTACTGTGTTTTCTCCTTTGCTAGTCTATTATGATGTAAACAAAGGGCCAGTCCGGGATTTGAAACCGGGACCTCTCGCACCCGAAGCAAGAATCATACCCGTAGACCAACTGGCAGTTAGGGTAGAGTGCTATCTACAATGTACTCTGCTTGGCTAATCAATTACAATATAAACATTGGGCTAGACCGGGACCTCTCGTACTCTAAGCGAGAATCGTACCCCTAGACCAACTGGCCTTTAGTGAGGTGTCCTATTTACTGTGTTTTCTCCTTTGCTAGTCAATTATGATGTAAACAAAGGGCCAGTCCGGGATTTGAACCAGGGACCTCTCGCACCCTAAGCGAGAATCATACCCCTAGACCAACTGGCCGTTCATGAGGAGTCCTATCTACTATGTACTCTGCTATGTTGCTGAATTACAATATAAACATAGGGCCAGGCCGGGATATGAACCCGGGACCTCTCCCACCGAAAGCGAGAATGATAACCCTAGACCAACTGGCCGTGAATGTGTTGTCCTATTTACTGTGTTTTCTCCTTTATTAGTCTATTATGATGTAAACAAAGGGCCAGTCCGGGATTTGAACCCGGGGCCTCTCTCACCCTAAGCGAGAATCATACCCCTAGACCAATTGGCCATTTATAAGGAGTCCAATCTACTATGTACTCTGCCATGTTGCTCAATTACAATATAAAAATAGGATCATTCCTAGATTTAAACCCGGGACCTCACGCACCCAAAGCGAGAATCATACCCCTAGACCAACTGGATGTTCGTGTGGAGTCCTATCTACTATATACTCTGATATGTTAGTCAATTACAATATAAACGTAGGGCCAGTCCGGGATTTGAATCCGGGACCTCTCGTACTCTAAGCGAGAATCGTACCCCTAGACCAACTGGCCTTTAGTGTGGTGTCCTATTTACTGTGTTTTCTCCTTTGCTAGTCAATTATGATGTAAACAAAGGGCCAGACCGGGATTTGAACCCGGGACCTCTCGCACCCTAAGCGAGAATCATACCCCTAGACCAACTGGCCGTTCGTGTGGAGTCCTAACTACTATATACTCTGCTATGTTAGTCAATTACAATATAAATATAGGGCCAGTCCGGGATTTGAGCCCGGGACCTCTCGCACCCGAAGCAAGAATCATACCCCTAGACCAACTGGCCGTTAGGGTAAAGTGCTATCTACAATGTACTCTGCTTGGCTAATCAATTACAATATAAAAATAGGGCTAGACTGGGACCTCTCGTACCCTAAGCGAGAATCGTACCCCTAGACCAACTGGCCGTTAGTGTCGTGTCCTATTTACTGTGTTTTCTCCTTTGCTAGTCAATTATGATGTAAACAAATGGTCAGTCCGGGATTTGAACCCGGGACCTCTCGCACCCTAAGCGAGAATCATACCCCTAGACCAACTGGCCGTTCATGAGGAGTCCTATCTACTATGTACTCTGCTATGTTGCTGAATTACAATATAAACATAGAGCCAGGCCGGGATTTGAACCCGGGACCTCTCGCACCCGAAGCAAGAATCATACCCCTAGACCAACTGGCAGTTATGGTAGAGTGCTATCTACAATGTACTCTGCTTGGCTAATCAATTACAATATAAACATTGGGCTAGACCGGGACTTCTCGCACCCTAAGCGAGAATCGTACCCCTAGACCAACTGGCCGTTCGTGTGGAGTCCTATCTACTATCTACTCTGCTATGTTGCTGAATTACAATATAAACATAGGGCCAGGCCGGGATATGAACCCGGGACCTCTCCCACCGAAAGCGAGAATGATACCTCTAGACCGTTCGTGTAGAGACCTATTTACTATGTACCCTGCCTAGCTAGTCATTTACAATATAAACATAGGGCCAGTCCGGGATTTGAACCCGGGACCTCTCGCACCCAAAGCGAGAATCATACCCCTAGACCAACTGGCCGTTAGTGTCGTGTCCTATTTACTGTGTTTTCTCCTTTGCTAGTCAATTATGATGTAAACAAAGGGTCAGTCCGGGATGTGAACCCGGGACCTCTCGCACCCTAAGCGAGAATCATACCCCTAGACCAACTGGCCGTTAATGAGGAGTCCTATCTACTATGTACTCTGCTATGTTGCTGAATTACAATATAAACATAGGGCCAGGCCGGGATATGAACCCGGGACCTCTCCCACCGAAAGCGAGAATGATACCTCTAGACCAACAGACCGTTCGTGTGGAGACCTATTTACTATGTACCCTGCCTAGCTAGTCATTTACAATATAAACATAGGGCCAGTCCGGGATTTGAACCCGGGACCTCTCGCACCCAAAGCGAGAATCATACCCCTAGACCAACTGGCCGTTAGTGTGGTGTCCTATTTACTGTGTTTTCTCCTTTGCTAGTCAATTATGATGTAAACAAAGGGCCAGTCCAGGATTTGAACCCGGGACCTCTCGCACCCTAAGCGAGAATCTTACCCCTAGACCAACTGGCCGTTCGTGTGGAGTCCTATGTACTATATATTCTGCTATGTTAGTCAATTACAATATAAACATAGCGCCAGTCCGGGATTTGAACCCGGGGCGTCTCTCACCCTAAGCGAGAAGCATACCCCTAGACCAACTGGCCGTTTATGAGGAGTCCAATCTACTATGTACTCTGCTATGTTGCTCAATTACAATATAAAAATAGGGTCATTCCGAGATTTTAACCCGGGACCTCACGCACCCAAAGCGAGAATCATACCCCTAGACCAACTGGCCGTTAGTGTGGTGTCCTATTTACTGTGTTTTCTCCTTTGCTAGTCAATTATGATGTAGACAAAGGGCCAGTCCAGGATTTGAACCCGGGACCTCTCGTACCCTAAGCGAGAATCTTACCCCTAGACCAACTGGCCGTTAGTGTGGTGTACTATTTACTGTGTTTTCTCCTTTGCTAGTCAATTATGATGTAAACACAGGGCCAGTCCGGGATTTGAACCCGGGACCTCTCGCACCCTAAGCGAGAATCATACCCCTAGACCAACTGGCCGTTTATGAGTAGACCTATCTACTATGTACTCTGCCATGTTGCTCAATTACAATATAAAAATAGGATCATTTCTAGATTTAAACCCGGGACCTCTCGCACCCTAAGCGAGAATCATACCCCTAGACCAACTGGCCGTTCGTGTGGAGTCCTAACTACTATATACTCTGCTATGTTAGTCAATTACAATATAGACATAGGGCCAGTCCGGGATTTGAGCCTGGGACCTCTCGCACCCGAAGCAAGAATCATACCCCTAGACCAACTGGCCGTTAGGGTAGAGTGCTATCTACAATGTACTCTGCTTGGCTAATCAATTACAATATAAAAATAGGGCTAGACCGGGACCTCTCGTACCCTAAGCGAGAATCGTACCCCTAGACCAACTGGCCGTTAGTGTCATGTCCTATTTACTGTGTTTTCTCCTTTGCTAGTCAATTATGATGTAAACAAAGGGTCAAACCGGGATTTCAACGCGGGACCTCTCGCACCCTAAGCGAGAATCATACCCCTAGACCAACTGGCCGTTTATGAGGAGACCAATCTACTATGTACTCTGCTATGTTGCTCAATTACAATATAAAAATAGGATCATTCCTAGATTTAAACCCGGGACCTCACGCACCCAAAGCGAGAATTATACCCCTAGACCAACTGGATGTTCGTGTGGAGTCCTATCTACTATATACTCTGCTATGTTAGTCAATTACAATATAAACGTAGGGCCAGTCCGGGATTTGAATCCGGGACCTCTCGTACTCTAAGCGAGAATCGTACCCCTAGACCAACTGGCCTTATTGTGGTGTCCTACTTACTGTGTTTTCTCCTTTGCTAGTCAATTATGATGTAAACAAAGGGCCAGTCCGGGATTTGAATCCGGGACCTCTCGCACCCTAGGCGAGAATCATACCCCTAGACCAACTGGCCGCTCGTGTGGAGTCCTAACTACTATATACTCTGCAATGTTAGTCAATTACAATATAAAAATAGGGCCAGTCCGGGATTTGAGCCCGGGACCTCTCGCACCCTAAGCGAGAATCATAACCCTAGACCAACTGGCCGTTAGAGTCGTGTCCTATTTACTGTGTTTTCTCCTTTGCTAGTCAATTATGATGTAAACAAAGGGTCAGTCCGGGATTTGAACCCGGGACCTCTCGCACCCTAAGCGAGAATCATACCCCTAGACCAACTGGCCGTTTATGAGGAGACCAATCTACTATGTGCTATGTTGCTCAATTACAATATAAAAATAGGGTGAGTCCTAGATTTAAACCCGGGACCTCACGCACCCAAAGCTAGAATCATACCCCTAGACCAACTGGCCGTTCATGAGGAGTCCTATCTATTATGTACTCTGCTATGTTGCTGAATTACAATATAAACATAGGGCCAGGCCGGGATATGAACCCGGGACCTCTCCCACTGGAAGCGAGTATGATTCCTCTAGACCAACTGACCGTTCGTGTGTAGACCTATTTACTATGTACCCTGCCTAGCTAGTCATTTACAATATAAACATAGGGCCAGTCCGGGATTTGAACCCGGGACCTCTCGCACCCAAAGCGAAAATCATACCCCTAGACCAACTGGCCGTTAATGAGATGTCCTATTTACTGTGTTTTCTCCTTTGCTAGTCAATTATGATGTAAACAAAGGGCCAGTCCGGGATTTGAACCCGGGACCTCTCGCACCCTAAGCGAGAATCATACCTCTAGACCAACTGGCCGTTTATGATGAGCCCAATCTACTATATACTCTGCTATGTTAGTCAATTACAATATAAACATTGGGCCATTCAGGGATTTGAACCCGGGACCTCTCGTACTCTAAGCGAGAATCGTACCCCTAGACCAACTGGCCTTTAGTGAGGTGTCTTATTTACTGTGTTTTCTCCTTTGCTAGTCAATTATGATGTAAACAAAGGGCCAGTCCGGGATTTGAACCCGGGACCTCTCGCACCCTAAGCGAGAATCATACCCCTAGACCAACTGGCCTTTCGTGTGGAGACCTATCTACTATATACTCTCCTATGTTAGCCAATTACAATATAAACATAGGGCCAGTCCGGGATTTGAACCCGGGACCTCTCGCACCCGAAGCTAGAATCATACCCCTAGACCAACTGGCCGTTAATGAGGAGACCAATCTACTATGTACTCGGCTATGTTGCTCAATTACAATATAAAAATAGGGTCATTCCGAGATTTAAACCCGGGACCTCACGCACCCAGAGCTAGATTCATACCCCTAGAACAACTAGCCGTTAGGGAAGAGTGCTATCTACAATGTACTCTGCTTGGCTAATCAATTACAATATAAACATTGAGCTAGACCGGGACCTCTCGTACCCTAAGCGAGAATCGTACCCCTAGACCAACTGGTCGTTAGTGTGGTGTCCTATTTACTGTGGTTTCTCCTTTGCTAGTCAATTATAATGTAAACAAAGGGCCAGTCGGGGATTTGAACCCGGGACCTCTCGCACCCTATGCGAGAATCATACCCCTAGACCATCTGGCCGTTTATGAGGAGACCAATCTACTATGTACTCGGCTATGTTGCTCAATTACAATATAAAAATAGGGTCATTCCGAGATTTAAACCCGGGACCTCACGCACCCAGAGCTATATTCATACCCCTAGAACAACTGGCCATTCATGAGGAGTCCTATCTACTATGTACTCTGCTATATTGCTGAATTACAATATAAACATAGGGCCAGGCCGGGATATGAACCCGGGATCTCTCCCACCGAAAGCGAGAATGATACCTCTAGACCAACTGACCGTTCGTGGATAGACCTATTTACTATGTACCCTGCCTAGCTAGTCATTTACAATATAAACATAGGGCCAGTCCGGGATTTGAACCCGGGACCTCTCGCACCCAAAGCGAGAATCATACCCCTAGACCAACTGGCCGTTTGTGTGGAGTCCTATTTACGATGTACTCTGCCTGGCTGGTCAATTATAATATAAACATGGGGCCAGACCGGGACCTCTCGCACCCACAGCGAGAATCATACCCCTAGACCAACTGGCCGTTTATGAGGAGTCCTATCTACTATGTACTCTGCTATGTTGCTCAATTACAATATAAACATAGTGCCAGTCCGGGATTTGAACCCGGGACCTCTCACACCCAAAGCGAGAATCGTACTCCTAGACCAACCGGCCGTTAGTGTGGTGTCCTATTTACTGTCTTTTCTCCTTTGCTAGTCAATTATGATGTAAACAAAGGGCCAGTCTGGGATTTGAACCCAGGACCTCTCGCACCCTAAGCGAGAATCATACCCCTAGACCAACTGGCCGTTCGAGTGGAGTCCTAACTACTATATACTCTGCTATGTTAGTCAATTACAATATAAACATAGGGCCAGTCCGGGTTTTGAACCCGGGACCTCGCGCACCCGAAGCAAGAATCATACCCCTAGACCAACTGGCCGTTAATGTGATGTCCTATTTACTGTGTTTTCTCCTTTGCCAGTCAATTATGATGTAAACAAAGGGCCAGTCCGGGATTTGAACCTGGGACCACTCGCACCCTAAGCAAGAATCATACCCCTAGACCAACTGGCCGTTAGGGTAAAGTGCTATCTACAATGTACTCGGCTTGGCTAATCAATTACACTATAAACATAGGGCTAGACCGGGACCTCTCGTACCCTAAGCGAGAATCGTACCCCTAGACAAACTGGCCGTTAGTGTGGTGTCCTATTTACTGTGTTTTCTCCGTTGCTAGTCAATTATGATGTAAACAAAGGGCCAGTCTGGGATTTGAAGCCGGGACCGCTCGCACGCTAAGCGAGAATGATACCCCTAGACCAACTGGCCCTTAATGAGGAGCCCAATCTACTATGTACTCTGCTATGTTGCTCAATTACAATATAAAAATAGGGTCATTCCGAGATTTAAACCCGGGACCTCACGCACCCAAAGCGAGAATCATACCCCTAGACCAACTGGCCGTTCGTGTAGAGTCCTATCTACTATATACTCTGCTATGTTAGTCAATTACAATGTAAACATAGGGCCATTCCGGGATTTGAACCCGGGACCTCTCGTACTCTAAGCGAGAATCGTACCCCTAGACCAACTGGCCTTTAGTGTGGTGTCCTATTTACTGTGTTTTCTCCTTTGCTAGTCAATTATGATGTAAACAAAGGGCCAGTCCGTGATTTGAACCCGGGACCTCTCCCACCCTAAGCGAGAATCATACCCCTAGACCAACTGGCCGTTCGTGTAGAGTCCTATCTACTATATACTCTGCTATGTTAGTCAATTACAATGTAAACATAGGGCCATTCCGAGATTTAAACCCGGGACCTCACGCACCCAGAGCTAGAATCATACCCCTAGAACAACTGGCCGTTCATGAGGAGTCCTATCTACTATGTACTCTGCTATGTTGCAGAATTACAATATAAACATAGGGCCAGGCCGGGATATGAACCCGGGATCTCTCCCACCGAAAGCGAGAATGATACCTCTAGACCAACTGACCGTTCGTTTCGAGACCTATTTACTATGTACCCTGCCTAGCTAGTCATTTACAATATAAACATAGGGCCAGTCCGGGATTTGAACTCGGGACCTCTCGCACCTAAAGCGAGAATCATACCCCTAGACTAACTGGCCGTTAGTGTCGTGTCCTATTTACGATGTACTCTGCTTGGCTGGTCAATTATAATATAAACCTGGGGCCAGACCGGGACCTCTCGCTCTCTAAGCGAGAATCGTACCCCTAGACCAACTGGCCGTTTGTGAGGAGTCCTATTTACTATGTACTCTGCTATGTTGCTCAATTACAATATAAACATAGAGCCAGTCCGGGATTTGAACCCGGGACCTCTCACACCCAAAGCGAGAATCATACCCCTAGACCAACTGGCCACTCATGAGGAGTCCTATACACCATATACTCTGCCTGGTTAGTCAATTAGAATATAGGGTAAGGTCACTAGTTCTGGATCTACCTAAGCATATATGCTGACATCGGAGATGGAAATTAAGTTGAGAACCGAGTTTCACTTAAAATTCATTTATTGATCCCTCTTCAATAATTTAAGGCCACTTACATTTACAACAACGTCCATTCAGTAAATAGGTTTTTAGAAAATTAAAAAGTGACATTTGATCCACAATTAGACCCCAGGAACTGGTTGAGGATCAGTAAACAAAAATCATTGTATATTTTATATTTTAATAGAAAATAACACAAGAATCATATAAATGCATTGCGGATGAGATTATAACACCCCATAGAAAAGATAAGCAATGTGATCCACAAATAGTGACAGGGACTAATTTTGGATCAAAATTGACGATTTTTTAAAATATGATTTTCCATGTTTAAATGATTAATGAAAACTTAATTTTCGCTTGTAAGAATCAAAAGTACATGTTATAAACAAGAAGCTCTTTAATTTGAGTCACTTTAAACACTGTAGTTCATTGTTCAATAGCCTACTATTTACATTTGGTACATAGAAACGTTCTTGGCTAAGCATCATTTGCCAAATTTTGTTTAATGGTACCACAATTTGCACTTACTACATTGTATCCAACTTTCTCCTCTAAAATCATCTTGAAATGCCCCACCACATTCACCACAGGTAGTGTCATCATTCTCATCGTCATCACTTTCAGAGCATTCACTACTGCTTTCGACTTTTCTTCTTTTTGCTGATTCGTTCTTTTCTTTTTCCTCCATTTCTCTCAGGAACCCTTGAAAACTTTCACCTCTCTTTTGCCATCTATTGCTCCTGCAAGTGTGAATATTTCCTTCCTGCTCAAACAGTGGCCCATTTTTTGCAACTGTACAACTGCTTCATAAATGTCTTTCTCACATTCTGTACTCAAGAAAGTTTGTGGTCCTGGTCTCTTGCAATGCACATCAACAGAACCATTCACTCGCCTCCGAATCGTGTTGAATGGCACCGAATACGTCCTTTGAACCTCCCTTATAGAAAGACCTCCTTCGCGAACAGCGCTAACGGCCCTTGCTAGGTCTTCGTCAGTGCAGCTTCTCGGCATCTAAATTCAAAGAATTGAGAAACTATTGGGATATCTAGTTTTTTAATAGGTTTTGGGTCTGACAAATTTTTGGTAGGTTATCTACCATACTGAGCAGTTAGGCATACTCAAATTGCATTATTGTTATTGTCATTATTATTATTATCATTTAAATACCGTATTATAGATGTAGCCTTTTAATAATGTCATTTAAAATCATTTCACTATCTAAGTACCAATGGCCAAAATGGTTCGTCAGTTGGGTAATATTGTCAGTTATGTTGTTTCATACATCATTTAAATAATCAAAACACATTTTCACATGGAATTTAAAACATATTGTAATATTTGTGAACACTTGAATTACCAAGATTTTAGTTTAAAATGTATTTAAACTTGAAGTGCATTTGAATTTAGCGCGCACCCCGGCATGCTTCCGGTTCCACTGCAAGGTAATCAACAACATGCCCGCAAGGCAAGACGAAAAGCTTCATGTGAAGTCGTATATTTATCTCTACAAACTATATACCTAAGGCATTATTTTAAGTAAATTTGAGAGCTCTGAAGTATCTACAGAAGTCATTACACATTTTTTAATTCACTTACCTTATTTTCCTCTTAAAATTTCTGCCAATAATTGGAACAAACCCTCATATGTCTTGACAATAGGCTTTACTCACTCACAACCGACAGAGAGCCGAGCTGCTGTGGCCACCGAACATACAACAATAGACACCTGTCGGTAGCTTTGGAAACTAACTGTACAGACGAACTGATCCTCAACTAGTAGGTAATCTGTGTCCTCAACTAGCAGGACCTTCTATAATACCGGACCTGACACTGGCGGCGGGACTGATGAAAGATGGCTGTCGCTGTTGGTGATTACATGCTTTGTTTATAACTCGAGTCGTTTTGTTTACGATGTGATAGTGGTGTGAATTTCGGTTAGCTATCGCCTCCCTTGATTATCTGTGCTTGTTGATCATTGCTTAATAATATTACACGTTCGTGTAAGTAAATGTCTGCATTAGTGCTTCATAAATACGAGATACCGGTGACTTCTGTTACGCTTGTGATACCATGAATACTATTGCCAATCAGTGGGTAAGTTTGGTCAATTTATTATTCTGTTTAGGGATTATAAATTATTAGTAATGGTAATGTATTAAGAGCAAGCATAGTAATAATTAACGTATTCCAATTTAAGGTCTAAGAAGATCTGAAAATTGATTACCGTACGTAGGAACATAACCTACTTTTTAAATTGTCTGCAGTGTTCTCTCTTCCAATTATACGCCTGTTAGTTCAAGGATGTCAATCTTATCACGTACTTGGTGTGGATCCCGTTTTAATAAACTACCAGTGGGAGTTGTTTCGCAGTAAGTTTAGCTACACCATTCAGTCAGTTTGTACAGGTTATCTGCTCTTACTCCTCTTGTCAAATGGTCGGCTGAGTTATCCTTGCCAGGGCAGTGTCTCCACTGTGATGGAGTTGTGGAGGCCTGAATCTCAGTCACTCGGATGCAGACAAACGTTTTCCAACGATTTGGGTCAATCCTTATCCATCCTAGTGTAACTGATGAGTCGCTACAAAGAATAGCCTCCCTGATATTGAAATTTGTTGCCTTGCAGTATTAACGGAGAAGTCTTGCCCCCATTAACGCACCCAGAAGCTCAAGTCGAGGGAATGTGTGACCTTCTTCACTGGCGCAAGTCGGCTCTTACTGCAGATCAGATGGACTTGAGCGTGCTTGTGATGGGTGTTTCTCATGTACAGAACGGCGCCTTACGATCTCTCCGACGCGTCACAGAAGACATGTATTTGTGATTTAACTGTATTTGATGTTCCTATCCACCTTGGTATGGTGATGCGTTGCAAGTCAGGTAGTGTGGACAACCAGTCTCGCCAGCGAGTTGCCAGGTCGTGAGGCAAGATGTCATCCCATGCAACTCCGCGTGTCCATGTATCTTGGAAGAGCATTTTTCCCACTACAGATACCGGTGAAATCAAACCTAAGGGGTCGTAGATACTAGCAGTGGCCTGTAACAGAGTCCGTTTAGTTGCTACCGCTGTTTCCAATTTGCGTGTAACTTCCTGTTGGGCGAGAGAAAACGTGTCAGTATCTGTGTGCCAGGAAATTCCCAATACATGAGCATTGTGTGAGATCTTTCGTCCTTCTGCCTTCCATATGCCAGTTAGCTGAAATGAATTTGTCGCCCAATTAGCAAGTGGAAGCTGGATTGGCCTCACGAGGGATGAGAGCTCGTAGTACAGTGCAAATACGTCGTTGTCGTCATCTGCACCTGAAGCGAAATCATCCATGAAGGTGTTTTGATCTATGAGCGATGCGGCGATAGGAAACTGGGCTTGGTGAATAGCTGCTAGCTCTATGATTGCAGCCGATAGTAGAAACGGACTGCACGTCAGACGAAATGGGAGCTTTGTGAACCTGTAGACGGCTCTCTTTCTAGAGGTGGTAGGGCTTTCCGTTCCATTCTCAATGATGCGGTAGGCTATGCTAAAATTGTGGTGATATGCCTTGAAACTGTTGTGTGACTGGATGCAAATCCAATTATTATAAAGATAAGTCATTGGTGCCTATTTTCTAATTTCCCATCAGGGGAATTCAATCCAGACCCAACTTCATGGGGCTGATGACCAAGAAGTCCCAATCCCATAAAATGAATTAGCAGCAGACAAAATCACTCATGATGTTATTTTGTGTTGGGTTGGAATCTGACACACGTCATGCGTTTGACAGAGTGCCATTTAATCTCATGAAGAGGAATGAATGAATGAATACGACTAGCCTACTTGTTGACGGATTTACAGGTGGCAGTCGTGACCTTATGATAGGAATTACCTAGGCATTTATATTCAGTATGTGTGGGAACCCATGGTAAACCACTTGCTGGGTGGCTAAGCGGAGAATCGAACCCAACATTTCCCGGTTTACCTCACTAGGCTGTGTGTACCCTGTTCTTACCCTCAGACTAGAATTAAGATTTCATGACAGTCAGAAATCAAACTTGGACCCCAGAAGTGACAACCAAGAACTACACCACCTGGTTGGTCACATTTATTTTTAAGATTAATATGTCTGTCTGTTAGGTAGTCAGCCCGAAGGCTGGTTGGATCCTCAAAAGGCACTGCCGTTAGGTTATGTGGGTACATACCCACAAAAACCCATGGAAGCACTATATTGAGGCGTACTAGGCAAGAAGAGGAGTGAGGTAGTTTGTCATTGCTTTCCTCACTGAGTCAGTACAGCAGTACTAACCCTATGGCACAGGCACTTACTGTGCCCTGAATGTCTCATTACTAAGCACCACCCATACCTCAGTAGATTCCATATAATCACAGCCAAGAGTGAGACTGAGACATCGGTGAAAAGCCTCATTTTCCTCTAGCCTATGCCAACAGAAAAATTCAAATGTACTGCATTTATCAAGAGATGGCAAAAACACCCCGAATAATATGTAACTTACTAAAAAGAGATTCCAACAAGAACATTTACAACTTTCCCTGTTCACTCAGCCAAGATATTCTGCAGATCTCTCCTGTGGGCCTCAACATTATTTTATTTTATTCCTTTCCTGATGGAACTCCGGTAGTACCTTATTTTAACTCCCAGAGCACCTCCCCATGCCTGTCCCTTACACAGCTACACACACTACCACAGTCATCAATTAATCGGAGGAATTCAACCCACACCCAACTGCACGGGGCTGATGACCAAGATGACCCAAGCCCATAAAATGAATTAACAGCAGACAAAATTGTGTCATGACGTTATTTTGTGTTGTGTTGGATTCTGACACACGTCATGCGTTTAATGTCCGACCACCAACTACGGCGGCCATCTTGGATTGCAGTGTCAGGTCCGGTAGAATAGAAGGTCCTGCAACTAGTGACCGATCCGCAACTAGTGACTATGCCCTAAACATAGGGCCAGTCCGCGATTTGAACCAGGGACCTAACTCACCCGATGCGATAATGATACCCCTAGACCACCTGGCCGTTCGTGGGGAGTCCTATATACTATATACTCTGCTTGGCTAGTCAATTACAATATAAACTTAGGGCAAGTCCGTGATTTGAACCCAGGACCTCTCGCACCCAAGGCTATAATCATACCCCTAGACAAAATGGCCGTTCGTGAGGAGTCCTATCTACTATGTACTCCGCTATGTTAGTCATTTACAATAGAATGAAATGGGTCAGCCGGGATCTGAACCCGGGACCTCCCGCACCCGAAGCGAGAATCATACCCCTAGACCAACTGGACGTTTGTGTGGAGTCCTATTTACTGTGTTTTCTCATTTGCTAGTCAATTATGATGTAAACAGAGGGCCAGTACGGGATTTGAACCGGGGACCTCTCGCATCCGAAGCGAGAATCATACCCCTAGACCTACTGGCCTTTAGTGTGGACTCCTATCTACTATGTACTCTCCTTGGCTAGTCAATTACAATATAAATATGAGGCCAGCCTGGGATTTGAACCCGGTACCTCTCGCACCCAAAGCGAGAATCATACCCCTAGACCTGCTTTCCGTTCGTGTGGAGTCCTATATACTATATACGTAGCTATTTTAGTCAATTACAATAGAATGAATGGGCCTGTCCGCGATTTGATCCAGGGACCTCCCCCATCCAATGCGATATGGATAACCCTAGACCACCTGGCCGTTCGTGTGGTTTCCTATCTACTATATACTCTGCTATGTTAGTCAATTACAATATAAACGTAGGGCCAGCCCAGGATTTGAACCCGGGACCTCTCGCACCCTAAGCGAGAATCATACCCCTAGACCAACTGGCCGTTTATGAGGAGCCCTATCTACTATGTTCTCTGCTATGTTGCACAATTACAATATAAACATAGGGTCAATCCGAGATTTAAACCCGGGACCACACGCATCCAAAGCGAGAATCATACCCCTAGACCAACTGGCCGTTCATGAGGAGTCCTATCTACTATGTACTCTGCTATGTTGCAGAATTACAATATGAACCCGGGATCTCTCCCACCGAAAGCGAGAATGATACCTCTAGACCAACTGACCGTTCGTGTGGAGACCTATTTACTATGTACCCTGCCTAGCTAGTCATTTACAATATAAACATAGGGCCAGTCCGGGATTTGAACTCGGGACCTCTCGCACCTAAAGCGAGAATCATACCCCTAGACTAACTGGCCGTTAGTGTCGTGTCCTATTTACGATGTACTCTGCTTGGCTGGTCAATTATAATATAAACCTGGGGCCAGACCGGGACCTCTCGCTCTCTAAGCGAGAATCGTACCCCTAGACCAACTGGCCGTTTATGAGGAGTCCTATTTACTATGTACTCTGCTATGTTGCTCAATTACAATATAAACATAGAGCCAGTCCGGGATTTGAACCCGGGACCTCTCACACCCAAAGCGAGAATCATACCCCTAGACCAACTGGCCACTCATGAGGAGTCCTATACACCATATACTCTGCCTGGTTAGTCAATTAGAATATAGGGTAAGGTCACTAGTTCTGGATCTACCTAAGCATATATGCTGACATCGGAGATGGAAATTAAGTTGAGAACCGAGTTTCACTTAAAATTCATTTATTGATCCCTCTTCAATAATTTAAGGCCACTTACATTTACAACAACGTCCATTCAGTAAATAGGTTTTTAGAAAATTAAAAAGTGACATTTGATCCACAATTAGACCCCAGGAACTGGTTGAGGATCAGTAAACAAAAATCATTGTATATTTTATATTTTAATAGAAAATAACACAAGAATCATATAAATGCATTGCGGATGAGATTATAACACCCCATAGAAAAGATAAGCAATGTGATCCACAAATAGTGACAGGGACTAATTTTGGATCAAAATTGACGATTTTTTAAAATATGATTTTCCATGTTTAAATGATTAATGAAAACTTAATTTTCGCTTGTAAGAATCAAAAGTACATGTTATAAACAAGAAGCTCTTTAATTTGAGTCACTTTAAACACTGTAGTTCATTGTTCAATAGCCTACTATTTACATTTGGTACATAGAAACGTTCTTGGCTAAGCATCATTTGCCAAATTTTGTTTAATGGTACCACAATTTGCACTTACTACATTGTATCCAACTTTCTCCTCTAAAATCATCTTGAAATGCCCCACCACATTCACCACAGGTAGTGTCATCATTCTCATCGTCATCACTTTCAGAGCATTCACTACTGCTTTCGACTTTTCTTCTTTTTGCTGATTCGTTCTTTTCTTTTTCCTCCATTTCTCTCAGGAACCCTTGAAAACTTTCACCTCTCTTTTGCCATCTATTGCTCCTGCAAGTGTGAATATTTCCTTCCTGCTCAAACAGTGGCCCATTTTTTGCAACTGTACAATTGCTTCATAAATGTCTTTCTCACATTCTGTACTCAAGAAAGTTTGTGGTCCTGGTCTCTTGCAATGCACATCAACAGAACCATTCACTCGCCTCCGAATCGTGTTGAATGGCACCGAATACGTCCTTTGAACCTCCCTTATAGAAAGACCTCCTTCGCGAACAGCGCTAACGGCCCTTGCTAGGTCTTCGTCAGTGCAGCTTCTCAGCATCTAAATTCAAAGAATTGAGAAACTATTGGGATATCTAGTTTTTTAATAGGTTTTGGGTCTGACAAATTTTTGGTAGGTTATCTACCATACTGAGCAGTTAGGCATACTCAAATTGCATTATTGTTATTGTCATTATTATTATTATCATTTAAATACCGTATTATAGATGTAGCCTTTTAATAATGTCATTTAAAATCATTTCACTATCTAAGTACCAATGGCCAAAATGGTTCGTCAGTTGGGTAATATTGTCAGTTATGTTGTTTCATACATCATTTAAATAATCAAAACACATTTTCACATGGAATTTAAAACATATTGTAATATTTGTGAACACTTGAATTACCAAGATTTTAGTTTAAAATGTATTTAAACTTGAAGTGCATTTGAATTTAGCGCGCACCCCGGCATGCTTCCGGTTCCACTGCAAGGTAATCAACAACATGCCCGCAAGGCAAGACGAAAAGCTTCATGTGAAGTCGTATATTTATCTCTACAAACTATATACCTAAGGCATTATTTTAAGTAAATTTGAGAGCTCTGAAGTATCTACAGAAGTCATTACACATTTTTTAATTCACTTACCTTATTTTCCTCTTAAAATTTCTGCCAATAATTGGAACAAACCCTCATATGTCTTGACAATAGGCTTTACTCACTCACAACCGACAGAGAGCCGAGCTGCTGTGGCCACCGAACATACAACAATAGACACCTGTCGGTAGCTTTGGAAACTAACTGTACAGACGAACTGATCCTCAACTAGTAGGTAATCTGTGTCCTCAACTAGCAGGACCTTCTATAATACCGGACCTGACACTGGCGGCGGGACTGATGAAAGATGGCTGTCGCTGTTGGTGATTACATGCTTTGTTTATAACTCGAGTCGTTTTGTTTACGATGTGATAGTGGTGTGAATTTCGGTTAGCTATCGCCTCCCTTGATTATCTGTGCTTGTTGATCATTGCTTAATAATATTACACGTTCGTGTAAGTAAATGTCTGCATTAGTGCTTCATAAATACGAGATACCGGTGACTTCTGTTACGCTTGTGATACCATGAATACTATTGCCAATCAGTGGGTAAGTTTGGTCAATTTATTATTCTGTTTAGGGATTATAAATTATTAGTAATGGTAATTTATTAAGAGCAAGCATAGTAATAATTAACGTATTCCAATTTAAGGTCTAAGAAGATCTGAAAATTGATTACCGTACGTAGGAACATAACCTACTTTTTAAATTGTCTGCAGTGTTCTCTCTTCCAATTATACGCCTGTTAGTTCAAGGATGTCAATCTTATCACGTACTTGGTGTGGATCCCGTTTTAATAAACTACCAGTGGGAGTTGTTTCGCAGTAAGTTTAGCTACACCATTCAGTCAGTTTGTACAGGTTATCTGCTCTTACTCCTCTTGTCAAATGGTCGGCTGAGTTATCCTTGCCAGGGCAGTGTCTCCACTGTGATGGAGTTGTGGAGGCCTGAATCTCAGTCACTCGGATGCAGACAAACGTTTTCCAACGATTTGGGTCAATCCTTATCCATCCTAGTGTAACTGATGAGTCGCTACAAAGAATAGCCTCCCTGATATTGAAATTTGTTGCCTTGCAGTATTAACGGAGAAGTCTTGCCCCCATTAACGCACCCAGAAGCTCAAGTCGAGGGAATGTGTGACCTTCACTGGCGCAAGTCGGCTCTTACTGCAGATCAGATGGACTTGAGCGTGCTTGTGATGGGTGTTTCTCATGTACAGAACGGCGCCTTACGATCTCTCCGACGCGTCACAGAAGACATGTATTTGTGATTTAACTGTATTTGATGTTCCTATCCACCTTGGTATGGTGATGCGTTGCAAGTCAGGTAGTGTGGACAACCAGTCTCGCCAGCGAGTTGCCAGGTCGTGAGGCAAGATGTCATCCCATGCAACTCCGCGTGTCCATGTATCTTGGAAGAGCATTTTTCCCACTACAGATACCGGTGAAATCAAACCTAAGGGGTCGTAGATACTAGCAGTGGCCTGTAACAGAGTCCGTTTAGTTGCTACCGCTGTTTCCAATTTGCGTGTAACTTCCTGTTGGGCGAGAGAAAACGTGTCAGTATCTGTGTGCCAGGAAATTCCCAATACATGAGCATTGTGTGAGATCTTTCGTCCTTCTGCCTTCCATATGCCAGTTAGCTGAAATGAATTTGTCGCCCAATTAGCAAGTGGAAGCTGGATTGGCCTCACGAGGGATGAGAGCTCGTAGTACAGTGCAAATACGTCGTTGTCGTCATCTGCACCTGAAGCGAAATCATCCATGAAGGTGTTTTGATCTATGAGCGATGCGGCGATAGGAAACTGGGCTTGGTGAATAGCTGCTAGCTCTATGATTGCAGCCGATAGTAGAAACGGACTGCACGTCAGACGAAATGGGAGCTTTGTGAACCTGTAGACGGCTCTCTTTCTAGAGGTGGTAGGGCTTTCCGTTCCATTCTCAATGATGCGGTAGGCTATGCTAAAATTGTGGTGATATGCCTTGAAACTGTTGTGTGACTGGATGCAAATCCAATTATTATAAAGATAAGTCATTGGTGCCTATTTTCTAATTTCCCATCAGGGGAATTCAATCCAGACCCAACTTCATGGGGCTGATGACCAAGAAGTCCCAATCCCATAAAATGAATTAGCAGCAGACAAAATCACTCATGATGTTATTTTGTGTTGGGTTGGAATCTGACACACGTCATGCGTTTGACAGAGTGCCATTTAATCTCATGAAGAGGAATGAATGAATGAATACGACTAGCCTACTTGTTGACGGATTTACAGGTGGCAGTCGTGACCTTATGATAGGAATTACCTAGGCATTTATATTCAGTAGTATGTGTGGGAACCCATGGTAAACCACTTGCTGGGTGGCTAAGCGGAGAATCGAACCCAACATTTCCCGGTTTACCTCACTAGGCTGTGTGTACCCTGTTCTTACCCTCAGACTAGAATTAAGATTTCATGACAGTCAGAAATCAAACTTGGACCCCAGAAGTGACAACCAAGAACTACACCACCTGGTTGGTCACATTTATTTTTAAGATTAATATGTCTGTCTGTTAGGTAGTCAGCCCGAAGGCTGGTTGGATCCTCAAAAGGCACTGCCGTTAGGTTATGTGGGTACATACCCACAAAAACCCATGGAAGCACTATATTGAGGCGTACTAGGCAAGAAGAGGAGTGAGGTAGTTTGTCATTGCTTTCCTCACTGAGTCAGTACAGCAGTACTAACCCTATGGCACAGGCACTTACTGTGCCCTGAATGTCTCATTACTAAGCACCACCCATACCTCAGTAGATTCCATATAATCACAGCCAAGAGTGAGACTGAGACATCGGTGAAAAGCCTCATTTTCCTCTAGCCTATGCCAACAGAAAAATTCAAATGTACTGCATTTATCAAGAGATGGCAAAAACACCCCGAATAATATGTAACTTACTAAAAAGAGATTCCAACAAGAACATTTACAACTTTCCCTGTTCACTCAGCCAAGATATTCTGCAGATCTCTCCTGTGGGCCTCAACATTATTTTATTTTATTCCTTTCCTGATGGAACTCCGGTAGTACCTTATTTTAACTCCCAGAGCACCTCCCCATGCCTGTCCCTTACACAGCTACACACACTACCACAGTCATCAATTAATCGGAGGAATTCAACCCACACCCAACTGCACGGGGCTGATGACCAAGATGACCCAAGCCCATAAAATGAATTAACAGCAGACAAAATTGTGTCATGACGTTATTTTGTGTTGTGTTGGATTCTGACACACGTCATGCGTTTAATGTCCGACCACCAACTACGGCGGCCATCTTGGATTGCAGTGTCAGGTCCGGTAGAATAGAAGGTCCTGCAACTAGTGACCGATCCGCAACTAGTGACTATGCCCTAAACATAGGGCCAGTCCGCGATTTGAACCAGGGACCTAACTCACCCGATGCGATAATGATACCCCTAGACCACCTGGCCGTTCGTGGGGAGTCCTATATACTATATACTCTGCTTGGCTAGTCAATTACAATATAAACTTAGGGCAAGTCCGTGATTTGAACCCAGGACCTCTCGCACCCAAGGCTATAATCATACCCCTAGACAAAATGGCCGTTCGTGAGGAGTCCTATCTACTATGTACTCCGCTATGTTAGTCATTTACAATAGAATGAAATGGGTCAGCCGGGATCTGAACCCGGGACCTCCCGCACCCGAAGCGAGAATCATACCCCTAGACCAACTGGACGTTTGTGTGGAGTCCTATTTACTGTGTTTTCTCATTTGCTAGTCAATTATGATGTAAACAGAGGGCCAGTACGGGATTTGAACCGGGGACCTCTCGCATCCGAAGCGAGAATCATACCCCTAGACCTACTGGCCTTTAGTGTGGACTCCTATCTACTATGTACTCTCCTTGGCTAGTCAATTACAATATAAATATGAGGCCAGCCTGGGATTTGAACCCGGTACCTCTCGCACCCAAAGCGAGAATCATACCCCTAGACCTGCTTTCCGTTCGTGTGGAGTCCTATATACTATATACGTAGCTATTTTAGTCAATTACAATAGAATGAATGGGCCTGTCCGCGATTTGATCCAGGGACCTCCCCCATCCAATGCGATATGGATAACCCTAGACCACCTGGCCGTTCGTGTGGTTTCCTATCTACTATATACTCTGCTATGTTAGTCAATTACAATATAAACGTAGGGCCAGCCCAGGATTTGAACCCGGGACCTCTCGCACCCTAAGCGAGAATCATACCCCTAGACCAACTGGCCGTTTATGAGGAGCCCTATCTACTATGTTCTCTGCTATGTTGCACAATTACAATATAAACATAGGGTCAATCCGAGATTTAAACCCGGGACCACACGCATCCAAAGCGAGAATCATACCCCTAGACCAACTGGCCGTTCATGAGGAGTCCTATCTACTATGTACTCTGCTATGTTGCAGAATTACAATATAAACATAGGGCCAGGCCGGGATATGAACCCGGGATCTCTCCCACCGAAAGCGAGAATGATACCTCTAGACCAACTGACCGTTCGTGTGGAGACCTATTTACTATGTACCCTGCCTAGCTAGTCATTTACAATATAAACATAGGGCCAGTCCGGGATTTGAACTCGTGACCTCTCGCACCTAAAGCGAGAATCATACCCCTAGACCAACTGGCCGTTTGTGTGGAGTCCTATTTACGATGTACTCTGCCTGGCTGGTCAATTATAATATAAACATGGGGCCAGACCGGGACCTCTCGCACCCACAGCGAGAATCATACCCCTAGACCAACTGGCCGTTTATGAGGAGTCCTATCTACTATGTACTCTGCTATGTTGCTCAATTACAATATAAACATAGTGCCAGTCCGGGATTTGAACCCGGGACCTCTCACACCCAAAGCGAGAATCGTACTCCTAGACCAACCGGCCGTTAGTGTGGTGTCCTATTTACTGTCTTTTCTCCTTTGCTAGTCAATTATGATGTAAACAAAGGGCCAGTCTGGGATTTGAACCCAGGACCTCTCGCACCCTAAGCGAGAATCATACCCCTAGACCAACTGGCCGTTCGAGTGGAGTCCTAACTACTATATACTCTGCTATGTTAGTCAATTACAATATAAACATAGGGCCAGTCCGGGTTTTGAACCCGGGACCTCGCGCACCCGAAGCAAGAATCATACCCCTAGACCAACTGGCCGTTAGGGTAGAGTGCTATCTACAATGTACTCTGCTTGGTTAATCAATTACAATATAAACACTGGGCTAGACCGGGACCTCTCGTACCCTAAGCGAGAATCGTACCCCTAGACCAACTGGCCGTTAGACTCGTGTCCTATTTACTGTGTTTTCTCCTTTGCTAGTCAATTATGATGCAAACAAAGGGCCAGTCCGGGATTTGAACCCGGGACCTCTCGCACCCTAAGCGAGAATCATACCCCTAGACCAACTGGCCGTTTATGAGGAGACCAATCTACTATGTACTCTGCTATGTTGCTCAATTACAATATAAAAATAGGGTGATTCCTAGATTTAAACCCGGGACCTCACGCACCCAAAGCTAGAATCATACCCCTAGACCAACTGGCCGTTAATGTGATGTCCTATTTACTGTGTTTTCTCCTTTGCCAGTCAATTATGATGTAAACAAAGGGCCAGTCCGGGATTTGAACCCGGGACCTCTCGCACCCTAAGCGAGAATCATACCCCTAGACCAACTGGCCGTTCGTGTGGAGTCCTATCTACTATATACTCTGCTATGTTAATCAATTACAATATAAACATAAGGCCAGTCCGGGATTTGAACCTGGGACCACTCGCACCCTAAGCAAGAATCATACCCCTAGACCAACTGGCCGTTAGGGTAAAGTGCTATCTACAATGTACTCGGCTTGGCTAATCAATTACACTATAAACATAGGGCTAGACCGGGACCTCTCGTACCCTAAGCGAGAATCGTACCCCTAGACAAACTGGCCGTTAGTGTGGTGTCCTATTTACTGTGTTTTCTCCGTTGCTAGTCAATTATGATGTAAACAAAGGGCCAGTCTGGGATTTGAAGCCGGGACCGCTCGCACGCTAAGCGAGAATGATACCCCTAGACCAACTGGCCCTTAATGAGGAGCCCAATCTACTATGTACTCTGCTATGTTGCTCAATTACAATATAAAAATAGGGTCATTCCGAGATTTAAACCCGGGACCTCACGCACCCAAAGCGAGAATCATACCCCTAGACCAACTGGCCGTTCGTGTAGAGTCCTATCTACTATATACTCTGCTATGTTAGTCAATTACAATGTAAACATAGGGCCATTCCGGGATTTGAACCCGGGACCTCTCGTACTTTAAGCGAGAATCGTACCCCTAGACCAACTGGCCTTTAGTGTGGTGTCCTATTTACTGTGTTTTCTCCTTTGCTAGTCAATTATGATGTAAACAAAGGGCCAGTCCGTGATTTGAACCCGGGACCTCTCCCACCCTAAGCGAGAATCATACCCCTAGACCAACTGGCCGTTCGTGTAGAGTCCTATCTACTATATACTCTGCTATGTTAGTCAATTACAATGTAAACATAGGGCCATTCCGAGATTTAAACCCGGGACCTCACGCACCCAGAGCTAGAATCATACCCCTAGAACAACTGGCCGTTCATGAGGAGTCCTATCTACTATGTACTCTGCTATGTTGCAGAATTACAATATAAACATAGGGCCAGGCCGGGATATGAACCCGGGATCTCTCCCACCGAAAGCGAGAATGATACCTCTAGACCAACTGACCGTTCGTTTCGAGACCTATTTACTATGTACCCTGCCTAGCTAGTCATTTACAATATAAACATAGGGCCAGTCCGGGATTTGAACTCGGGACCTCTCGCACCTAAAGCGAGAATCATACCCCTAGACTAACTGGCCGTTAGTGTCGTGTCCTATTTACGATGTACTCTGCTTGGCTGGTCAATTATAATATAAACCTGGGGCCAGACCGGGACCTCTCACTCTCTAAGCGAGAATCGTACCCCTAGACCAACTGGCCGTTTGTGAGGAGTCCTATTTACTATGTACTCTGCTATGTTGCTCAATTACAATATAAACATAGAGCCAGTCCGGGATTTGAACCCGGGACCTCTCACACCCAAAGCGAGAATCATACCCCTAGACCAACTGGCCACTCATGAGGAGTCCTATACACCATATACTCTGCCTGGTTAGTCAATTAGAATATAGGGTAAGGTCACTAGTTCTGGATCTACCTAAGCATATATGCTGACATCGGAGATGGAAATTAAGTTGAGAACCGAGTTTCACTTAAAATTCATTTATTGATCCCTCTTCAATAATTTAAGGCCACTTACATTTACAACAACGTCCATTCAGTAAATAGGTTTTTAGAAAATTAAAAAGTGACATTTGATCCACAATTAGACCCCAGGAACTGGTTGAGGATCAGTAAACAAAAATCATTGTATATTTTATATTTTAATAGAAAATAACACAAGAATCATATAAATGCATTGCGGATGAGATTATAACACCCCATAGAAAAGATAAGCAATGTGATCCACAAATAGTGACAGGGACTAATTTTGGATCAAAATTGACGATTTTTTAAAATATGATTTTCCATGTTTAAATGATTAATGAAAACTTAATTTTCGCTTGTAAGAATCAAAAGTACATGTTATAAACAAGAAGCTCTTTAATTTGAGTCACTTTAAACACTGTAGTTCATTGTTCAATAGCCTACTATTTACATTTGGTACATAGAAACGTTCTTGGCTAAGCATCATTTGCCAAATTTTGTTTAATGGTACCACAATTTGCACTTACTACATTGTATCCAACTTTCTCCTCTAAAATCATCTTGAAATGCCCCACCACATTCACCACAGGTAGTGTCATCATTCTCATCGTCATCACTTTCAGAGCATTCACTACTGCTTTCGACTTTTCTTCTTTTTGCTGATTCGTTCTTTTCTTTTTCCTCCATTTCTCTCAGGAACCCTTGAAAACTTTCACCTCTCTTTTGCCATCTATTGCTCCTGCAAGTGTGAATATTTCCTTCCTGCTCAAACAGTGGCCCATTTTTTGCAACTGTACAACTGCTTCATAAATGTCTTTCTCACATTCTGTACTCAAGAAAGTTTGTGGTCCTGGTCTCTTGCAATGCACATCAACAGAACCATTCACTCGCCTCCGAATCGTGTTGAATGGCACCGAATACGTCCTTTGAACCTCCCTTATAGAAAGACCTCCTTCGCGAACAGCGCTAACGGCCCTTGCTAGGTCTTCGTCAGTGCAGCTTCTCGGCATCTAAATTCAAAGAATTGAGAAACTATTGGGATATCTAGTTTTTTAATAGGTTTTGGGTCTGACAAATTTTTGGTAGGTTATCTACCATACTGAGCAGTTAGGCATACTCAAATTGCATTATTGTTATTGTCATTATTATTATTATCATTTAAATACCGTATTATAGATGTAGCCTTTTAATAATGTCATTTAAAATCATTTCACTATCTAAGTACCAATGGCCAAAATGGTTCGTCAGTTGGGTAATATTGTCAGTTATGTTGTTTCATACATCATTTAAATAATCAAAACACATTTTCACATGGAATTTAAAACATATTGTAATATTTGTGAACACTTGAATTACCAAGATTTTAGTTTAAAATGTATTTAAACTTGAAGTGCATTTGAATTTAGCGCGCACCCCGGCATGCTTCCGGTTCCACTGCAAGGTAATCAACAACATGCCCGCAAGGCAAGACGAAAAGCTTCATGTGAAGTCGTATATTTATCTCTACAAACTATATACCTAAGGCATTATTTTAAGTAAATTTGAGAGCTCTGAAGTATCTACAGAAGTCATTACACATTTTTTAATTCACTTACCTTATTTTCCTCTTAAAATTTCTGCCAATAATTGGAACAAACCCTCATATGTCTTGACAATAGGCTTTACTCACTCACAACCGACAGAGAGCCGAGCTGCTGTGGCCACCGAACATACAACAATAGACACCTGTCGGTAGCTTTGGAAACTAACTGTACAGACGAACTGATCCTCAACTAGTAGGTAATCTGTGTCCTCAACTAGCAGGACCTTCTATAATACCGGACCTGACACTGGCGGCGGGACTGATGAAAGATGGCTGTCGCTGTTGGTGATTACATGCTTTGTTTATAACTCGAGTCGTTTTGTTTACGATGTGATAGTGGTGTGAATTTCGGTTAGCTATCGCCTCCCTTGATTATCTGTGCTTGTTGATCATTGCTTAATAATATTACACGTTCGTGTAAGTAAATGTCTGCATTAGTGCTTCATAAATACGAGATACCGGTGACTTCTGTTACGCTTGTGATACCATGAATACTATTGCCAATCAGTGGGTAAGTTTGGTCAATTTATTATTCTGTTTAGGGATTATAAATTATTAGTAATGGTAATGTATTAAGAGCAAGCATAGTAATAATTAACGTATTCCAATTTAAGGTCTAAGAAGATCTGAAAATTGATTACCGTACGTAGGAACATAACCTACTTTTTAAATTGTCTGCAGTGTTCTCTCTTCCAATTATACGCCTGTTAGTTCAAGGATGTCAATCTTATCACGTACTTGGTGTGGATCCCGTTTTAATAAACTACCAGTGGGAGTTGTTTCGCAGTAAGTTTAGCTACACCATTCAGTCAGTTTGTACAGGTTATCTGCTCTTACTCCTCTTGTCAAATGGTCGGCTGAGTTATCCTTGCCAGGGCAGTGTCTCCACTGTGATGGAGTTGTGGAGGCCTGAATCTCAGTCACTCGGATGCAGACAAACGTTTTCCAACGATTTGGGTCAATCCTTATCCATCCTAGTGTAACTGATGAGTCGCTACAAAGAATAGCCTCCCTGATATTGAAATTTGTTGCCTTGCAGTATTAACGGAGAAGTCTTGCCCCCATTAACGCACCCAGAAGCTCAAGTCGAGGGAATGTGTGACCTTCACTGGCGCAAGTCGGCTCTTACTGCAGATCAGATGGACTTGAGCGTGCTTGTGATGGGTGTTTCTCATGTACAGAACGGCGCCTTACGATCTCTCCGACGCGTCACAGAAGACATGTATTTGTGATTTAACTGTATTTGATGTTCCTATCCACCTTGGTATGGTGATGCGTTGCAAGTCAGGTAGTGTGGACAACCAGTCTCGCCAGCGAGTTGCCAGGTCGTGAGGCAAGATGTCATCCCATGCAACTCCGCGTGTCCATGTATCTTGGAAGAGCATTTTTCCCACTACAGATACCGGTGAAATCAAACCTAAGGGGTCGTAGATACTAGCAGTGGCCTGTAACAGAGTCCGTTTAGTTGCTACCGCTGTTTCCAATTTGCGTGTAACTTCCTGTTGGGCGAGAGAAAACGTGTCAGTATCTGTGTGCCAGGAAATTCCCAATACATGAGCATTGTGTGAGATCTTTCGTCCTTCTGCCTTCCATATGCCAGTTAGCTGAAATGAATTTGTCGCCCAATTAGCAAGTGGAAGCTGGATTGGCCTCACGAGGGATGAGAGCTCGTAGTACAGTGCAAATACGTCGTTGTCGTCATCTGCACCTGAAGCGAAATCATCCATGAAGGTGTTTTGATCTATGAGCGATGCGGCGATAGGAAACTGGGCTTGGTGAATAGCTGCTAGCTCTATGATTGCAGCCGATAGTAGAAACGGACTGCACGTCAGACGAAATGGGAGCTTTGTGAACCTGTAGACGGCTCTCTTTCTAGAGGTGGTAGGGCTTTCCGTTCCATTCTCAATGATGCGGTAGGCTATGCTAAAATTGTGGTGATATGCCTTGAAACTGTTGTGTGACTGGATGCAAATCCAATTATTATAAAGATAAGTCATTGGTGCCTATTTTCTAATTTCCCATCAGGGGAATTCAATCCAGACCCAACTTCATGGGGCTGATGACCAAGAAGTCCCAATCCCATAAAATGAATTAGCAGCAGACAAAATCACTCATGATGTTATTTTGTGTTGGGTTGGAATCTGACACACGTCATGCGTTTGACAGAGTGCCATTTAATCTCATGAAGAGGAATGAATGAATGAATACGACTAGCCTACTTGTTGACGGATTTACAGGTGGCAGTCGTGACCTTATGATAGGAATTACCTAGGCATTTATATTCAGTATGTGTGGGAACCCATGGTAAACCACTTGCTGGGTGGCTAAGCGGAGAATCGAACCCAACATTTCCCGGTTTACCTCACTAGGCTGTGTGTACCCTGTTCTTACCCTCAGACTAGAATTAAGATTTCATGACAGTCAGAAATCAAACTTGGACCCCAGAAGTGACAACCAAGAACTACACCACCTGGTTGGTCACATTTATTTTTAAGATTAATATGTCTGTCTGTTAGGTAGTCAGCCCGAAGGCTGGTTGGATCCTCAAAAGGCACTGCCGTTAGGTTATGTGGGTACATACCCACAAAAACCCATGGAAGCACTATATTGAGGCGTACTAGGCAAGAAGAGGAGTGAGGTAGTTTGTCATTGCTTTCCTCACTGAGTCAGTACAGCAGTACTAACCCTATGGCACAGGCACTTACTGTGCCCTGAATGTCTCATTACTAAGCACCACCCATACCTCAGTAGATTCCATATAATCACAGCCAAGAGTGAGACTGAGACATCGGTGAAAAGCCTCATTTTCCTCTAGCCTATGCCAACAGAAAAATTCAAATGTACTGCATTTATCAAGAGATGGCAAAAACACCCCGAATAATATGTAACTTACTAAAAAGAGATTCCAACAAGAACATTTACAACTTTCCCTGTTCACTCAGCCAAGATATTCTGCAGATCTCTCCTGTGGGCCTCAACATTATTTTATTTTATTCCTTTCCTGATGGAACTCCGGTAGTACCTTATTTTAACTCCCAGAGCACCTCCCCATGCCTGTCCCTTACACAGCTACACACACTACCACAGTCATCAATTAATCGGAGGTATTCAACCCACACCCAACTGCACGGGGCTGATGACCAAGATGACCCAAGCCCATAAAATGAATTAACAGCAGACAAAATTGTGTCATGACGTTATTTTGTGTTGTGTTGGATTCTGACACACGTCATGCGTTTAATGTCCGACCACCAACTACGGCGGCCATCTTGGATTGCAGTGTCAGGTCCGGTAGAATAGAAGGTCCTGCAACTAGTGACCGATCCGCAACTAGTGACTATGCCCTAAACATAGGGCCAGTCCGCGATTTGAACCAGGGACCTAACTCACCCGATGCGATAATGATACCCCTAGACCACCTGGCCGTTCGTGGGGAGTCCTATATACTATATACTCTGCTTGGCTAGTCAATTACAATATAAACTTAGGGCAAGTCCGTGATTTGAACCCAGGACCTCTCGCACCCAAGGCTATAATCATACCCCTAGACAAAATGGCCGTTCGTGAGGAGTCCTATCTACTATGTACTCCGCTATGTTAGTCATTTACAATAGAATGAAATGGGTCAGCCGGGATCTGAACCCGGGACCTCCCGCACCCGAAGCGAGAATCATACCCCTAGACCAACTGGACGTTTGTGTGGAGTCCTATTTACTGTGTTTTCTCATTTGCTAGTCAATTATGATGTAAACAGAGGGCCAGTACGGGATTTGAACCGGGGACCTCTCGCATCCGAAGCGAGAATCATACCCCTAGACCTACTGGCCTTTAGTGTGGACTCCTATCTACTATGTACTCTCCTTGGCTAGTCAATTACAATATAAATATGAGGCCAGCCTGGGATTTGAACCCGGTACCTCTCGCACCCAAAGCGAGAATCATACCCCTAGACCTGCTTTCCGTTCGTGTGGAGTCCTATATACTATATACGTAGCTATTTTAGTCAATTAAAATAGAATGAATGGGCCTGTCCGCGATTTGATCCAGGGACCTCCCCCATCCAATGCGATAATGATAACCCTAGACCACCTGGCCATTCGTGTGGTTTCCTATCTACTATATACTCTGCTATGTTAGTCAATTACAATATAAACGTAGGGGCCAGCCCAGGATTTGAACCCGGGACCTCTCGCACCCTAAGCGAGAATCATACCCCTAGACCAACTGGCCGTTTATGAGGAGCCCTATCTACTATGTTCTCTGCTATGTTGCACAATTACAATATAAACATAGGGTCAATCCGAGATTTAAACCCGGGACCACACGCATCCAAAGCGAGAATCATACCCCTAGACCAACTGGCCGTTCGTGTGGAGTCCTATCTACTATCTACTCTGCTATGTTAGTCAATTACAATATAAACATAGGGCCAGTCCGAGATTTGAACCCGGGACCTCTCGCACCCTAAGCGAGAATCATAACCCTAGACCAACTGGCCGTGAATGTGTAGTCCTAACTACTATGTACACTACCTGGTTAGTCAATTAGAATATAAATCAAGTGCCAGTCCGGGATTTGAACACGGGACCTCTCGCACCCGAAGCAAGAAAGATACCCCTAGACCAACTGGCCGTTAGGGAGGAGTCCTGTTTACTGTGTTTTCTCATTTGCTAGTCATTTATGATGTAAAGAGAGGGCCAGTCCGAGATTTGAACCTGGACCTCTCCAACCCTAAAAGTGAAACACACCCTAAGACCAACAGGCCGTGAATGTGTAGTCCGAAATACTATGTACACTACCTGGTTAGTCAATTACAATATAAATGTAGGGCCAGTCCGTGATTTGAACCCGGGTCCTCTCGAACCCGAAGCGAGCATCATGCCTCTAGAACAACTGGCCTTACGTGAGGAGTCTCTGCTATGTTAGTCAATTACTATATAAACATAGGGCCAGTCCGGGTTTTGAACCCGTGACCTCTCGCACCCAAAGTGGGAATCATACCCCTAGACCAACTGGCCGTTTATGAGGAGCCCTATCTACTATGTTCTCTGACGTTGCTCAATTACAATATAAACCTAGGGTCAGTCCGAGATTTAAACCCGGGACCTCACGCACCCAAAGCGAGAATCATACCCCTAGACCAACTGGCCGTTCGTGTGGAGTCCTATTTACTATATACTCTGCTATGTGAGTCAATTACAATATAAACATAGGGCCAGACCGGGATTCGAACCCGGGACCTCTCGCACCCTAAGCGAGAATCATAACCCTAGAACAACTGGCCGTGAATGTGTAGTCCTAATTACTATGAACACTACCTGGTTAGGCAATTGGAATATAAAACAAGGGCCAGTCCGGGATTTGAACACGGGACCTCTCGCACCCGAAGCAAGAATCATACCCTTAGACCAACTGGCCGTTAGTGTGTTGTCCTAATTACTGTGTTTTCTCCTTTGCTAGTCTATTATGATGTAAACAAAGGGCCAGTCAGGGATTTGAACACGGGACCTCTCGCACCCTAAGCGAGAATCATACCCCTAGACCAACTGGTCGTTCGTGTGGAGTCCTAACTACTATATACTCTGCTATGTTAGTCAATTACAATATAAACATAGGGCAGTCCGGGATTTGAACCCGGGACCTCTCGCACCCAAAGCGAGAATCATACCCCTAGACCAACTGGCCGTTAATGAGGAGCCCTGTCTACTATGTACTCTGTTATGTTGCTCAATTACGATATAAACATAGTGTCAGTCCGAGATTTAAACCCGGGACCTCACGCACCCAAAGCGAGAATCATACCCCTAGACCAACTGGCCGTTCGTGTGGAGTCCTATCTACTATAACCTCTGCTATGTTAGTCAATTACAATATAAACATAGGGCCAGTCCGGGATTTGAACCCGGGACCTCTCGCACCCTAAGCGAGAATGATAACCCTAGACCAACTGGCCGTGAATGTGTTGTCCTATTTACCGTGTTTTCTCCTTTGCTAGTCTATTATGATGTAAGCGAAGGGCCAGTCCGGGATTTAAACCCGCGACCTCTCGCACTCTAAGCGAGATTCATACCCCTAGACCAACTGGCCATATATGAGGAGCCCTATCCACTATGTTCTCTGCTATGTTGCTCAATCTCTATCTCTATATATATAAGAATGAAAGTTTGTCTGTTTTTTCTGAATTTCTACTGAAATTTGCGTTATTTACGCGTTTTAGACTGTTTTATTGCGGATGCGCGCGAAAATGCAATTTTTGTCTGTCTGTCTGTTTGTTTGTCTGTGGACAAGTATGTTCCCTTATAACTCGAGAACGGCTGGGTGGATCAACGTAAAATTTGGTACAGATATCCTTCAGAGGCACGACACTAATCATTGATGTAACTCATCTCCGTACCTCTCATATGAGGGGCATACCCCCTTAAAATGCATGCTGAAATAGGTGTAGAAGGGCCAGACAAAGCTCATTTTCAGCCCCTCAATATCAGAAACAAAACTCGGAGGCCCAAAGGGCCCCGAAAACCACATTTTAAGGCCCTAAAACCAATAGTTTTTGAGTTATTCCCAGAAAACTAATTTGAATTAATAAAATAATGAAAGTATGCAACCCGGTAACTATGGCAACAGAATCTCACAGGTCATTGTTAGACGCAATACAATTCCAATTATTACATTACTGTGAAAGTTTGTAAACTGCTACACGGTTATCACGGAACCAAATTACGGTGTAAAATGCATCAATACATACAGTATACTGCGCTTAAGGGGGTCAAGAGGTACTCTAGAATTTTTTCACGTGATTTACACGTGTGGGTGTGGTACGGAAGGTCTATTTAATCCCTATCTCTATATAATTATACAATTATTATTATTATTATTATGTCGCCTCCGTAGCGTAGCGGTCAGCATGGTTAGCTGCCACCCCGGAGGTCCTGGGTTCGATTCCCGGCTCTGCCACGAAATTTGAAAAGTGGTATGAGGACTGGAACGGGATCTACTCAGCCTCGGGTGGCCCAAATGAGTAGAGGAGGTTCGATTCCCACCGCAGCCATCCTCGAAGTGGTTTTCCGTGGTTTCCCACTTCGTCTTCGGGAAAATGCCGGGATGGTACCTACTGTAAGGCCACGGCCGCCTCCTTCCCTCTTCCTAGCCTATCCATCCCAATATTCCATCCCTCATGAGGACCCTGTTCGCTTTGCAGGTGAAGCCGCCGGGGCGAAGTGCTGATCACACCTCCCCAGTTGTATCCCTCCCGACCAGATGTTCCAAGCTCCAGGACACTGTCCATCGAGGCGGTAGTGGTGAGTTCCCTCGCTGAGTCCGTGGGAACCACCAACCTAGAGGGTTAATTGACTAAATAAAAAAAAAATATTATATAATGGCACACAACGACGAGACAAAGATCAATTTCAACCCCTCTGTGTCGGAAACAAAACACGGGGGCCCTAAAGTGTCCCCGAAAACTAAATTTTAAGGCTCTCTAAACCACAGTTTCTGATATAATCCCTGAAAACTAATTTCATTTAATAAACTAATCAAGGAATATAAGCCGGTAACCATGACAACAGTATCTCAAGAGATGACATCCAACTTTCCATCTCTTTCTGTAAGAAGCAATACCACTCCATTTATTAAATTTCTGTGAACGTTTGCAAATGGCTATAAGGTTATCACGGAACCAACTAAGACTGTAAAATTCGTCAATGCGCTTAAGGGGGTCAAAGGGCACTCCAGAATTCTTTCACCCGACATACACGTGCGATATGTTGTACAGAAGGTCTATTATATCTCCAAACAGCAATATTATTTTCAACAATTCATTAATTGAAATCGTATTTTTGCGGCTTTTTAGGAATTTGAGGTATTCAATTTTATTTTCACGTCAGGTAGTACACGTTAGGTGAATTTAGTTTGAGAGCACATTTTTACTAATCATTCTTTTTGTCAACAAACGGGTACATCGTAAGGATGATTTTGTTTGAGTTAGTTAGTTATTGTTGTTTTAAAGGGTGGAACTACGAGGTCATCTGCCCCTTCAATTTGTTTGATACTGTGTGGTTGATATATCCATATTTGGACATCTGGGTGATACGTTGTAGTCAATAGAGTTAGTTTGCCTCATGGCCACTAGCTGCCTTTGCTCCTGCATAAATACACCTATCTATAAACATATGATTGTTAGTTTATTTAAGTTTCAATTTTCTTTCTTTTACGCGTTTCGGTTTGTTTTTTGACGGATGCAAGCAAAACGTGGGTTTGTGTGTCTGTATTTCTGTGTATCTTTATGTACACTTATAACTCGTGTTCGGATGCTTGGAGCATCGTAAAATTAGGTAGGTATCCATGAGGGTCAATACACTAATCATTTATATAACTCTTCACTGTACTTCTCATAGAAGGGTGGGTATAGGGAAATAAAGTTTCAAAATACATGCTAAAATAGGCGAAATATAAAAATTATTCTAGAAGGACGACCAAAGCATATGTTGCGCTTCTCAATGTGAGACACAAAATTCGGGGGACTATAAAGGGTCTCCGAAAACCACATTTTAAGGCCCCTAAATTAACAGTGTGTGTGATATTCCCAGAAAACTAACTTCGTTCTGAAAAAACTTTTGAAGGAATGACAAACCGTTAACCATTGCAACAGTAGCTGAATTGATAACGTCTGGTTATTCATACCAAAGACCGTTCGAAGAACGGGTACTTCTGCTAGTTACAATATAAACATAGGGCCAGTCCGGGATTTGAACCTGGACCTCTCCAACCCTAAAAGTGAAACACACCCTAGGACCAAAAGTCCGTGAATATGTAGTCCTAACTACTATGTACACTACCTGGTTAGTCAATTAGAATATAAATCAAGGGCTGTCCGGGATTTGAACCCGGGACTTCTCGCACCCGATGCAAGAATCATACCCCTAGACCAACTGGCCGTTAGTGAGGTGTCTTATTTACTGTGTTTTCTCATTTGCTAGTCAATTACGATGTAAACAAAGGGCCAGTCCGGGATTTGAACCGGAGACCTCTCGCATCCTGAGCGAGAATCATACCCCTTGACCTACTGGCCGTTAGTGTGGAGTCCTATTTAATATGTACACTGCCTGGCTAGTCGATTACAATATAAACAAATGGCCAGACCGGGACCTCTCGCACCCTAAGCGAGAATCATACCACTAGACCAACTGGCCGTTCGTGTGGAGTCCTATCTACTAAGTTTATATACACTGCTATGTTAGTTAATTACAATATCAACATAGGGCCAGTACGGGATTTAAACCCGGCACCTCTCGCACACACAGCGAGAATAATACCCCTAGACCAACTGGCCGTTCATGAGGAGTCCTATCTACTATGTACTCTGCTATGTTGCTCAATTACAATATAAACATAGGGCCAGGCCGGGATATGAACCCGGGACTTCTCGCTCCCAAAGCGAGAATGATACCTCTAGACCAACTGGCCGTTCGTGTGCGGACCTATCTACAATCTACTGTGCTTGGCTAGTCAATTACAATATAAACATAGGGCCAGTCCGGGATTTGAACCCGGAACCTCTCGCACCCTAAGCGAGAATCATAACCCTAGACCAACTTGCCGTGAATGTGTAGTCCTAACTACTATGTACACTACCTGGTTAGTCAATTAGAATATAAATCAAGTGCCAGTCCGGGATTTGAACACGGGCTTCTCGCACCCGAAGCAAGAATGATACCCCTAGACCAACTGGCCGTTAGGGTGGAGTCCTATTTACTGTGTTTTCTCATTTGCTAGTCATTTATGATGTAAAGAAAGGGCCAGTCCGAGATTTGAACCTGGACCTCTCCAACCCTAAAAGTTAAACACACCCTAAGACCAACAGGCCGTGAATGTGTAGTCCGAAATACTATGTACACTACCTGGTTAGTCATTACAATATAAACGTAGGGCCAGTCCGGGATTTGAACCCGGGTCCTCTCGAACCCGAAGCGAGCATCATGCCTCTAGAACAACTGGCCTTTCGTGAGGAGTCTCTGCTATGTTAGTCAATTACAATATAAACATAGGGCCAGCCCGGGTTTTGATCCCGTGACCTCTCGCACCCTAAGGGAGAATCATAACCCTAGACCAACTGGCCGTGAATGTGTAGTCCTAACTACTATGTACACTACCTGGTTAGTCAATTGGAATATAAAACATGGCCAGTCCGGGATTTGAACACGGGACCCCTCGCACCCGAAGCAAGAATCATACCCCTAGACCAACTGGCCGTTTGTGTGGAGTCCAATTTACTGGGTTTTCTCATTTGCTAGTCAATTATGATGTGAACAGAGGGCCAGTACGGGATTTGAACCGAGGGACCTCTCGCATCCGAAGCGAGAATCATACCCCTAGACCTACTGGCCTTTAGTGTGAGTCCTATTTACTGCGTACTCTGCTTGGCTAGTCAATTACAAAATAAATATAGGGCCAATCCGGGATTTGAACCCGGGGCCTCTCGCACCCTACGCGAGAATGATAACCCTAGATCAACTGGCCGAGAATGTGTAGTCCTAACTACTATGTACACTACCTGGTTAGTCAATTAGAATATAAATCGAGGGCCAGTCCGGGATTTGAACACGGGACCTCTCGCACCCGAAGCAAGAATCATACCCCTAGACCAACTGGCCGTTCGTGTGAAGTCCTATCTACTATTTACTCTGCTATGTTACTCAATTACAATATAAACATAGGGCCAATCCGGGATTTGAACCCGGGGCCTCTCGCACCCTACGCGAGAATGATAACCCTAGATCAACTGGCCGAGAATGTGTAGTCCTAACTACTATGTACACTACCTGGTTAGTCAATTAGAATATAAATCGAGGGCCAGTCCGGGATTTGAACACGGGACCTCTCGCACCCGAAGCAAGAATCATACCCCTAGACCAACTGCCCGTTTCGGTGGAGTGCTATCTACAAAGTACTCTGCTTGGCTAGTCAATTACAATATAAACATAGGGCTAGACCAGGACCTCTCGTACCCTAAGCGAGAATCGTACCCCTAGACCAACTGGCCGTTAGTGTGGTGTCCTATTTACTGTGTTTTCTCCTTTGCTAGTCTATTATGATGTAAACAAAGGGCCAGTCCGGGTTTTGAACCCGCGACCTCTCGCACCCTAAGCGAGAAACATACCCCTAAACCAACTGGCCATTTATGAGGAGCCCTATCTACTATGTCCTCTGCTATGTTGCCAAATTACAATATAAACATAGGGCCAGTCCGGGATTTGAACCTGGACCTCTCCAACCCTAAAAGTGAAACACACCTTAAGACCAAAAGGCCGTGAATATGTAGTCCTAACTGCTATGTACACTACCTGGTTAGTCAATTAGAATATAAATCAAGGGGCAGTCCGGGATTTGAACCCGGGACTTCTCGCACCCTGAGCGAGTATCATACCCCTTGACCTACTGGCCGTTAGTGTGGAGTCCTATTTAATATGTACTCTGCATGGCTAGTCAGTTACAATATAAACAAAAGGCCAGACCGGGACCTTTCGCACCCATAGCGAGAATCATACCCCTAGACCAACTGGCCGTTCATGAGGTGTCCTATCTACTATGTACTCTGCTATGTTGCTCAATTACAATATAAACATAGGGCCGGTCTGGGATTTGAACCAAGGACCTCTCGCACCCAAAGCGAGAATATATCCCCTAGACCAACTAGCCGTTCGTGTGGAGACCTATATACTATGTACTCCCCTTGGATAGACAATTACACTATAAACCTAGGACCAGTCCGGGATTTGAACCCGGGACCTCTCGCATCCTTAGCAATAATCATACCCCTAGACAAAATGGCCGTTCGTGAGGAGTCCTATCTACTATGTACTCTGCTTTGTTAATCAATTAGGGGAGGTAGGGGAGGATTGATACACTTTTTTGAAAATGTAGTATAACTGCTACTTTACTGGCTTCAGATGTTCTCTTTTTTAGTTATAATTTCTCCTTATATTTAGGGATCAAGATGTTACAATTTCAGAAAGTTTACATCAACAGATTTTTCACAAAGTACAAACATGTCATCACCTACGAAGTGTATCAAACCTCCCTGTGCTTGGGAGATTTGATACACCATTCAGGGAGGTATGATACACTGTACATTATTGTTAATTTAAGGAAACAAATAGTCACAAATATTTCAAATGTAAACACATGTTACATCAAACAGCGTTACCTCTGATTATTTATTCCAGCAAACCCTTCTTTAAAGATTATTGCTACACCTTTTGCACTTGATCTTTATCAATAATACATTCGTCTTCTGTATCAGGCCATCGAAATTTACTTCCGCTCACACGTCTTACAAACTTAACTAGCCACCCATTATCCTCATCTTTTTGAATATCTTTCTCAATACGTCCAACATAATGCCTAACACACTTTTTCTCACGAAATGAAACCAACACCCAGTCTCCTACAGTAACTGGATGGTTGATGTGCTCCTCTGATGAAATTTCCTCAAAACAGATTCTAATTCTAAAGATAGATCAACTTCATCTTCACTCGAAGTTTCAATTTCAGGTTCTGTTCTTGCTTTCTTTTTGGCTTTCTTTATGTCACTCGTAAATAGAGCAGTGCACCTTACTAATTTTCTCTTTTGTTTTAATGCTCTTTCATGAAATGTTTGATCCAATTGATTTTTAATTGGTCTGTCAGTTAAAATCTGTGACTTAACTGGCTTTCTTCGTGATTTTCCGTTTTTTGCGGGGGCAAGCCCTTGATAAGGGACGGACATGTTCAGGAGACAAGCTGTTACTGGCAATGCAGTCTATTTGCTTGGATGAACTTGGCTGAGATGGTGAATTCTGGGAACGTTCAGGATACAAACAATTACTGGTAATAATATCATTTTTCTGTGACGTTGGTCGAGATGGTGAATTTTCCCTACGAGTGTCTGAGACTGAGTCGGATTCTTGTAGGTGATACACATTTCCTTTGTTTCGTACCTTCCTTCGCTTTGTAGAACATCGGCATCCTTGAAAATCAAAGAATGGTGTAAAAACATGTAAGTTGCCGTAAAATAATAATATGGTTTATTCTTTCCTCTATTATTTGACTTAGTTGGAGAGATATGATACATGTATCAAAGCTCCCCACATGTTGTGTATCAAACCTCCCCATAAGACACAATGAATATTAAATATGAAGAAATCTAACCTAGAATAACAACTATTCTTTGCCCTTCCAGTCACATCATACTGAAATATGAAGCAATGGAATGTATATATTCACTTATGGAACAATGTAAAATATTTGACAAAATGAAGTAAATAGTGATACTCTAGAAACTTACTCTGACCACCAGAAAACAAACAAATTGGACCTGCTTCAAAATGTTTTGTTGGATAACTCACACAATTTCACAACATGGCTACGAGGTCTCAGAGAGTATAATATCCATCACAGAGAATACAATAGCAAATAGAACATATAAAAATTTGCATATTAAGGCTTTCACGGCCCGGATTATTATATAAACAATTCATGCTTTTGGGCTAATGCCGTGTGTATTTTTAATTTAAACCATACGTTTCGGAGAAACCTTGCCTCCTTTTTCAATGGAAATAAACAATGTGGCCAAAGAAAGTATATCAATGAGATTACAAAAAATATAGATAAATTCCTCTGTTCGTCACCAGAGAGCAGCTGCCAGAAATTACTGTATGGACCATGGTGGAACGGCGGACAAAGTAGTAAGTAACCAGAAGGTAAAGGGGTCGGTGTGAAAATATAGAAACTCCTCGAAGAATGAGGAGGGGGGGGGGAAGGGGGGGGGGGTAGATGGATATAAGGAAACATAAACAGAAGGGAAGTGTTGACTGTATGACGTTAGGTATTGTTCAGATACACTTCCCTTTTGTTTATGTTTCCTTATATCCATCTAACCCCCCCCCCCCCTCCCCCCCCCCCTCCTCATTCTTCGAGGAGTTTCTATATTTTCACACCGACCCCTTTACCTTCTGGTTACTTACTACTTTGTCCGCCGTTCCACCATGGTCCATACAGTAATTTCTGGCAGCTGCTCTCTGGTGACGAACAGAGGAATTTATCTATATTTTTTGTAATCTCATTGATATACTTTCTTTGGCCACATTGTTTATTTCCATTGAAAAAGGAGGCAAGGTTTCTCCGAAACGTATGGTTTAAATTAAAAATACACACGGCATTAGCCCAAAAGCATGAATTGTTTACATATAAAAATTATCACTGTATCAAACCTCCCTGTGTATCAATCCTCCCCTACCTCCCCTACAATAGAATTAAAGGGCCAGTCCGGGATTTGATCTTGGATCTCTCGAAGCATAAAAGTGGAACACACCCCAACACCAAATGGCCATGAATGTGTAGTCCTATCTATTGTGTACATGGCCTGGTTAGTCAATAAAAATAAAAATATAGGGCCAGTCAGGGATTTGAACGCGGGACCTCTCGCAACCTAAGTTAGAATCATCCACCTAGACCTAATGGCCGTTAGTGTGGATTCCTATTTCCTATGTACTCTCCTTGGATAGTCAATTACAATGTAAACAAAGGGTCAGTCCGTGATTTGACCCGGGACCTCTCGCACCCTAAACGAGAATCATACCCCTTGACCAACTGACCGTTCGTGTGGTGTCCTATCTACTATGCACTCTGCTTGGCTAGTCAATTACAATATAAACATAGGGCCAGTCAGGGATTTGAACCCGGGACCTCTTGCACTCAAAGCGAGAAACATACCCCTAGACCTAATGGCCGTTCGTGTGGAGTCCTATATGCTATGTACTTAGCTATGTTAGTCAATTACAATAGAATGAATGGGCCAGTCCGAGATTTGAACCTGGACCTCTCCAACCCTAAAAGTGAAACACACACTAAGACCAACAGGCCGTGAATGTGTAGTCCGAAATACTATGTACACTACCTCGTTATTCAATTACAATATAAATGTAGGGCCAGTCCGGGATTTGAACCCGGGTCCTCTCGCACCCGAAGCGAGCATCATGCCTCTAGAACAACTGGCCTTTCGTGAGGAGTCTCTGCTATGTTAGTCAATTACAATATAAACATAGGGCCAGTCCGGGTTTTGAACCCGTGACCTCTCGCACCCAAAGCGAGAATCATACCCCTAGACAAACTGACCGTTCGTGTGGAGTGCTATCTACAATGTACTCTGCTTGGCTAGTCAATTACAATATAAACATAGCGCTAGACCGGGACCTCTCGTACCCTAAGCGAGAAACGTACCCCTAGACCAAATGGCCGTTAGTGTGGTGTCCGATTTACTGTAATTTTTAATTTGATAGTCAATTATGATGTAAACAAAGGGCCAGTCCGGGATTTGAACCCGGGACCTCTCGTACCCTAAGCGAGAATCGTACACCTAGACCAACTGGCCGTTAGTGTGGTGTCCTATTTACTGTGTTTTCTCCTTTGCTAGTCAATTATGATGTAAACAAAGGGCCAGTCCGGGATTTGAACCCGGGACCTCTCGCACCCTAAGCGAGAATCATACCCCTAGACCAGCTGGCCGTGTATGAGGAGCCCAATCTACTATGTATTCTGCTATGTTGCTCAATTACAATATAAAAATAGGGTCATTCCGAGATTTAAAACAGGGACCTCACGCACCCAAAGCGAGAATCACACCCCTAGACCAACTGGCCGTTCGTGTGGAGTCCTATGTACTATATACTCTTCTATGTTAGTCAATTACAATATAAACATAGGGCGTCCAGGATTTGAACCCGGGACCTCTCCTACTCTAAGCGAGAATCGTACCCCTAGACCAACTGGCCTTTAGTGTGGTGTCCTATTTACTGTGTTTTCTCCTTTGCTAGTCAATTGTGATGTAAACAAAGGGCCAGTCCGGGATTTGAACCCGGGATCTCTCGCACCCTAAGCGAGAATCATACCCCTAGACCAACAGGCGGTTAGTGTGGAATCTTATCTACTATATACTCTGCTATGTTAGTCAATAACAATATAAACATAGGGCCAGTCCGGGATTTGAACCCGGGACCTCTCGCACCCGAAGCAAGAATCATACCCCTAGACCAACTGGCCGTTCGTGTGGTGTCCTATTTACTGTGTTTTCTCCTTTGCTAGTCAATTATGATGTAAACAAAGGGCCAGTCCGGGATTTGAACCCGGGACCTCTCGCACCCTAAGCGAGAATCATACCCCTAGACCAACTGGCCGTTTATGAGGAGACCAATCTACTATGTACTCAGCTATGTTGCTCAATTACAATATAAAAATATGGTAATTCCGAGATTTAAACCCGGGACCTCACGCACCCGAAGCTAGAAACATACCCCTAGACCAACTGGCCGTTCATGAGGAGTCCTATCTACTATGTACTCTGCTATGTTGCTGAATTACAATATAAACATAGGGCCAGGCCGGGATATGAACCCGGGACCTCTCCCACCGAAAGCGAGAATGATACCTCTAGACCAACTGACCGTTCGTGTGGAGACCTATTTACTATGTACCCTGCCTAGCTAGTCATTTACAATATAAACATTGGGCCAGTCCGGGATTTAAACCCGGGACCTCTCGCACCCAAAGCGAGAATCATACCCCTAGACCAACTGGCCGCTAGTGTGGTGTCCTATTTACTGTGTTTTCTCCTTTGCTAGTTTATTATGATGTAAACAAAGGGCCAGACCGGGATTTGAACCTGGGGCCTCTCTCACCCTAAGCGAGAACCATACCCCTAGACCAACTGGCCGTTTATGAGGAGCCCAATCTACTATGTACTCTGCTATGTTGCTCAATTACAATATAAAAATAGGGTCATTCCGAGATTTAAAACCGGGACCTCACGCACCCAAAGCGAGAATCATACCCCTAGACCAACTTGCCGTTAGGGTAGAGTGCTATCTACAATGTACTCGGCTTGGCTAATCAATTACAATATAAACATAGTGCTAGTCCGGGACCTCTCGTACCCTAAGCGAGAATCGTACCCCTAACCAAACTGGCCGTTAGTGTGGTGTCCTATTTACTGTGTTTTCTCCTTTGCTAGTCAATTATGATGTAAACAAAGGGCCAGTCCGGGATTTGAACCCGGGACCTCCCGCACCCTAAGCGAGAATCATACCCCTAGACCAACTGGCCGTTTTTGAGTAGCCCAATCTACTATGTACTCTGCTATGTTGCTCAATTACAATATAGAAATAGGGTCATTCCGAGATTTAAACCCGGGACCTCACACGCACCCAAAGCGAGAATCATACCCCTAGACCAACTGGCCGTTCGTGTGGAGTCCTATCTACTATATACTCTGCTATGTTAGTCAATTACAATATAAACGTAGGGCCAGTCCGGGATTTGAATCCGGGACCTCTCGTACTCTAAGCGAGAATCGTACCCCTAGACCAACTGGCCTTTAGTGTGGTGTCCTATTTACTGTGTTTTCTCCTTTGCTAGTCAATTTTGATGTAAACAAAGGGCCAGTCCGGGATTTGAACCCGGGACCTCTCGCACCCTAAGCGAGAATCATACCCCTAGACCAACTGGCCGTAAGGGTAGAGTGCTATCTACAATGTACTCTGCTTGGCTAATCAATTACAATATAAACATAGGGCTAGACCGGGACCTCTCGTACCCTAAGCGAGAATCGTACCCCTAGACCAACTGGCCGTTAGTGTGGTGTCCTATTTACTGTGGTTTCTCCTTTGCTAGTCAATTATGATGTAAACAAATGGCCAGTCCGGGATTTGAACCCGGGACCGCTCGCACCCTAAGCGAGAATCATACCCCTAGACCAACTGGCCGTTTATGAGGAGACCAATCTACTATGTACTCTGCTATGTTGCTCAATTACAATATAAAAACAAGATGTTCAGCAAAGAACATATAGCCTACTTTCTCCTAAATGTATGGGTATCTTTATGACTCTTTGTCCTCATCCCTAACACAATCACCTCGACCACAATGTATTGTTTGTTTTCTTTTATATTGATAATAAGCCAGTAAGTGTCAAAATCAATATTATATACTTTATGACGATTGAATAACAAAACTACTAACTTATTGTAATGCATTCACGTCCGTTAATCTCTATATTAAGCCAGCCTGCAAAATTAAGAATCTTCCGCCCCAATCACAGTAGGTTGGTGCTGCGACCTATCGGTGAATTAATCTTTATCTTGCACGCCTATGCACTGCCATCGTAATGTACTACGATGGCAGTGTTCTATGGGTGTTGAATGAGTAGGCAGTTTAAAGTAGCCAGGAGGGAGGCGATCCAGCTGGCAGTGTTTAAAGGTATTCGGAGCGCGATCGTGGCTAATAGTTGAACTACCAGTATTACAAAATTGCCATACTTCAGGAGGCCAGCTCAGGCATTTACACAGAGTTATTTTTGGAACAATATTACCCACATAACCCACAAGAGGACAGCACCGTACAGAGGCATTAAGAAGGCTGTGGTTAATGACAACGTGTATCTAGTTCTTCTATTCTCCTTTTCCCAATGTCTTCTGTTTATGTGCGATGCTGGGACTGTGATTTTATTAATATACGAGTGTATACTTTATCCTCTCCTTTGAGCTAAATGACATTTTATTCAGTATCTGTGGAAAAAGCTCGTGCACATCATTTGTAAAAGAATTCAAGAAAAAAAAACTAACTGTAGCAGAACTCGATCCCCAGTCAACTGCGTGACAGACTAACATGCTAGCCCAGAGCTAACCCTATCCATGACGTCAGGTGTTCTTAACTGACATATTAGATACAAACTGTTGGCAAATAATGACTTTAAATAAACGATTTCTTTACTGCAGTACATCTTCATTAAAGATCATTTCATACAAAGTTTATATTATTGTATCAGTACGGTATATCACATACAACATACTAAAACTACTGAAATATAAGACAGGCACATGAGGACAGCTGCCATCTTGTCGTGTGACACAAACGGCTCAGCTCTTTTAAGCCACTCGTACTGTATAATATTATAATATTAAATTATAATAAATAACGGATCACGACCTTCAGGATAGCTTAAACCCCCCTAGGCTCGATAATCGGAATTGGTTGGTCTTAAGCTATTGATTAAAATGGTTGCATAATTCACACGGCCGCCATCCTGAAATGGCATGGCCGATGACCTTGAATTGTGGGTCAAAGACGCGTCCTATATAAAGGTATGTTGTCACCAAATTTGGTAGAGATCGGATAATTAGTTTAGCCGTAACTTGATTTTACGTTTTGAACATTTGAGTGGCCGCCATTCTGTTATGGTAAAGATGGCGGCGGTATAAAGTATTACACTGAAGTGTCCTTTACTAGTGCTACCTCTGTACCAAATTTCGTTCAATTCGGTTTCACCGTGTTCGAATTGATAGGGGGGGACAGACATCCAGAGTACACACACACAGACTCACACACACAGACAGACACACTTTTTTCGCCCTGTGTTGATCTCATAAGTCTACTTTCATTTTTTGCAAAAATCGAAAGTAGGCTAATAGGGTCATTCCGAGATTTAAACCCGGGACCTCACGCACCCAAAGCTAGAATCATACCCCTAGAACAACTGGCCGTTCATTAGGAGTCCTATCTACTATGTACTCTGCTATGTTGCTGAATTACAATATAAACATAGGGCCAGGCCGGGATATGAACCCGGGATCTCTCCCACCGAAAGCGAGAATGATACCTCTAGACCAACTGACCGTTCGTGTGGAGACCTATTTACTATGTACCCTGCCTAGCTAGTCATTTACAATATAAACATAGGGCCAGTCCGGGATTTGAACCCGGGTCCTCTCGCACCCAAAGCGAGAACGATACCCCTAGACCAACTGGCCGTTAGTGTGGAGTCCTATTTACGATGTACTCTGCTTGGCTGGTCAATTATAATATAAACATGTGGCCAGACCGGGACCTCTCGCTCTCTAAGCGAGAATCGTACCCCTAGACCAACTGGCCGTTTATGAGGAGTCCTATCTACTATGTACTCTGCTATGTTGCTCAATTACAATATAAACATAGAGCCAGTCCGGGATTTGAACCCGGGCCCTCTCACACCCAAAGCGAGAATCATACCCCTAGACCAACTGGCCGTTCATGAGGAGTCCTATAGACCATATACTCTGCCTGGTTATTCAATTAGAATATAAACATAGGGCCAGTCCGCGATTTGAACCCTGGACCTCCCGCACCCGAAGCGATAATCATACCCCTAGACCAACTGGCCGTTAATGTGGAGTCCTATTTACTGTGTTTTCTCATTTGCTAGTCAATTATGATGTAAACAGAGGGCCAGTACGGGATTTGAACCGGGGACCTCTCGCATCCTTAGCGAGAATCATAGCCCTAGACCTACTGGCCGTTCGTGTGAGTCCTATTTACTGCGTACTCTGCTTGGCTAGTCAATTACAATATAAACAAAGGGCCAGTACGGGATTTGAACCGGGGACCTCTCGCATCCTTAGCGAGAATCGTACCCCTAGACCTACTGGCCTTTAGTGTGAGTCCTATTTACTGCGTACTCTGCTTGGCTAGTCAATTACAATATAAACAAAGGGCCAGTACGGGATTTGAAACCGGGACCTCTCGCACCCTAAGCGAGAATCATAACACTAGACCAAATGGCCGTGAATGTGTAGTCCTAACTACTATGTACACTACCTGGTTAGTCAATTAGAATATAAATCAAGGGCCAGTCCGGGATTTGAACACGGGACCTCTCGCACCCGAAGCAAGAATCATACCCCTAGACCAACTGGCCGTTAGGGTGGAGTGCTATCTACAAAGTACTCTGCTTGGCTAGTCAATTACACTATAAACATAGGGCTAGACCAGGACCTCTCGTACCCTAAGCGAGAATCGTACCCCTAGACCAACTGGCCGTTAGTGTGGTGTCCTATTTACTGTGTTTTCTCCTTTGCTAGTCTATTATGATGTAAAAAAAGGGCCAGTCCGGGATTTCAACCCGCGACCTCTCGCACCCTAAGCGAGAAACACACCCCTAGACCAACTGGCCATTTATGAGGAGCACTATCTACTATGTACTCTGCTATGTTGCTCAATTACAATATAAACATAGGGCCAGTCCGGGATTTGAACCTGGACCTCTCCAACCCTAATAGTGAAACACACCCTAAGACCAAAAGGCCGTGAATATGTAGTCCTAACTACTATGTACACTACCTGGTTAGTCAATTAGAATATACACACATCAAAAAAAGTTTTGCATCACCTCGGTTCCCAGATCTCCGGCATATAGACGTTGACTGTGTATATTGTATCAAAGATACAGTCCCTTTGACTGTTCATAGATGTCACTAAAACTGCTCAAAGATGTAAACAACTATGAATGAGCAGGGCCTATTAGACGGAGGGGGTACGACAGCCGATCAGTTCCAGTCATTCCACCAGGACGAAGGTACGCTGCTCATGTTGTCTGTAGTTCTACCATGCCTAGAAGGTCAATACCGCAGTTCGATCGCGTCCGCATTGTTACTTTGTGTCAAGAAGGGCTCTCAACAAGGGAAGTTTCCAGGCGTCTCAGAGTGAACCAAAGCGATGTTGTTCGGACATGGAGGAGGTACAGAGATACAGGAACTGTCGATGACAGGCCTCGCTCAGGCCGCCCAAGGGCTACTACTGTAGTGGATGACCGCTACTTACGGATTGCCGCTCGGAGGAACCCTGACAGCAATGCCACCATGTTGAATAATGCGTTTCGTTCAGCCACAGGACGTCGTGTTTCAACTCAAACTGTGCGCAATAGGCTGCATGATGCGCAACTTCACTCCCGACGTCCATGGCGAGGTCCAGCTTTGCAACCCCGACACCATGCAGCGCGGTACAGATGGGCCCAACAACATGCTGAATGGACCCCACGGAATTGGCATCACGTTCTCTTCACCGACGAGTGTCGCATATGCCTTCAACCAGACAATCGTCGGAGACGTGTTTGGAGGCACCCTGGTCAGGCTGAACGTCTTAGACACACTGTCCAGCGAGTGCACCAAGGTGGTGGTTCCCTGATGTTTTGGGGTGGCATTATGTGGGGCCGACGTACGCCACTGGTGGTCATGGAAGGCTCCGAAACGGCTTTACGATACCTGAATGACATCCTCCGACCCTTAGTGCACCCATATCGGCAGAATATTGGAGAGGCATTTGTCTTCATGGACGACAATTCTCGACCTCATCGTGCACATCTTGTGAATGCGTTCCTTCAAGATAACGACATCGCTCGACTACAGTGGCGGGCATGTTCGCCAGACATGAACCCTATCGAACATGCCTGGGATATGTTGAAAAGGGCTGTTTATGGACGTCTTGACCCACCAACCACTCTGAGAGATTTACGCCGAATTGTCGTTGAGGAGTGGGACAATTTGGACCAACAGTGTCTTGATGAACTTGTGGATAGTATGCCACGACGAATACAGGCATGCATCAATGCAAGAGGACGTGCTACTGGGTATTAGAGGTAGTGGTGTGTACTGCAATCTGGACCACAAATGCTGAAAGTCTAGCTGTATGATGGTACAACATGCAATGTGTGGGTCTCATGAGCAATAAAACGAGCTGAAATGTTGTTTGTGTTGATCTCTATTCCCTTTGTATTTAAAGGTTCCGGAACTCTTGGAACCGAGGTGATGCAAAACTTCTTTTGATGTGTGTAAATCAAGGGGCATTCCGGGACTTCAACCCGGGACTTCTCGCACCCGAAGCAAGAATCATACCCTTAGACCAACTGGCCGTTAGTGTGGAGTCCTATTTACTGTGTTTTCTCATTTGCTAGTCAATTATGATGTAAACAAAGGGCCACTCCGGGATTTGAACCGGAGACCTTTCGCACCCTGAGCGAGAATCATACCCCTTGACCTACTGGCCGTTAGTGTGGAGTCCTATTTAATATGTACTCTGCATGGCTAGTCAGTTACAATATAAACAAAAGGCCATACCGGGACCTTTCGCACCCTAAGCGTGAATCATACCCCTAGACCAACTGGCCGTTCATGAGGTGTCCTATCTACTATGTACTATGCTATGTTGCTCAATTACAATATAGACATAGGGCCGGTCCGGGATTTGAACCAAGGACCTCTCGCACCCAAAGCGAGAATCATACCCCTAGACCAGCTAGCCATTCGAGTGGAGACCTATATACTATGTACTCTCCTTGGCTAGTCAATTACAATATAAACCTAGGGCCAGTCCGGGATTTGAACCCGGGACCTCTCGCACCCTTAGCAATAATCATACCCCTAGACAAAATGGCCGTTCGTGAGGAGTCCTATCTACTATGTACTCTACTTTGTTAATCAATTACAATAGAATTAAAGGGCCAGTCCGGGATTTGATCTTGGATCTCTCGAACCATAAAAGTGGAACACACCCCAACACCAACTGGCCATGAATGTGTAGTCCTATCTACTGTGTACATGACCTGGTTAGTCAATAAAAATAAAAATATAGGGCCAGTCAGGGATTTGAACGCGGGACCTCTCGCAACCTAAGTTAGAATCATCCACCTAGACCTACTGGCCGTTAGTGTGGATTCCTATGTACTCTCCTTGGATAGTCAATTACAATGTAAACAAAGGGTCAGTCCGTGATTTGATCCGGGACCTCTCGCACCCTAAACGAGAATCAAACCCCTTGACCAACTGACCGTTCGTGTGGTGTCCTATCTACTATGCACTCTGCTTGGCTAGTCAATTACAATATAAACATAGGGTCAGTCAGGGATTTGAAGCGGAGACCTCTTGCACTCAAAGCGAGAAACATACCCCTAGACCTACTGGCCGTTCGTGTGGTGTCCTATATACTATGTACTTAGCTATGCTAGTCAATTACAATAGAATGAATGGGCCAGACCGAGATTTGATCCTGGACCTCTCCAACCCTAAAAGTGAAACACACCCTAAGACCAACAGGCCGAGAATGTGTAGTCCGAAATACTATGTACACTACCTCGTTAGTCAATTACAATATAAATGTAGAGCCAGTCCGGGATTTAAACCCGGGTCCTCTCGCGCCCGATGCGAGCATCATGCCTCTAGAACAACTGGCCTTTCGTGAGGAGTCTCTGCTATGTTAGTCAATTACAATATAAACATAGGGCCAGTCCGGGTTTTGAACCCGTGACCTCTCGCACCCAAAGCGAGAATTATACCCCTAGACCAACAGACCGTTCGGTGTGCTAAGTTATCTACAATGTACTCTGCTTGGCTAGTCAATTACAATATAAACATAGGGCTAGACCGGGACCTCTCGTACCCTAAGCGAGAATCGTACCCTAGACCAACTGGCCGTTAGTGTGGTGTCCTATTTACTGTGTTTTCTCCTTTGCTAGTTAATTATGATGTAAACAAAGGGCCAGTCGGGGATTTGAACCCGGGACCTCTCGCACCCTAAGCGAGAATCATACCCCTAGACCAACTGGCCGTTTGTGTAGAGTCCCATCTACTATATACTCTGCTGTGTTAGTCAATTACAATATAAACATAGGGCCTGTCCGGGATTTGAACCCGGGACCTCTCGCACCCTAAGCGAGAATCATACCCCTAGACCAACTGGCCGTTTATGAGGAGCCCAATCTACTATGTACTCTGCTATGTTGCTCAATTACAATATAAAAACAAGATGTTCAGTAAAGAACATATAGCCTACTTTCTCCTAAATGTATGAGTATAGTTATAACTCGTTGTTATTATCAAAGAGTATAATAGAACTATTCTTTGTTGAAGACCTTAGAAACGATTTACCTCTACCAAACGCCACAACCTAGATAAAAACTGCTACCATCATTGAAGAAAGAAAGATAAGAAGTATATCAAGAATGTTATGGATCTGGAGACATAATCGACCGGACTGGCTGTGTGGCTCAGCGGTAACGTTCTCGCTTGCTGGGCCCTAGGTTGCAGGTTCGTATCCTGGCGCAGTCAGCTGGCATTTGAGGGTGCACAAATGCGAGGGAGCCGTGTCAGTACATTTACTGGCACGTTAACGATCCCCTTCGGGCCAAAATTCCGGCACCCCGGTGTCTCTAAAAGCAGCAGTAGTTAAAAGGGATGTAAAACCAATAACATTATTATTATTATTATTATTATTATTATTACATATACGACCTGCCGTGGACAACATCCAACTTTTAGTTGAGGCATGTCTTTACACGTCTGGTTGTGCATGGCTTTCACCACCCTAATTGAATTAACAAATCTTTCCATGACCCTACAGAGACGTGTGTATACAAACTATGTGGATATTTTCGATTGCTATTTGCCTGAAATAAAAATAGTAATTAATAACCTGAACTAACACCATCGGCTTGAATTCAGTTACTATGTGAAATCCTTTTGTTCTTTACTTCAAATAACATTTTCAAGTAACGCAAAATAGGCTGTTACAAACCCTTTAAAATAAAAAGTAAAAATGTATCGTAGTATCATCTTGTCATTCTTCAAATTCGATGCGCATAGAATGCCAATGGTATAGTAATCAATGGAGCCCCGCGTAGACTAGTCGTGACATCTAATGGTGAAATATCGAACAATATAATCCTAACAGAGCGAGTGCATTCTAGCGGCCAGAAGAAGAAACTTTTCAATAAAATCTGGAAGTTAGTAAGTAGGTCGTCGTGCAGTTACCTTTTTGGCAGCTGGATGTCTCGAGTAAATCTGCTGGCGAATTATGTTTTAATTAAATACTAGATGAAACCCGTCAAAACATGACGGACAATGGAAATATATATTTACTGAAGAAGCTTCTTATATAAGTTACATTCTTTGTACGATTACTTTTTAGCACTATTGCAACTTAAAGGGCGTCAAAGGATAGCACTCTCAACATTGCAACATAATGCTGGTCATGACTGAAAACGTGATGAGGTAAAGAGCCCAATACGTTCCAGAGATTCTCTTTGAGCTTGATTGATTGTGATAAAGTAGGCCGAGCGAATAAGATATTGTTGCCTATTAAAAGAAAATGTACTGTACCTGCAAGTGTTTTATCGGAAGGTGTTAAATCAAGTCGTAGGATTTGAGCTCTCTGCCTAATATTACTACACCTATTATATCCGAATCCAAGCAATTTCATACATATTTCTTACAATTTATATATTTCCATATATGAGTCCTTGGGATACGTTCAGATTTCTAAGGAGCATAACTATGGCTCAAACGTTCGGAGTATGTGGAAGCGAATCACTTAATTCCAAGGAATTGAAGAATTCTATAATAGAGAAATGAAGTAGCTGGCTTTCATCTTCAGTATCCAATTTGTTAACGCTGATGTATGTGTTTGAACTACTAGACATAAGTTGAATGACTTTTAAATGAATATCATTACATTGTTGCAAATTGGCAAATACATGTATTATATATTCCAGCAGATCAATTTTACCATCACAACAGTAAAGGTCAAAATAACCACGCGTAGATTTTACGCAAGAGAAATACAATTTAGAACAATGTTTACATTTGATCGTCAAAGACCTTACACTGTACTGCATAATATCTGGAATTGTTTCTGAAATGGCCTATTTATATTGGACTTTAAATGTGGCTTCGTAATATTCGATAACACTATAGTGTCCTGCAATAACGGAGCCGCTAAATATTAAATGGCAAATAATACTTCCATTGCCGAAATCAACTGCGTAGTTAGACTCAGTACTCTAAACAAATAATCATTAAACAATTGTCTTATAAAAAGAAGTTCAACATGACCGTCCAGAGACTTTCATACTCAAGTTGGTTGGTGAGGAGAATGCGATGAGACTGATCGCTTAAAATAAATTCCTTATAATTGTTCCTGCCAACGAAATTTTTTGCAATAGCTTGAAAACGCAGCTCAGAATGACGTTCTTCATTTTGTTATAAACCGTACAAAACTGCTCTAAATAAGCAATTTCCATCACCTGTTATAGGTTATGGCGGTACATTTTGCAGGGGAACATAGAATCACTTCGCCAGCTACTGGAATGGCCATAGGCCTATACTCAATACTCACTTCGGCAGTCACCCTAATGGAGGCAGTTTTTGAATTCTATGTCCCGTGCATGTCAAAAATCGTATTAACACATGGAAGCCCACCCATTCTTGGCTATCGCCTCGGAGACCCGGGTTACATTTCCTGCTCTGCCAAGAAATTTAATTCTGGTCTGAGGGCAAAAACGGGGCACATTCAGTCTCTTGAGGTATAACTAAGAAGAGGAAGGTTTGATTCCCACCTCGACAATCTTGGATGTGGTTTTTCGTGGTTTCCCACTTCCACTCAAGGCAAATACCGGGATGGTTCCTTACTTAAGGCCTTGGCCGTCTCTTTGCCATTTCCCACCTTAATTACAAATACACACATTATGCAGCCATCACAATAACGCCGGTTATCAGAGAAAATTTTACACATACACACCAAAGTACGCGGGGCTGAGTGACCACGACGTCGGAGCCCTTCAAACGAATTATGTTTGCCAAGTGTCTCTCGTGGCGCAAGCAATTGTGGACACGCGCGGGTGCCTGGAAAACTTCTTTTTTCTTTAATAATTTAAGAGTATATCAACGATGCATAATTATAACTTTTAGTCTAGGACGCTAATAACTTGACCTCCGAAGCATTGGGAAGAATTGCAATATTGAGGTACATAAACAACATAGCCTATACATTCAACTGTCAGTTAATGTTCTTCAACATTTCCCTTCTTAAATATTCCCCTCCCTTATAATTCTCCATCACGTGAAAACGCGCCATGTCTTGTGTTTTAAATATAGCGATGCAATGGTGCTGCCATCTGTTGTCAGTCAAAGGAAATATATGGGCGAGGTACTGCCATCTGTTGTCAGTTACTGGAACTGATTGCAGATATTCGAACGGCGTAATGAGGACAACAGCACAGTATAGATACCAATACAGTATGGACACTTCGGCAAAACCGGAAGAACGGATTTTCAAAAAAACAATTGATAAGGGGGAGCACCAATACACCTGTAAGCCGCTAGGTAGCACCACTTATGGACAAACACATGATAAACAGCTGATTGATGAATGTATATTTTATGTAATTTATTTAACTCTATTTCAACACACTAGCTCTCTTTATAATCAGATATTTTAAGAAAATAAATAACAAGAAAATAGAAAGTGTTAATACTACTGTGTTTTAATTCTAAGAAGTGTGGAATATGTTTAACACCACATTCCTCCAGTCCTGTGGTGTCGCATTGTGATTGCATCGTAACGATGAAAGGTTATGATATGTTTTTAATGATTAAATTAACACACGATATATTGAAAAATGTGGGGGAAGTGTGGATTTTGTTTCTTAAACTTTTGTAGTCTGAGATAATGCAATTCAAGTTTTCTACAGTAACTGTAAATAAGAGTTAATTTTTAATGTTCTTAGCTTCCTAACGTAAATACCCGGGAATTTATTTAGTCAATAAAAAAGTCTTGTTGATGGGTGGGGACAGCCTTATTATGCAGTGTTATTTTCACATTTCATGATATGCCTAGGCTACTTCTTACTCATTTCTTAGCCTACTCACACTTCCGTTCATTATCTTGTGTTCCAAGAAGAATTCAATACCGGTACAGTAAGTCATGTGCTAAGGAATCTCTTTTCATTACCTTTATTAGTTCCACGTCTTTGTGTGGCTATTATAGGAGCAACAAGTAGCTTTCAGATTCAACAAATAGACTATACATTTACTGGTAGATTGTTTTGTTTAACCTACTGATGGCCTAAAAATAAGTAAAGTAAAGCTGAAATACAAGCTCAGGGCTTACAGTAAGTAAACCGGCCAACCACCCTTCGTACAGAGGCCTGCTTCTTTAATCCTAGAAGCCAAGGTCACACCCAGATCTCCATTCGGAGATCCTAAAGTCATCATATTATAGTTTTGGACTGGGTTTTGATTCTTGGTTAATGCATGTTAGAATTTCAGAGTTGCATCCAGTGGTTCAAATTCCAAATATAAAAAAGAAAGATTCTGTGGCTTATGATCACGAGAGCCACGTGAAGCTACAAGTTTGCTTTGCTTTCTGTCGCTAGTGAATGTATATGTGCAATGGTGTCGCCAATCAATCAAGTAAAACGCTCAGTCCTAAACTTGCTCTAACCATAGCTTAACACCAATCAGACCTAACTTTAACCTCGTCACGACTAATAAGTTGCCATCTATCCGCACCGCACTTTTTACTTGTCACTGGTATGTCAACTCCTTATTCTTCCCATTCTGCAGAAATGGAGATAATGTAGGATGAGTTTTCCATGCGATGGATGGTTTTTACACCTGGATGAGAGAAGTGTTAGGCTCATAATGCTGTGTGGCTTTTGGAGAGGCCTGGGGCAGGTCTTTCCAGTTGGTACCTGTAAGCGACATGAAGGCCTATATCATAGTAGAATTAATACTGGTCATTAGGAGGTCTAACTATATGCCATAGCTTCAGTTACTAGGCCTACGTCAAGAGTTAACAAAGGAAGGAAGGAAGGAAGGAAGATTGTAGTTTTACGTGACCGTGAATCTTGTGATTATGAGCCACGGGACCTCCTTTTTACGTGGAATCCGAACCACATGACATGGCATTTCACTTCGAAAATCTCACATGCATTGACCGGGAATCGAACCCGGACCGCCTTGGTAAGAGGCATACAGCGATAAGAGTTAACAAAGGGCTATCGTGGTGTAATCAGTTCACACTCTGCGCAGAGTGCTGGGATTCAGTTTCAAGTCGTAACGGCAGTCTTATTTTAAACACGAAAGTTTCAAAGTGTGTATAATTTTATTAATGCAGCCAATGGCCATGTACTTTTCTTTTCGGGGGGCGTGGTGGCTCAGCGGTCTAGCTGTATGCCTCTCACCAAGGCGGTCCGGGTTCGATTCCCGGTCAATGCATGTGAGATTTTCGAAGTGAAATGCCATGTCCTGTGGTTCGGATTCCACGTAAAAAGGAGGTCCCGTGGCTCATGATCTCAAGATTAACGGTCACGTTAAACTACAAGCTTCCTTCCTTCCTTCCTTACTTTTCTTTTCAGGACGGGTCAGGGAAGGGATATTGGAGGGAAATTGGCCGTGGATTTATTGAAAGGAACCGTCCCGGCATTTGCCTGGTAGTGAAAATGGGAAACCACGGAAACCATTTTCAGGACGGTAGAGGTGGGATTTGAACTCACGCTCTCCCGATGCCAGCGAGGCACGAGGTAGCACATTAGCGCTCTCGGCCACCAAGGCCGGTTCAAAGTATGTATGCCTCTTGGTAAGCTATAATCTGGAGTCATTTATATAACCATATTTTTTGACATACTGGTACTGTATATATTATTATAGTTCCAATTAGGACCTCTTTGGTCTATGACCCGTTTACTTGTGTGTGCATGGTATTTGATAATCAGTGTTGTGGTGAATGTAATGTAATTGTTGTTTTAAGGGGCGGAACTTCGAGGTCATCTGCCCCTAGAGTGTTGTGGTGACTAGCAGTGTTTGTAACTTGAACAGTACTCAAAAAAAGGTTTTGCATATTGCGATTTAGTGTTTTGCTATGTGTACTATCCTACCAGCGAATTGTTACCGGTGAAGGAAATCGAAACTAATGCGCTCCGCCCAGCCACACGCCTGCGATAGACGTGCAGTTGTCGCCAGCGAAACCTCATCGCATGTCATTTGTGTGCATGATTCGTGCTGGGTCGTGCGCTGTGCGGTGTGTTCTCATTGTACGACTGTGCATGCGTTCCCCCTCTTGCCCAGCAACCGCTCGCGGCAGCCATAACGAGGCGAGCTGACGTAATGTATACACAACAGCCGTGCTCCACGTCTAGCAGTAACGGTTCCCTGGTAAGGTAGTATGTAATGACATACAAAGAAAAACAACACACAATATGCTGTGCAAAAGTGACAAACACTAAAAGCATAACAAAAGTGGCAATCTTTTTCATGTTGGGACATATCAATACCATGAATGGCCACCACGAGCCCTAAGGCATGCTTGCCGACAAAGAGGCATACCGAACTACGAACCAACCGGGTTTGGGGCAGATTATCCCACTCTTGGAAGCAGCTTCAATCAGTTGCTGAATGTTTGTTTGTTTGTTTGTTTGTTAGAGGATTGGGACAGTGCGAAACTGCACTCTTAATCTTTTCCCATGCATGTTCGATACCGTTCATGTCCGCAGAATATGCAGGCCACTCCATTCTCCGTATGCCTTGCATCTGAAGGAACTGATTGACCACCCTAGCTCGATGGGCATTATCGTCCACTAGTGTAAAGCCCTCACCCATTGTGGCAGCGAATCCTGTAACGACAGGTTTGAGGATGTTGTCTCTGTATACCAGACCGGTCATGTTACCGTGGATAGGAATTAAGAGGCTTACGTTGACCAAACATGATCCCACCACAAAACATGACTGAATTTCCTTGCTGTTGGAGGCGTTCCTGGATGAAGAGCTTGTGAAATCTCTCACCCACCCGTTGCCACACTCGATTGCTCCTGTTGTATGGGTTTCTTCTCACGCCCAAGTACACAGGGCTGACGACCATGATGTACAACCTCCTACATGAAACAACAAGCATTAGCATAGCCACCTGGCTATGGCTTCATGAGACAGTGACGGCAGAGAATCCCAATCTTCGTGCTCCTATAGAGGAACAGTTTGACTATGGTATGATAATGCACCGGATTTTACAGCCATTCCAATAGACCAAGAGGCACTAAGGAGCAATCTGGCCACCATGTTAGACAACTTATGTACATCGACTGCAATCTGTTGTTTCATTTCAGGGGCCTGGACATCGTGGTCATTTGGCCCCGTGTACTTGGGCGAGTGTGGAATTTTGACTGATAACCTGTGTTATTGTGATGCCTGTCTTAGTATGTGTATTTGCAATTCCGGTGAGGATTGGTAAGGAGGCGGCATTGGCTTTAACTTAGGAACCATCACAGCATTTGCCTGCAGTAGAAGTGGGAAATCTTGGAAGACCACTTCCAAGATGGCTGAGGTGGGAATCAAACCCTCCTCTTCTCAGTTGTGCCTCACGAGACTGAGTGTGCCCTGTTGCAGCCCTCAGACCAGAATTACATTTCTTGGCAGAGCCGGGAATCAAACCCAGACCTCTGGGGCAACAACCAAGAATGGTAGTCACTACGCCACAAGGTGGTCCATGACTGCAATCTTAGTTTTGCCTCACAAAGCTGAGTGTACCCCGTTCCAGCCCTCAGACCAGAATGCTAGTTGCTACACCACGAGGTGATCTAAGTGAAAAGGGATGGATTCTAATCCACCTCTTGGTCCTAATAGAAGTGCATTTCTATGGTTTCTAATTCCCCTTCCCCCCTCCCAGAATGCTCCATGCACCAAACATTCCATCTTCAAATTATTTTGCATGCCCAATTAAATAGAGTAATATAGCTCGGGTGGTGTTGGGGTAGCGCGCCTGCCTCGCACCAGGAGACCTCGGGTTCGATTCCAGGCTCCGTCAGGGATTTCAGAAACCGGCGTGAGGGCTGGAACTGGGTGTACACAGTCTCGCAAGGACAATTGAATAGCTGTCTGACAATGAGGCAGCGCCACGCTCATGGAGACCGAGATTAACGGCCGAGGGACCCGAGGCGCTCACCACGCCATTTGGCCTGCAGATTATGTGGTGACGCGTGGTGAGCGCCTCGGGTTATTTGGAACTAATCTCATAAAGCAATAACTTCTAAATCAAAATAACAATTTTATTGTTGGACAGCCAAAGGACTTAACATAATCCTCCAAGGTTTTAGACAGGTGCAACGATCCATTAGTTCTGGGTTATCCCATCCCGTTAGAAAATGGAAGGATTGGGGTTTGAGACCTAAGGAGGTGATTTTGATTCCCATCTCGGCCATCTTGTAAGTGGTTTTCCTTGATTTCCCACTTCTACTGCAGGTAAATGCCGAGACGGTAGGCTACCCCTAACGTAAGGCCATAGTCGTCTCCTTCCCTATCCTCACCTAAAATTATAAATGCACACACTAATACAGCCATCACAATAAGGCAGTTTATGAGACAAATGATACACACATCCAAGTACACATGACTAAAGGCCAAAATTTAAATTCTCCTTGGCAAAACCAGGATTCAAAACTGGGCCAACCAGTTAGAAGGCAGCTATGCTCACTTCTAGACCATGGCAGTAGCTGTGGAAACAATGGGATTATATGTTTGGCTATTTTTATTTCTTGGATTTTTATTTACTTCACTCCCAAAGTCTTTTTCATCCTAATTGACAGTGTCAAGGAGCCCTTTCATTCTAGAGAAAAGGATCATCCATGCAGCCTCAACGTAGATGGAAAGTAGAAGAGGCTAATTAGAAAGGAATGGGGAAGTGACTGTGGTCTATGGGAAAGCCACCATCTCAGCATTTTGAGATGAGAAACAAGGAAGCTAACTTGAAATGACAGGTGAATGGACATGAACCAACTTATTTCACAAACCAGGTTCTTCAGTGTGGTGATGTGATTTGCAGTCAATGTTGTACAACAATAACTATCCATACTATGTGTGATGTTAATGAGCAATTCTGAGAATATTTACAGTGGATCCTTTGTTGTAATGCAATAAACAAACATTCCTGATATCGCCATGACCTCAGATCACTGATTTGATTTCTGATAGAGAGTCAGTTTCTGAAATACTGAAATAATGAACTGCTTCAGACCTGTCTATCACATTTGTTGACAACAAGACAAAAATATAGTTATCAGTCACAGAAGCTGCAGGTTATCTGACATGAATTCTAGTTTCTCTACTAAAAGGTAGCGATAAACAATACGTTGGTTTTTGGTGTAAAGATTTGCCTAGGTAGCTCCACTAAGAAATTGCACATTACTTTTCTTAGTAGGTAGCTAAAACCTTGCAGGTATAGTATTATTAAATTACATTTAATAAAACACATCAACTAACTTCAGTCAGGAAACCATTTGCCTCCTAGGCTAAGTAGGGTTAGAAAACGGACACTTTAAAGGAGACAATAGCTTCTCTAGGTGGAGATTTATTGTTTGTTGGGCATTATTACCTAATCTGAGGCTAATTAGTTTCTCTACTAAAAGGTAGCGATAAACAATACGTTGGTTTTTGGTGTAAAGATTTGCCTAGGTAGCGAAAGCTGTGTATGTGAGCTGTGCAACAAGAAATGTGACAGGTACCACCTATCAAAGTGCTCCAAAAGAACATTATCATTGACTGAGTACAGTAAGATGTAAATTCTCTTCTTTTGGCCTTTCGGCTGCAATAAATTCTTATTACCTAATCTCAGCCTAGCACTGCCCTCCTTGTGGTTTAAAACACTTCCTTTGAGAAATAAAGGCTACATACCCTATATATGGACGTGTAGATTTGCCACGTATGCCAGTAAATCCTCCTGATTACAGGTCTTTATCCAGTCATTATATCTGGATTAGGAATGAGGAATTTGTGAATTAATGGATAGGTGTTTGAGGGACTGACATCTCATGGGTATTAAAACCAGAATTATTCGATGAAACGTGTGATATTTGTATTTACCGCTCCAATGCACGAGGAAACCGGAATGCTGGTATGTCCAGTGTGACAAGAACTGCGCAAAAAATTACCGCACAGATGTTGGTTTCCCACATTTCTGCCATTGGTTAAAATGCAAAATTATAGTTCTGAGTTGATTTTAATAATTACAAACAATGTTTTCTTCAGACAAAATCGACAGGCCGCACTCAATGAATACGGGAGGACTGCTCTCTCGCGGATACATGGTGAACTGTCGCCGCCATGCGTGCGTGCGGTGCTTCCGGAACCGGCCGATTCAAAACCATGACGAAAAAATTACATGGTAAAGGCCTGATGTGTCCTTACTGTATTGATATCTATACTGTGACAACAGTTAGCTCTCTTGATCACATGCTGTAATGCAATGGTAAAATGGAAATAAAACATATTGAGAGGGAATGTAGAAATATGTATCTTTAACAGACATAAAACCTTACTAATACTTCTTGATTAAACAATATTTCAGTGGTAAAAAAAGCTGCCGAATGATGGGATAGAACCTGTGCTCCTTGGAACCACAGTCAGTCGCCTTAACCACATAACTACTCGCCAATCTGATTCGGCAGGAGACTAAAGCATTCACTTCATTCAAAAGCCGCTGTCTGAAGGAAATAATCCATTTCATTATAAAAAAAATCAATGTTGCACATTCGTATACGTTCATACTGTTATTATATTTTATAGTCAGAACTTGGCTAATGTATGATTTCAATTACATGGAAGCTTATTAAATAACTTACGTTTTAATGGACTTCTCACCGCCATTTTGTCATGAGCCCAAGCGGATTGTGCGCATGCGTGAGGGATAAAACAAAAATCACCTTACTGTTTTAAATATATAGATATATTTTACACCATAATATGCACGATATAACGCTTGATTTTAAAACATCTGAGTCATTACAAAACAATAAACATATAACATTTCAAGCAAAATACGTAGCTCTGATCGGGTTTGAACCATAAGCATTTGAGCGATAGGCTAACGCTCTACCACTGAGCTTATTGTGTCAACGAATATCGTTCTATATAAAATGACTTACATAGAACTTGTTAGAAAATAATGATTTATACTAAACGATTTCATCAATGGAGCATATTATTTATATATAAAGTATTTCATACAAAGTTTATTTATTTTGTATCAGTACGCTATATTGCATGCAATACTCAAATTAGTGAAATATAAGTCAGGCACAAGATATCCGCTGCCATCTTGTCTTATTACTGAATCAGCTCAGCTTTTTTAAAATCACGTCTGCACTATAGTATTACAAAATAAACTTTTAATTTCGAACGTGCCTCTTCCTTTAGAACAGTTAAAACGATTCTCGGCTCGATAATCGGAACTGGTGGGTCCCATGATATGGATTATAAAGTTTGCATAATTCGCACGGCCGCCATCCTGAAATGGTATGGCGGACGACCTTGTAGTTTGGTCACAAGACGCATCCTATACGAAGGTATGTTGTTACCAAATTTGGTAGAGATCGGATGATTTGGTTAGTCGTTATTTGATTTTACGTTTTGAACGTTCGAGTGGCCGCCATTCAGTTTTAGTAAAGATGGCGGCGATATAAAACATGACACTGAGGTGTCCTTTGCTAGTGCTACCTTTGTACCAAATTTCGTTCAATTCACATTCACCGTGTTCGAATTGATAGGGGGGGGGACAGACATTCAGAGTACACACACACACATACACACACACAGACAGACACACTTTTTTCGCCCTGTGTTGATCTCATAAGTCTACTTTCATTTTTTGCAAAAATCGAAAGTAGGCTAATAGGGTCATTCCGAGATTTAAACCCGGGACCTCACGCACCCAAAGCGAGAATCATACCCCTAGACCAACTGGCCGTTCGTGTGGAGTCCTATCTACTATATACTCTGCTATGTTAGTCAATTACAATATAAACATAGGGCCAGTCCGGGATTTGAACCCGGGACCTCTCGCACCCGAAGCAAGAATCATACCCCTAGACCAACTGGCCGTTAGGGTGGAGTGCTATCTACAATGTACTCTGCTTGGCTAATCAATTACAATATAAACATAGGGCTAGACCAGGACCTCTCGTACCCTAAGCAAGAATCGTACCCCTAGACCAACTGGCCATTAGTGTGTTGTCCTATTTACTGTGTTTTCTCCTTTGCTAGTCTATTATGATGTAAACAAAGGGCCAGTCCGGGATTTGAATCCGCGACCTCTCGCACCCTAAGCGGAATCAAACCCCTTGACCAACTGGCCATTTATGAGGAGCCCTATCTCCTATTATGCCCTTGCAGCAAGAAATATGCAAATCACAGTATGCCAGCCAGCATTGCTCAATTCGGGATTTTCGGGGTTGCAGTAAGTTCTCCCACTCTGTGACTTACACATTTTGGATTAAATAGAGGATACACTTGCAAAAAAAACAACAAAATCAACTCCTATTTTAACACATTTAATTAATCAAAATTATGGCGCTACAAACAATAAAACAAATAAACTACTGACCAATATCTTTCTACTTGTTCAAAGTGAACAAGGAATAACATAATAATTAAACAAATATTCTATTAAAACACATGGTTTTCTTTAAAACCAACCATTCATAATTATTTTTACTTCCATAAAGTACCTATCTTAATGTTCCATATAACTACGAGCTCCTCTGGCTCGATACTTTCCAATAATAATGGTGTCATTCCTTTGTACACCTCAAGAACTATTTTTATCTTTTCTTATCATCAAAACAAATATATAATTACATTTAAAATTACATGTTAATTATCTACTTCAATATTTGGGCACTTCACATGTTCTCAGCATTTACCATCTCTCTCAAATTTTACAAATTCATCACGGTGATCGGGAAAATATTTGTGTACTCCAGAGTTATAAAGATTACTTGACAAAGTCAAAAACTATGATTACTCCCGGAACCTAGTTATCTTCATTTAACTCGTGGAATCCTACTTCCATACACATTACAATAGGGATTGTTATTTATTTTATTTGTCTTACAAGACCATTATCACATAAGAAAACTACGATCTGAACTGGCAACCGGTAATATCAATCTACAAGGACCTCGGTTCAACGCCCGGGTCATTAACAACTTTTAAACACTCACGGTGTAATATTTACTTCTTCCAGACGGCTTTCATCCACCCCTCCTGCTCCTAGGGTCTGACCGTAATACTTGAGCGTGATTTATGTCTGTGCGGGAAACTTCCCGTTTTAGTCTGCGGGTGGAGCTCTCCTCAATGCTTTTAAACAAACCTTCCTTTCATGTCAGTTCTTTGGGGAGACTTGGCATTCTACTTCTCGTTTTACTTTCAACAATATTATTGGGCTCATAAACCACTTTCGTAACCTTGGCATTTATTAATTATGAAGGGTCCTCGTTGATTGGGAAGAGTAATACACATTCTACGACGAATAATTAGGGGCTTCAACAACAAGAGGATTCTAGGTTCGAATCTCTTAACATGCCTCGGGAACCATTCCCATATTGGAGGACTTATACAAAATGCGATTTAGGGTCGGCCGTGGCCTACATGACCTACGCTCAATAATACCATACATTTGCTCCCTTTTACATAATAACACACACATGGCCTCGTGATCTACGTCACAATTAGAGGACTTACAACATATCTCAATTCACTGCAATCAACTACCCCTCATAAGTAATTTACCAAGTACATTTAACTTCTACGCATTCCTAGCGTGACTTTTTATTTTAATTGCGTTCCATTGCGCTATACAGTATTTTACAGCCTATCGTCTTCCAAAGAACTGATAAATTCCATAGTAACAATTGATACATATCTCAATTTTTTTATATTAATATTTTCCTTTGACAATAAATCGCTCTATTTTAAGAACATGCATTAACATCACGTCTTATACTTCTATTAAGGCTCCAACGCTCTTATGTTCATATCATTCAATTTGATCTTGATTTATATTTCTTTATCTTGTTATTATTATTATTCATATCATATCTTCATTCCTTACAAAAGCTCAAAAGCTATTTCTTTTATATAATTCAAATTTACCTTTATTTAAATATCTTTCATGATAATTATTATTATTACGCTTGCTTTTATAACATTCGTCAAATACACTGACCTTTTATTCATACATTTCCTCTACAGGATTTATTCTTTCACATAATTATTTATAATTTTTCAAACTTTATTTTTGTTCAGACCGCGTTCGTATTTGGTTATTATTTATTTAGAAACATCCCTTTTACTCAAACTCCGGTGGATTTGTACACAATCATTTCCCCCGACACCAAAACATAATGAAAATCTTTACTCACATGTTTTTAGTTCGTTTTCTGACCTTTCTCCTCGTGCGATGCGTCATTTTGCCCACTTTTTAACTTATTCCATCTTGTACAAATTCATTGCATGTACAGACATATCTTGACACATATTTAACACGTATACATTTAACACTGACAACATTTAAATACACTGGTGTATCCGTTTAGAACACACAATAAAAACACTGAAAAATATATTACTTTTAACACAAAATCTTGATATATTTACACTTCACAATTTCTGATCACTAGGCCGCTATTTAAGCCTATCACACGTGACCTCTTGATCTCCCGTCTCCAAGGGTGAAATTTAGTAATGTCGGCTTCCTATCCTCTCTGAATGTGAAAGTCTCGAAACATCTACTTCCTCCCTGCAATAGCACTCCTTCGAATCCCGTTCTTGACGATCTGCTATTTCTTTGACACGACGGCTCCCCTTTTAGGTCCTATTTATTGATCTTATCGAAAGTCAGTTCTGTTCGCGGTCCCCTCGATCATCTATCGGTGACCTATAGATTTTTTAACAACTAATGCTTCTCGAGTCTTAGTGCTTTTGAATAGTTCGTCTGCTTTCTTGAAACAATGTCTATTGACGTCAGAAAAGTTGGATGGCGCAGCCACGCGGCAGAATGTTGAAGCTGTAACATTGTGACTGGTGAGATTTATTTAGATGGTGAAGCATTGACGTCGTGATGGAAACAGAAAGAAATTTGTCAAATTTGAGGAGGTACTGCTCTGTATACGGTTGCAAATCGTATAAAACGGCTACGAAATATCTTCACTACTTTCCTGTACAAAAAGTTCAGAGAGAAAGATGGGCTTCGGCGCTGTCAATTGGAAAACGTGTTACATGTTACATGACAGTGTGCAGTCTGCATTTTTGTGAAGACGACTTCTTTCCACCGGTACTGTTGATTATTGATAGTTATTGTCTCTAATTTGTATTCACATGGATTTAGCTACATCAAAAATACTGATAAACTTATAGCCTATTACTTCTGTGCCGTACAAAGAATGTAATCCGCTCTTCGTCAACTTATTTTAGGGGTTCTTCCGATTGACAATAGCCGAATGGTTAGAAAACTTAAGAAAAATGCTGTTCCTAGCCTTAATTTGCCAGAGAATTTATATTCTTGCCTTTGAACAGCAAGTATGTAGGTCATTGAAGTATGATTTGGCTTAAATTGTGTTTTTGGCTATGATCTCCCTACTGTTGAATTTAGTTAATTAAAATGTAAAATCTTAGTTTTAAGTACCGGTTTGGTGACCCATCATCCCTGGCAGGCCGGCAACACCTATACTACTCAGGCAGATAGGTCACTTAGTCGTAATTTTGAAGTTATAGTGATGTTAAGTATACATATGCGGTAATGTAGAAGGAGACCAGATCGGCCTAGGCTATTCTAACTTTAATTAGTTCCCATTTCAGGGTTTTACAGCTTTGAGTGCGAATAGTTGGTTTGAAAGTTGTACAACAGTAAGGAGAGTATGTTTTGTATAGGTTTTAATTGGTACTATGGTTTATGTCGAGCTGAGGAGTGAATTTGGTTTGGCTTAAAGTGTAGTTTTTGATCTGTTCCGTTTGCTTATGACAAGTTCAAATGGAGACTCCAGCTTTGTTAAATATCTGTATTTTAAATATTTAATTAAATATATTGATAAAGAGGATGTCTCCATTTTAACTTGCCTGTGGCAAGAGATTAATAAATTAACATTCTTGCCTTTGAACAGCAAGTATGTAGATCAATATTTGCAATATTGAAGTATGATTTGAGCATCCCAAGTAACGCTTCTTTGAACCCAAAACATTCATGCAAATTCAGGGTTGCTTGATTCAATTTATTATCAGGGAGTCGTCCTTTGTGTTATGTTAGATATATATATGGTGAAATTAATAAAAACATCGATACCGCTAGGCTCCCAAGTACAGGCTTCATATATGTAACAGCAGACAGTAAATTAACTATCTACATGTGGGTAATATTTTTAACTGGTAGTAGGCCTAATTAGGCACTGCATTTAAATTGATTATAAAAAATATTTCTATCAATGAAAGGAAATATGTAGTATTTTGCCATCATAAATTAGAAGCCATAACATACGCACACCCAATTACTTCACGTCACTATATCGCCGCCATATTGCAAACAGCTGACCGTAAGCTCCTCCCCCGTTTCGGACGTCAATAGTTTCCTTTCTTCTTTGCTTATTCGGTTCTCGCACTTCTAATTGTTCTAGACTACGTTGCGAACCTTATTCTGTTTTTCCCTGCTCGGGTTCTTTAAATTGGATAAAATGTTTATCTCGATGTTCCGGTACTTCCGTACGTTATGATACTTTTGGTCGTTTCACTTATCACCCTGAATCCTAAGTTCGCAGCCTGCTTTGACTGTATTTTTATGAACTTTTACGGTGAACTGTGTACTGTCGGACCTAAATCCTGTAACTAGGATTTTCCTAATTTTCAACACGGCGATACTGTAATTTTACCTCTTTACAACTCCTTACGGAGGCACGTGAATTATTGATACCGCGATGCCCGTGGCTATCGGATATTTTCTATGCGATGTGATACAGCGTTTTTCCCCCCAAGGAAAGCTGGTATACTGTTTTCGGTGTGTTTCAGCGTGACGCCCCCTGGGCTATCGGAATTCGATGTCTGATGAAGCCGAGTGACGCCCTCTCACGGACTGTCGGAATACTGCATGTACTGATGCAAAGTAACGCCCACTGGGCTATCGGAAACTGCATTCGGTGTGTGATATAGCACAGTGACGTGCCTTCCGGCCGTTTGAAACTGCATGATTGGCTTGGTGAGGCCAGGAGTTTTATACTCTTTAGTCACAAAAAGATAAAATCCTAGTCCTTTTCGTGACCAACTTTTGAACTAATTGTCGTACAATTATTAAAATTATATCTCCAGAAAGCTCGTCTTCTCAACGTCAAATGATCTCATTGCACATAATAATCGATCGTGCAATTCTGAGATATTAATTAATTTGTAGTCTTCAGCTGCGTGGGTGTTGCTGTTCATTTTTATAATTCCCCACTCCTCTGGTATCAGTGAATCCCCGATGACGTATACTGCGTTTGCAGTTTTTTTCTGGGCAATTATTACAAGGTTTTTCTTTACACAAAAATCTCTAATCCGAAATGATTCACAGTCCAGTGATTATTTACTTATTTTTATTCCTGAAAATGGGTTAAATTTAATTATTCTTCTTCTAGCACATCGGCGGTGTTGCCGTTTTCCTGCAAGCTAAGCGGGATTTCCGAGTCACGCTTCTCTGTCTCACAGTAAAAATTTTCCACTCGTTCTATTAATATCCATGACTGGCTCCTTCTGAATGTCAAGAGGCATGATCTCATCTCCTGAACACCTGGTCCTCGTTGCTTGCACAAAGTTAGGCTAGAATCCTGGCTTGAAATTTCTCTATGTTACATTAGAAACTGTATGTTTCTTTCATTCCTTCCCCAAATACATGGATTCGACCCCTTTTGAGCCAATGGTACATGGGTTCATCTCTCCCCTCCTTAGGTAAATAAATTTTCGAAAAAAAATTGAGAAAATTTATTTCAATTAATATTATCTTTCTTTATTCGTCGAAGCCATCATAACGTTATCCGTACCTTCTGTTTCTTTTATTTCTTTAAGGTCATATCCGGTAATTGTGTAGGTTGGGTACGCTCTGTCCCTACCCTTTCTTTCCTTTTCCTTCATTTGTCTGGACTTCAAGTCTCCAGAACCTCATTCTTCTTTACGGGTGTGGTCTATCCCTACCCGTTTCCTTATTTCATCATTCTCCTTTCTTAAACTGAAATTTTCTTCTTCAACAAAAGCAATTATTTATTTTATTTCCCAATATAATTTCTCCAATTCGCATTCGCACTCGAATGCTTGAGCTCTGTTTCCTTTTTCTTCTTTATTCTCGTCTCTATCTAAAGTGGATTCCTCATCTCTAAATTGTTCCATAACCAGGGCTTGTTCATTGGCTTCATCGAAGTTTTCGGGAGGGTAATATACTTTCAAATTCGCTGAATTCATGGTCACTTCGTGATTCGTTTCACAGTGCCGAATTCTATAGGCATTATTTCTCAAATCTCTGATTATTTGATACGGTCCGTGGTACATTTTCTGGAACTTTTTGTACACGCGGTTCCCTGGATCCGAAATGGCTGGTCTTTTTACTAATACCATTTCCCCTGCTAATAGTGGCCGATGATACCTCTTGTGCCTATTTCTTCTCTACCTCCTGTCGGCTTGAGCTTTTAGATGCTCAAAGGCTCTTCTAATACGTACATCTCTTCCAGGCTGAGCGTCTGCTGGCCTAGGAATAACCAGACTCCAAGGTCTTTCTGGTTGCTCATTCCGATGTAACGTTATTGGTATCTCTCCCGTAGATTCATGGATAGTATTGTTTATACAAAATTCGATAATATCCAAGATATCTATCCACTTCCAATTTTCTTCGGCACAGTATATTCTACAATACTTGGCCGTCTCCCTCGTCACTCTTTCTACAGGATTTGCCTCAGGATGGCGAATACTTGACAAAATCTGACGTATTCCAAGTCTTTCTAATTCTTGTCTGAACTCTACACTGGTGAAACAACTACCATGATCCGACAACAAGTTCTCAGGGTTTCCCAGAATCGGTATCACTTTTTCTTTGAGTCGTTTTAACACCTGTTTGGTACTAGTCTTCTGTATGGGAGCAAGGACAACCATTTTAGTGAAGACATCCATAGCCACCATTATGTGTCGATTTCCTCTTCTTGCCTTGGGCAAAGGTCCAAAATTATCAATAGAGATGATTTGACCTGGCCTCTCGGGTAACAATGGTATAGGCTTTTGTCTCATCAGAAATGCATTTGGTTTGATCCTTTGACATAGATCACATGTCTTTATGGTGTCCCTTACAGTTTCTCTCAGTCTCGGCCATACAAATGCTTCTTTCAGCATCGAGACTGTTTTGTCGACTCCCATATGTCCGAACGATCTATGGGCTAACCATACTATTTTCCTCTGCAAAATTGCAGGTACAACAATCCTTAATCGTGTATGGTCAGAGTCCACAAACTTATATAATAATCCATTATAAAATGTGTAATCTTGAGCTATCTTATTAGCTTCCGTGTACGCTGGTGTTCCCCTTATCAAACTTCCTTCAAGGAAAGATATGAGCATGTTCATCCATGGATCCTCACGTTGCCGTTGACTAATGCTTCTTAACTCATTTAGAGTACGCTGATCCCTGTCTTCCAAATCAATAGCCATTACTTCCTCTTCTGTGGACTCTGGCTGTCTACTTAAATAGTCTGGAACTATATTTTCTTTTCCAGGGCAGTATTCTATCTTTACATCAAACTGTTGAATATATAAAGCCCAACGCATCAACCTTTGACTGGATAAATCAGTCTTCATCAAAAAGGTTAAGGCTTTATGATCCGTTCTCAAAGTGACTTGAAACCCATATACGATCTTTCGCCAATATTGCAGCGCGTGCAATATCGCTAACAGCTCGATTTCGCTGATCGTATAATTTTTCTCGTGTGGTTTCAGTCTCCGACTTGTGAAGGCTAGATAGTTTTTCTTATCAGGGTTATCCGGGTTTTCCTGATATAGCATTGCCCCTATTCCAATCTGGGATGCGTCTGTTTGAATGATAAATCTCTGATTAAAATCAGGATATCCTAGCTTCACATAGTTTAAGAGCATTTCCTTGGCCTCCACAAATGCTTTTTCTGTTTCCTCCGTCCATTTCCACTTGCCCCCCTTCTTCAGAAGGTCCTGTAGTGGTGCAACAGTTTTTGTGTATGATGGACAATGTCCTGAGAAGAATCCAATCAATCCCAAAAACTGGCGAACGTTCTTCACCTTCGAAGGCCTTGGAAAATCTCTTATCGATTCTAATTTGCATGGATTTGGTTTAACACCATCCTTGTCAATTACATGCCCTAAAAAGGTTACTTGTCTTTGACAAAAATTTGACTTCTTTAAATTGATTTTAAAATTAGCCCCTCTTAAGTCTTCCAATAATTTCTTCAATTTTTCTAAATGTTCCTCAATGTTCTCCGAGGTAAGCAAAATATCATCCACATAACGGATAGTGCAATCTTTCACTTCCTCTGACAGGTTTCGATCAAGCGCTCTTATTAAGGCAGATCCTGCGATCTTCAATCCAAACGGATATCTTCTAAAACAATATGTTTGTTGGTCGAACTGAAATCCAGTTAACAGGCTGGTTTTCTCTTCCAGTTCGAGATGATGATACGAAGAAGTCATGTCAATATTTGTGAAAATCTTCTTGCCTTTGAATTTCCTCAGTATTTCTTTTATGTGTGGTGCCGAATCATTTTCTGGTATGATTTTTGCATTTAAATTTCTGGCATCTAGACACACCCTTACTGAGCCATCCGGTTTACTCACAATCACTAATGGACTAACATATGGTGTCGCCATCTTTTCTATAACACCTGCATTCATCATCTCCTGCAGTGTTTTCTTCGTTTGTGGGTAATGTTTTTCCGCAACCGGGTATGGTTTTTGTCTGAACGGTGCCCAATCATTAACTTGGAACGCGTATTTAAAATTTTCAATCTTCCCTGGCTTGGAATCAAATACGTCCCTAAAATTCAATAATAATTTCTTTAATTGTTCCTTGTTTTCGAGGTTAACTTTAGTTTCCTCTACTTTACCTGACAGGTTGGTCTCGAACTCAGTTTCCAAATCATCTTCGAGTTCTATGTTGAGGACTTCAAATATCCTTTCTATGTCCTTACAACTTTCTTCCGTTACTTCTTCCACATGCCATACCTGTTCTCCTATTTTCGCATCCTGTTCCTGTAGGTTAATGTTTTGTTCATCCACATCCTCTCTTTGGATTCTAATGCAGTTTTGCGCTAGGTCTATAATGACCTTGTTCTCACGGATAAAATCAATACCTAATATGACATTATACGGTAATTGATTTACCAGCAAAAAGCATTGCGAAATTTCAGCGTTACCCATGATCAGATCAATGTATACCTGAAATTTACATGTTAAAGATTTCTCAGGGATAATCCCCTTAATCTTTACACTTGATTTGGGAATTTTTAATACGCGGCCTCTTGTTTCCGATTCATTCAGAAGGGGTTGCGTAATTAAACTTATTGTGGATCCGGTATCAATTAATGCCCTGACCAGTAATCCTTCTATCCTTAGCATAATTATGGGTAATTCTCTTTTGATAGGTGGGATTCCTTCCACCTCCTCATTAATTAGCTCATCTGGTCTTGCTATCCAATTCACAATTTCTACCTCCTCCCAGCTCCTGGTATGTTTCCACTTTTGACGATTTAAATTTGGATTTTATTTTTATCCTGAGGGCTTCCATTCCCCTCATTCTTTATTTGAGCTTGTAGTTCCAAGCTTTGAGCTCCGTCTAGTCGGTCGGGTGATTTCCGGTTCTTGATTGCCTCACTCCAACGGTCTTTTTGCCTTTCAGGTTCGTCTGGTCGTTCGTTCATGTAACGAAGACTTTCCTGATATCTCTCCTCTATTTCGGCCCGATATTCATCATCCCTATCCTCTGGCCTTACGTTCCTTCTGGGATAATTCTCCCATTTCTTTCTGTTTTCTTGCCTCTGATGGTTATTGTTATAGGGTCGGCTCTCTTGTTGCCTATAACCCGTATTCCTAGGATTTCTTCCTCGATATCCCCCTCTGTAGTATGGCTGTATTCCTCTAGGCTCTTGGTGCCCGTACTCTCGACCTAGTCCTTGAGTATCAGTACTAGTGGACTGATTCCTGGTCGATGGTTTTTCTCTGGTTTCCTGACTGCTGGCCATGTGTACCTGTTCAGTCTGTCTTTGATGCCTAGGAGTTACGTGTGACGTCGTCATATCAAATTGACGTAATACACTCTCCACTTCCACAGCACTTCTGGCTTTGGATGAGATTAACAGCCTCTGGATCTCATATGGAAGTTGTCTTGCAATGGCGGCACACAGGTCGTTCTCAGCTGGAGCAATGTCAAGTTCCCGGAATTTACACAGCTGAGCGGTGAAAAATTCTGAGTACTTAGTTGGTGCATTTGTGCTGTACTTCCTAGAGTACAGATCTAGCCTCAAATTCTCTTGGACGTCTGCTGCCCAATATCGTTTTAAAAAGGCTTCTCTAAAGCCTTCCACCGTATCAAAGGTGTACCTGAAGCTTCTGAACCAAGTAAGACAATCACCTGCCAACAGTTTCTCAATTGCTCTCAGTCTCCGATCCTGAGGAACTCTCATTTCGTTTAAGTATTCTGCGACTTCCTTTAACCAGTATTTTGGAGTAATTGACATGTTATTACCCGTAAACTTTACCGGTCTGTCCTCATTCGACTTAATGATGTTTATTATCTGGCCATTTGCCTGATTCGTGTACGGGGTTGACATCGCCATCGGATATCCTGGGTTCTTATAAGGGCTCTCTCCTCCTAAGTCCCTATCTGTATCGGTGCCTTGTTCACGGGAATCTACCCATCCTGTCTTTGGAAACTCCTCCTGATTCTCAAATTCTAATTTCCTTTCTCTTCGGGCACTTTCCTCATTAGCCATGAGTTGAATTTCCATTTGACTGTTCTTTTGTTCAGTCCTTTCCAACTGGGATCCTAATTCATTTTGAATTCTTTCCTGATTTTTCTTACTAGTTTCCAGTTCTCGTTTGAGTTGGAATTTCTCATCCCTGAAGCTATCCCTGATTTCATTTAGGTGTTCTTCTACCTCTTTCTTGATGACCATGACCTGTTCTGTTATAATTTCTGGTTTAACGTCACCTCTGGTATCTAGGTCTTCTCGTATTTCTTTTATTTTCTTCTCCATCTCTCTTTGTCCTTTGACCATATCTACTTTAATTCCTTCAAGCTTTTCCTCAGTTTTCCCTTGACTCTTATATAATTTCATCACTTCATCTTGGACCTGGTTAACTTCAGTATGAGTTTTTCCTACTTGGACCTTTAATGTTCCAATGGTTTCCTGAACATCATTAATACCCTGACTTATTTCATCTATCTTATGGGTACTTTCCTTATTTTCGTCCTCTCGTTGTTTTCTTTCACTCTGGAGATGCCCCTCGTATATACCTAATCTTCGATTTATTTCACCCTCGTACTTCTTTAAGTTCTCATCTACCTGCCCGGTAAAATGATCAAATTGCTCTTTCCTATTCTTCGCATCTTCCTGATTCTGAATTCTCATATCATTTACTTCGGTCTGAACTACATCGATTTTGTTCTCGAGGGTTCCTACCTTCTCCTCAACCCTTCCAAATCGGGTTCCTAGCTCATTCACACTTTCTTTTATCTCATCCCGGGATGTTTTACAGATATCGCTGTTAGTTTCTATCTGATTTTTTAATTCGTTGTACACCCCTTGGATCTGGGTTACAAGTTTCTTTTCACATGCCTCTACATTTTCTTTACATGCTTTTTCCATGCTATTTAATTTAGTTTCTATAGAACCAAATTTACCTCCTAAATTTTTAAAGTTTTCTTGACACTTAATTTGGGATTCTACCATACTTTCATTCAAGGTATCTATTTGGGCTTGCAATCCTGACTGAAGTGCCCCCTTTTCCTTTTCAATTTTACTTGTGATTTCCCCTTTTAAATCATTTAATTTCTTCCCAAACCCCGTGTCAAAACCTTGAAATTTGTTATCCATTGTCCCTTCTATTTCAGCCTTCAGTGCTGATAAATGGTTTGAATTTTCTGTTTACAGATATCGCTGTTAGTTTCTATCTGATTTTTTAATTCGTTGTACACCCCTTGGATCTTGCTTTCTATCTCAGCCGTCAGTACATCATTATTTGCTCTACTGTCGGCTTTTATAGATTCTAACGTCTCATCTTTTGCAGCTTTCAACTGTTCTGCAATGTTATCCCCATTTTCTGTTTTCATCTTTTCTATCTCAGCCTTCAATTCCTTATTCATTTTTATACCGTCGGCCTCGATAGTTTCTAATTTAGTTCCCATGTTATCACTATTTGTTTTTAGTGACTCTAAACTTTGATTCATGGATCCTAACTTTTGGTTATTTTCCTCCTGTTGGATGTCCAACTTATTCAAACTCTCATTTATGGATCCTAAATCCCTTTTATTTTCACTCTGTTGGCTATCCAACTGATTCAAACTCTCATTTATGGATTCGAACTCTTTTTTATTTTCATCCTTTTGGAGGCCCAATATATTGTCTATCGTTCCCAATTTATTGTTTATGGCCTCCAAGAGCCGTTGCATCTCTTCACTCAATGCCATCTTATTAGAATATAGTGGGCTACTCATGCCACATCGCTAGTACATGCTTGAGAGATGGTAATCTGAACCATTGTGTCCCACTTTCTTCAAAAATTTACTTTGGTACGGGGTTTTACTACAGAGTACCCTTTTGATATCTTTATTCAAACTCAGAAACCTTTATGGAAGTATTTAAAATTCAAAATTTCGAAAAACTATTTTTTTTTCAAAAAATGAAAATTTTGATTTTTCGAGAAAACTCGGGTTTTCCCTAGGAAAACTCAGCCCTGCGTACTGGGCGCCAAAAAGATTTAGTTTTCTGGGGGGTTGTTTGATTCAGGGCTGCTCGGTGCGAGTTTCTAGGGACCCATGCGGTCAGTTAACATTATACGTTGTAGCTACTCCTATCATTACTTTACTTTTACATGAATTGACCGTCTTTAGTGTTCCTCTAATCATTAATCCAAGCACAGTACTTCTATTCCCCCCCCCCCCCTGTGCCCTTTCAGCAAGAAATATGCAAATCACAGTATGCCAGCATTGCTCAATTCGGGATTTTCGTGGTTGCAGTAAGTTCTCCCACTCTGTGACTTACACATTTTGGATTAAATAGAGGATACACTTGCAAAAATAACAACAAAATCAACTCCTATTTTAACACATTTAATTAATCAAAATTATGGCGCTACAAACAATAAAACAAATAAACTACTGACCAATATCTTTCTACTTGTTCAAAGTGAACAAGGAATAACATAATAATTAAACAAATATTCTATTAAAACACATGGTTTCCTTTAAAACCAACCATTCATAATTATTTTTACTTCCATAAAGTACCTATCTTAAAGTTCCATATAACTACGAGCTCCTCTGGCTCGATACTTTCCAATAATAATGGTGTCATTCCTTTGTACACCTCAAGAACTATTTTTATCTTTTCTTATCATCAAAACAAATATATAATTACATTTAAAATTACATGTTAATTATCTACTTCAATATTTGGGCACTTCACATGTTCTCAGCATTTACCATCTCCCTCAAATTTTACAAATTCATCACGGTGATCGGGAAAATATTTGTGTACTCCAGAGTTATAAAGATTACTTGACAAAGTCAAAAACTATGATTACTCCAGGAACCTAGTTATCTTCATTTAACTCGTGGAATCTTACTTCCATACACAATACAATAGGGATTGTTATTTATTTTATTTGTCTTACAAGACCATTATCACATAAGAAAACTACGATCTGAACTGGCAAGCGGTAATATCAATCTACAAGGACCTCGGTTCAACGCCCGGGTCATTAACAACTTTTAAACACTCACGGTGTAATATTTACTTCTTCCAGACGGCCTTCACCCACCCCTCCTGCTCCTAGGGTCTGACCGTAATACTTGAGCGTGATTTACGACTGTGAGGGAAACTTCCCGTTTTAGTCTGCGGGTGGAGCTCTCCTCAATGCTTTTAAACAAACCTTCCTTTCATGTCAGTTCTTTGGGGAGACTTGGCATTCTACTTCTCGTTTTACTTTCAACAATATTATTGGGCTCATAAACCACTTTCGTAACCTTGGCATTTATTAATTATGAAGGGTCCTCGTTGATTGGGAAGAGTAATACACATTCTACGACGAATAATTAGGGGCTTCAACAACAAGAGGATTCTAGGTTCGAATCTCTTAACATGCCTCGGGAACCATTCCCATATTGGAGGACTTATACAAAATGCGATTTAGGGTCGGCCGTGGCCTACATGACCTACGCTCAATAATACCATACATTTGCTCCCTTTTACATAATAACACACACATGGCCTCGTGATCTACGTCACAATTAGAGGACTTACAACATATCTCAATTCACTGCAATCAACTACCCCTCATAAGTAATTTACCAAGTACATTTAACTTCTACGCATTCCTAGCGTGACTTTTTATTTTAATTGCGTTCCATTGCGCTATACAGTATTTTACAGCCTATCGTCTTCCAAAGAACTGATAAATTCCATAGTAACAATTGATACATATCTCAATTTTTTTGTATTAATCTTTTCCTTTGACAATAAATCGCTCTATTTTAAGAACATGCATTAACATCACGTCTTATACTTTTATTAAGGCTCCAACGCTCTTATGTTCATATCATTCAATTTGATCTTGATTTATATTTCTTTATCTTGTTATTATTATTATTATTATTATTCATATCATATCTTCATTCCTTACAAAAGCTCAAAAGCTATTTCTTTTATATAATTCAAATTTACCTTTATTTAAATATCTTTCATGATAATTATTATTATTACGCTTGCTTTTATAACATTCGTCAAATACACTGACCTTTTATTCATACATTTCCTCTACAGGATTTATTCTTTCACATAATTATTTATAATTTTTCAAACTTTATTTTTGTTCAGACCGCGTTCTTATTTGGTTATTATTTATTTAGAAACATCCCTTTTACTCAAACTCCGGTGGATTTGTACACAATCATTTCCCCCGACACCAAAACATAATGAAAATCTTTACTCACATGTTTTTAGGTCGTTTTCTGACCTTTCTCCTCGTGCGATGCGTCATTTTGCCCACTTTTTAACTTACTCCATCTTGTACAAATTCATTGCATGTACAGACATATCTTGACACATATTTAACACGTATACATTTAACACTGACAACATTTAAATACACTGGTGTATCCGTTTAGAACACACAATAAAAACACTGAAAAATATATTACTTTTAACACAAAATCTTGATATATTTACACTTCACAATTTCTGATCACTAGGCCGCTATTTAAGCCTATCACATGTGACCTCTTGATCTCCCGTCTCCAAGGGTGAAATTTAGTAATGTCGGCTTCCTGTCCTCTCTGAATGTGAAAGTCTCGAAACATCTAATTCCTCCCTGCAATAGCACTCCTTCGAATCCCGTTCTTGACGATCTGCTATTTCTCTGACACGACGGCTCCCCTTGATCTTATCGAAAGTCAGTTCTGTTCGCGGTCCCCTCGATCATCTTTCGGTGACCTATAGATTTTTTAACAACTAATGCTTCTCGAGTCTTAGTGCTTTTGAATAGTTCGTCTGCCTTCTTGAAACAGACATTGAAACTATAGAAACAATGTCTGTAGTTTCCTTTCTTCTTTGCTTATTCGGTTCTCGCACTTCTAATTGTTCTAGACTACGTTGCGAACCTTATTCTGTTTTTCCCTGCTCGGGTTCTTTAAATTGGATAAAATGTTTATCTCGATGTTTCGGTACTTCCGTACGTTATGATACTTTTGGTCGTTTCACTTATCACCCTGAATCCTAAGTTCTCAGCCTGCTTTGACTGTATTTTTATGAACTTTTACGGTGAACTTTGTACTGTCGGACCTAAATCCTGTAACTAGGATTTTCCTAATTTTCAACACGGTGATTCTGTAATGTTACCTCTTTACAACTCCTTACGGAGGCACGTGAATTATTGATACCGCGATGCCCGTGGCTATCGGATATTTTCTATGCGATGTGATACAGCGTTTTCCCCCCATGGAAAGCTGGTATACTGTCTTCGGTGTGTTTCAGCGTACTGATGCAAAGTAACGCCCCCTGGGCTATCGGAAACTGCATTCGGTGTGTGATGTAGCACAGTGACGTGCCTTCCGGCCGTTTGAAACTGCATGATTGGCTTGGTGAGGCCAGGAGTTTTATACTCTTTAGTCACAAAAAGATAAAATCCTAGTCCTTTTCGTGACCAACTTCTGAACTAATTGTCGTACAATTATAAAAATTATATCTCCAGAAAGCTCGTCTTCTCAACGTCAAATGATCTCATTGCGCATAAGAATCGATCGTGCAATTCTGAGATATTAATTAATTTGTAGTCTTCAGCTGCGTGGGTGTTGCTGTTCATTTTTATAATTCCCCACTCCTCTGGTATCAGTGAATCCCCGATGACGTATACTGCGTTTGCAGTTTTTTCTGGGTAATTATTACAAGGTTTTTCTTTACACAAAAATCTCTAATCCGAAATGATTCACAGTCCAGTGATTATTTACTTATTTTTATTCCTGCAAATGGGTTAAATTTAATTATTCTTCTTCTAGCACATCGGCGGTGTTGCCGTTTTCCTGAAAGCTAAGCGGGATTTCCGAGTCACGCTTCTCTGTCTCACAGTAAAAATTTTCCACTCGTTCTATTAATATCCATGACTGGCTCCTTCTGAATGTCAAGAGGCATGATCTCATCTCCTGAACACCTGGTCCTCGTTGCTTGCACAACGTTAGGCTAGAATCCTGGCTTGAAATTTCTCTATGTTACATTAGAAACTGTATGTTTCTTTCATTCCTACCCCAAATACATGGATTCGACCCCTTTTGAGCCAATGGTACATGGGTTCACTATGTTCTCTGCTATGTTGCTCAATTACAATATAAACATAGGGCCAGTCCGGGATTTGAACCTGGTCGTCTCCAACCCTAAAAGTGAAACACACCCTAAGACCAAAAGGCCGTGAATATGTAGTCCTAACTACTATGTACACTACCTGGTTAGTCAATTAGAATATAAATCAAGGGCCAGTCCGGGATTTGAACCCGGGACTTCTCGCACCCGAAGCAAGAATCATACCCCTAGACCAACTGGCCGTTAGTGTGAAGTCCTACTTACTGTGTTTTCTCATTTGCTAGTCAATTATGATGTAAACAAAGGGCCAGTCCGGGATTTGAACCGGAGACCTCTCGCACCCTGAGCGAGAATCATACCCCTAGACCAACTGGCCGTTCATGAGGAGCCCTATCTACTATTTACTCTGCTATGTTGCTCAATTACAATATAAACATAGGGCCAGGCCGAGATATGAACCCGGGACCTCTCGCACCCAAAGCGAGAATGATACCCCTAGACAAACTGGCCGTTCGTGTGGAGCCCTATTTACTATGTACCATGCTTAGCTAGTCATTTACAATATAAACATAGGGCCAGTCCGGGATTTGACCCCGGGACCTCTCGCACCCAAAACGAGAATCATACCCCTAGACCGACTTGCCGTTCGTGTGAAGACCTATCTACAATCTACTCGCTTGGCTGTAAATTACAATATAAACTTAGGGCCAGTCCGGGATTTGAACCCGGGACCTCTCGCACCCAAAGGGAGAATCATACCCCTAGACCAACTGGCCGTTAGTGTGGAGTCCTATTTACTGTGTTTTCTCTTTTGCTAGTCAATTATGATGTAAACAGAGGGCCTGTACGGGATTTGAACCGGGGACATCTCGCATCCGAAGCGAGAATCATACCCCTAGACCTGATGGCCGTTAGTGTGAGTCCTATTTACTGCGTACTCTGCTTGGCTAGTCAATTATAATATAAACATAAGGCCACACCGGGACCTCTCGAACCCTAAGCGAGAATCATACCCCTAGACCAACTGGCCGTTCGTGTGGAGTCCTATCTACTATGTACCCTGCTTAGGTAGTCAATTGCAATATAAACATAGGGCCAGACCGGGATTTTCTCTTTTGCTAGTCAATTATGATGTAAACAGAGGGCCAGTACGGGATTTGAACCGGGGACCTCTCGAACCCTAAGCGAGAATCGTACCCCTAGACCAACTGGCCGTTCATGAGGAGTCCTATCTACTATGTACTCTGCTATGTTGCTCAATTACAATATAAACATAGGGCCGGTCCGGGATTTGAACCAAGGACCTCTCGCACCCATAGCGAGAAACATACCCCTAGACCAACTGACCGTTCGTGTTGAGACCTATATACTATGTACACTCCTTGGCTAATCAATTACAATATAAACCTAGGGCAAGTCCGGGATTTGAACCGGGGACCTCTCGCACCCTAAGCTATAATCATACCCCTAGACAAAATGGCCGTTCGTGAGGAGTCCTATCTACTATGTACTCTGCTTTGTTAATCAATTACAATAGAATTATAGGGCCAGTCCGGGATTTGATCCTGGATCTCTCGAACCATAAAAGTGGAACACACCCCAACACCAACTGGCCATGAATGTGTAGTCCTATCTACTGTGTACATGGCCTGGTTAGTCAATAAAAATAAAAATATAGGGCCAGTCAGGGATTTGAACGCGGGACCACTCGCAACCTAAGTTAGAATCATCCACCTAGACCTACTGGCGTTAGTGTGGATCCCTATTTACTATGTACTCTCCTTGGATAGTCAATTACAATGTAAACAAAGGGTCAGTCCGTGATTTGACCCGGGACCTCTCGCACCCTAAACGAGAATCATACCCCTTGACCAACTGACCGTTCGTGTGGAGTCCTATCAACTATGCACTCTGTTTGGCTAGTCAATTACAATATAAAAATAGGGCCAGTCAGGTATTTGAACCCGGGACCTCTCGCACTCAAAGCGAGAAACATACCCCTAGACCTACTGGCCGTTAGTGTGGACTCGTATCTACTATGTACTCTGCTTGGCTAGTCGATTACAATATAAATATGAGGCCAGCCTGGGATTTGAACCCGGTACCTCTCGCACCCAAAGCGAGAATCATACCCCTAGACCTACTGGCCGTTCGTGTGGAGTCCTATCTACTATGTACTTTGCTATGGTAGTCAATAACAATAGAATGAATGGGCCTGTCCCAGATTTGAACCTGGACCTCTCCAACCCTAAAAGTGAAACACCCTAAGACCAACAGGCCGTGAATGTGTAGTCCGAAATACTATGTACACTACCTCGTTAGTCAATTACAATATAAACGTAGGGCCAGTCCGGGATTTCAACCCGGGTCCTCTCGCACCCTAAGCGAGAATCGTACCTCTAGACCAACTGGCCATTTATGAGGAACCCTATCTACTATGTACCCTGCTATGTTGCTCAATTACAATATAAACATAGGGCCGATCCGGGATTTGAACCAAGGACCTCTCGCACCCAAAGCGAGAATCATACCCCTAGACCAACTAGCCGTTCTTGTGGAGACCTATATATTATGTACTCTCCTTGGATAGTCAATTACAATATAAACCTAGGACCAGTCCGGGATTTGAACCCGGGACCTCTCGCACCCTCTAGCAATAATCATACCCCTAGACAAAATGACCGTTCGTGAGGAGTCCTATCTACTATGTACTCTGCTTTGTTAATCAATTACAATAGAATTAAAGGGCCAGTCCGGGATTTGAACCTAGACCTCTCCAACTCCCAAAGTGAAACACACCCTAAGACCAACAGGCAGTGAATGTGTTGTCCGAAATACTATGTACACTACCTCGTTAGTCAATTACAATATAAATGTAGGGCCAGTCCGGGATTTGAACCCGGGTCCTCTCGCAACCGAAGCGAGCATCATGCCTCTAGAACAACTGGCCTTTCGTGAGGAGTCTTTGCTATGTTAGTCAATTACAATATAAACATAGGGCCAGTCCGGGTTTTGAACCCGGGACTTCTCTCACCCAAAGCGAGAATCATACCCCTATATACGCTGCCTGGTTAGTCAATTAGAATATAAACGTAGGGCCAGTCCGCGATTTTACCCAGGGACTTCTCGCACCCAATGCGATAATGATACCCCTAGACCACCAGGCCGTTCGTGTCGAGTCCTATATAGTATATACTCTGCTTGGCTAGTCAATTACAATATAAACATAGGGCCAGTCCGTGATTTGAACCCAGGACCTCTCGCACCCTAAGTGAGAATCATAGCCCTAGACCAACCGGCCGTTCGTGTGGAGTCCTAACTACTATATACTCTGCTATGTTAGTCAATTACAATATAAACATAGGGCCAGTCCGGGATTTGAACTCATGACCTCTCGCACTCTAAGCGAGAATGATATCCCTAGACCAACAGGCCCTTTATGAGGAGCCCTATCTACTATGTATTCAGCTATGTTGCTCAATTACTATATAAAAATAGGGTCAGTCCGATATTTAAACCCGCGACTTCACGCACCCAAAGCGAGAATCATACCCCTAGACCAACTGGCCGTTCGTGTGGAGTCCTATCTACTATATACTCTGCTATGTTAGTCAATTACAATATAAGCATAGGGCCAGTCCGGGATTTGAACACGGGACCTCTCGCACCCTAAGCGAGAATCATACCCCTAGACCAACAGGCCGTTTATGAGGAGCCCAATCTACTATGTACTCTGCTATGTTGCTCAATTACAATATAAAAATAGGGTCATTCCGAGATTTAACCCCGGGACCTCACTCACCCAAAACGAGAATTATACCCCTAGACTAACTGGCCGTTCCTGTGGAGTCCTATCTACTATATACTCTGCTATGTTAGTCAATTACAATATAAACATAGGGCCAGGCCGGGATTTGAACCGGGGAACTCTCGTGCCCACAGCGAGAATGATACCTCTAGACCAACTGACCGTTCGTGTGGGGACCTTTCTACTATCTACTGTGCTTGGCTAGTCAATTACAATATAAACATAGGGCCAGTCCGGGATTTGAACCCGGGACCTATCGCACCCAAAGCGACAATCACACTTCTAGACCAGCTTGCCGTTCGCGTGCAGTCCTATCTACTATGTACCCTGCATGGCTAGTCAATTACAACATAAACATAGGGCCAGTCCGGGATTTGAACCCGGGACCTCTCGCACCCAAAGCGAGAATCATACCCCTAGACCAACTGGCCGTTCGTGTGGAGACCTATCTACTATCTACTCTGCTTGGCTAGTCAATTACAATATAAACATAGGACCAATCCGGGATTTGAACCCGGGACCTCTCGCACCCTAAGCGATAAACATACCCCTAGACCAACTGGCCGCTTATGAGGAGTTCTATCTACTATGTACTCTGCTATGTTGCTCAATTACAATATATACATAGGGCAAGTCCGGGATTTGAACCCGGGACTTCTCTCACCCAAAGCGAGAATCATACCCCTAGACCAACTGGCCGTTCATGATGAGTCCTATACCCTATATACGCTGCCTGGTTAGTCAATTAGAATATAAACGTAGGGCCAGTCCGCGATTTTACCCAGGGACTTCTCGCACCCAATGCGATAATGATACCCCTAGACCACCAGGCCGTTCGTGTCGAGTCCTATAGAGTATATACTCTGCTTGGCTAGTCAATTACAATATAAACATAGGGCCAGTCCGGGATTTGAACTCATGACCTCTCGCACCCTAAGCGAGAATCATATCCCTAGACCAACAGGCCGTTTATGAGGAGCCCTATCTACTATGTATTATGCTATGTTGCTCAATTACTATATAAAAATAGGGTCAGTCCGAGATTTAAACCCGGGACTTCACGCACCCTAAGCGAGAATCATAACCCTAGACCAACTGGCCGAGAATGTGTAGTCCTAACTAATATGTACACTACCTGGTTAGTCAATTAGAATATAAATCAAGGGCCAGTCCGGGATTTGAACACGGGACTTCTCGCACCCGAAGCAAGAATCATACCCCTAGACCAACTGGCCGTTAGGGTGGAGTGCTATCCACAATGTACTCTGTTTGGCTAGTCAATTACAATATAAACATAGGGCTAGACCGGGACCTCTCGTACCCTAAGCGAGAATCGTACCCCTAGACCAAGAGGCCGTTAATGTGGAGTCCTATTTACTGTGTTTTCTCCTTTGCTAGCCTATTATGATATAAACAGGGGGCCAGTCCGGGATTTGAACCCGCGACCCCTCGCACCCTAAGCGAGAAACATACCCCCTAGACCAACTGGCCATTTATGAGGAGCCCTATCTACTATGTTCTCTGCTATGTTGCTCAATTACAATATAAACATAGGGCCAGTCCGGGATTTGAACCTGGACCTCTCCAACCCTAAAAGTGAAACACACCCTAAGACCAAAAGGCCGTGAATATGTAGTCCTAACTACTATGTACACTACCTGATTAGTCAATTAGAATATAAATCAAGGGACAGTCCGGGATTTGAACCCGGGACTTCTCGCACCCGAAGCAAGAATCATTCCCCTAGACCAAGAGGCCGTTAATGTGGAGTCCTATTTACTGTGTTTTCTCATTTGCTAGTCAATTATGATGTAAACAAGGGGCCAGTCCGGGATTTGAACCGGAGACCTCTCGCACCCTGAGCGAGAATCATACACCTTGACCAACTGGCCGTTCATGAGGAGTCCTATCTAACATGTACTCTGCTATGTTGATCAATTACAATTTAAACATAGGGCCAGGCCGGGATATGAACCCGGGACCTCTCGCACCCAAAGCGAGAATGATACCCCTAGACCAACTGGCCGTTCGCGTGTAGTCCTATTTACTATGTACCCTGCTTAGCTAGTCAATTACAATATAAACATAGGGCCAGTCCGGAATTTCGTGTGGAGACCTATCTACTATCTACTCTGCTTGGCTAGTCAATTACAATATAAACATAGGGCAAGTCCGGGATTTGAACCCGGGACCTCTCACACCCAAAGCGGGAATCATACCCCTAGACCTACTGGCCGTTAGTGAGGCGTCTGGGTAGATTATTGGCTGAGGAATAACCTAACCACCAAGGGAAGATGATAAAGAAAAGGAGGTGGGTTTCGGACTGGAGAGAAAGGATAGTGAAATTGAGGAGAGTCCCACAAAAGTTATAAATTTAACTTTAAGTACACTCTAAGGCGGTTGCCACTGCAAATCCGCTCTCTGATACCTAAAGTGGGTAAGGACCTGGTCGAAGCTAACGGGAACCGCAGCTAGGATTTGGGCGGTTTGCAAGAGAATGGCTTTAGCATATTCCCTCTCAAGCATGCATATGTCTACTATGTGGAAGGGTGATGGTCTGGCAAGACAGAGAGTAACATAACTTATTGTATGTCTGTTCAAAGGAATTCGTTTGGAACAAGTAATTCGAAGAATGCCAATACTTTGAATTGATTTCGATATTTCCAGTTTTCGAAGTTGTAGAGTTCTTGAAAAGAGACCAATTGCTTCCAAGAAGGATAGTAATAAAAGAATTATGCCTTTGGGAATAAAGTTGGTAAATGAACCAATAGTTGCATTTGGAAATGGCTAAGCTTTTATCCAGCAAGGAGCCGACTAAAAGTTTAGGCAAAGAGAAACACTTATCTTTTGGAAAACCAACCATAAGTTTTTTGGAGGGGATCTCCACAAGCAGGAGGCTGGCGTAGCGAGCTGTACTTGCCTTACTGGCCAGTTAGAATTAGCTCTTGAAGCTAAGAGAGACTTTACTAAGATAACCACTAAGAGTTCTTGCTCAAATGCAACAAGTGGTGAAAGCCCTATCAATAGATTTAATGGCATTAAGTAGGAAGAGCCAAGGAAGACAGGATCTTGCCTAACCGTTGTATTAGAGAAATGATGAGTCAAAAAGGAAAGTTTGAATTTATTTAAAAATGCAAAAAAGTCTAATAAATTTAACAAGTATATAGTTTCAATTCTTGTTAACAATTTGGGGTCGCAGACCTCCTAACATTTAAAGTTTGCTCCAGGCAATTAACAATTCTTTAGGTTTCAAAACTTTATATGTACTAAAATCTTTGTAAGATATAAAAAAGACAAATGAAGTGATTAAAGTTAGACATTAAATCGAGTACAAGGTGTGTACTTTCAGAAATTTCCAAGTACCTATCTTAGAAAAAGTTACAACTTCGAAAATAACAAAAAAAAAGCAGGTAGAATGAAAGAGAAGTTCCTATAACTTCTTATATTTACGCTAAATTACTTTTATAATAGTTATACAAAATAGGACAGGTCACTTACTGTGAAACCTGAAGAGAAAGTCAAACGGAAGGTTCTAGACTTCCTATGTTTAAGTAGGAATCACGAGACAAATGGGGCAAGTTTCCCTTTCGTGAGACCTAAAAACAACTCACTCATGAGCTGAAAGAATTGCATTCCCTAATTAGAAGGGAGAAACAATGTAAGTTTAAAACGTGTACTAGACACGTATTTATGCAGAAGTTAATTAATGTTATATAAGAACAAGATGTTCAGTAAAGAACATATAGCCTACTTTCTCCTAAATGCATGGGTATTGTTATAACTCTTTGTCCTTTTCAAGGAGTATGATTGAATGTTGGTTGTAGTCGTTTAATGAAATACAACGTGCTATAGGGATATTAAACATGAATATGAGGTGCCCTTTGCTAGTGCTACCTCTGTACCAAATTCCGTTCAATTCGGTTTCACCGTGTTTGAATTGATAGGGGGAATTGATTTGCACACATACTTGGCCACCATCTGCAAACTATTGGGCTGATGTTCTTGCAGTTTGGTCAGAATATGTTTCCCACATAAAGATATGGTGTTGCAAAATTTGGTAGAGACTAGATTATTAGGTTAGTCGTAATTACATTTTAGCTTTTAACATTTGGGTGGCCGCGATTACGTTTCCGTCAAGATAGCGGTGATATAAAACATGACACTGAGGTGCCCTTTGCTAGTGCTACCTCTGTACCAAATTTCGTTCATTCGGTTCCACGTGTTCGAATTAATAGGGGGAATCAATTTTGACATAAAGATGGCCGCCATCCGCAAACTATTAGGCTAATGACTTATTCGATTGGTCAAAGGATGCTCCCTCCATAAAGGTATGTAGTTGCAAAATTTGGTAGAGATCGGATGATTAGGTTAATCGTAATTTGATTTAAGCTTTGAACATTCGTGTGGCCGCCATTACGTTTCAGTCAAGATGGCGGCGATATAAAACATGACACTGAGGTGCCCTTTGCTAGTGCTACCTCTGTACCAAATTTCGTTCCATTCGGTTCCACCGTGTTCGAATTAATAGGGAGAATCAATTTTGACATAAAGATGGCCGCCATCCGCAAACTATTAGGCTAATAACCTATTAGATTGGTCAAAGGATGCTCCCTCCATAAAGGTATGTTGTTGCAAAGTTTGGTAGAGATCGGATGGTTATGTTAGTCGTAATTTAACTTAAGCTTTGACCATTTGTGTGGCCGCCATTACGTTTCTGTCAATATGGCGGCGATATAAAACATGACACTGAGATGCCCTTTGCTAGTGCTACCTCTGTACCAAATTTCGTTCCATTCGGTTTCACCGTGTTTGAATTAATAGGGGAATAGATTTTCACACAAAGATGGCCGCCATCCGCAAACTATTAGGCTAATGACCTATTCATTTGGTCAAAGGATGGTTCCTCTATAAGAGTATGTTGTTGCAAAATTTGGTAGAGATGGGATGATTAGTTTAATCGTAATTTGATTTAAACTTTGAACATTTGTGTGGCCGCCATTACGTTTCCGTCAAGATGGCGGCGATATAAAACATGACACTGAGGTGCCTTTTGTTAATGCTACCTCTGTACCAAATTTCGTTCCATTCGGTTGCACCGTGTTCGAATTAATAGGGGGAATCGATTTTCACACAAAGATGGCCGCCATCCGCAAACTATTACGCTGATGACCTATTAGTTTGGTCAAAGGATGCTCCCTCCATAAAGGTAAGTTGTTGCAAAATTTGGTAGAGATCGGATGATTAAGTTAGTCGTAATTTGATTTAAGCTTTGAACATTTGTGTGGCCGCCATTACGTTTCCGTCAAGATGGCGGCGATGTAATACATGACACTGAGGTGCCTTTTGTTAGTACTACCTCTGTACCAAATTTCGTTCCATTCTGTTGCACCGTGTTCGAATTAATAGGGGGAATCGATTTTCACACAAAGATGGCCGCCATCCGCAAACTATTACGGTGATGACCTATTGGTTTGGTCAAAGGATGCTTCCCCGAAATAGGTATGTTGTTGCAAAATGTGGTAGAGATCGGATGATTAGGTTAGTCGTAATTTGATTTAAGCTTTGAACATTTGTGAGGCCGCCATTACGTTTCCGTCAAGATGGCGGCGATATAAAACATGACACTGAGGTGTCCTTTGCTAGTGCTACCTTTGTACCAAATTTCGTTCAATTCGCATTCACCGTGTTCGAATTGATAGGGGGGACAGACATTCAGAGTACACACACTCACACACACACACACACAGACACAGAGAGACACACACACACAGACTCACACACACACATACACACACACAGACAGACACACTTTTTTCGCCCTGTGTTGATCTCATAAGTCTACTTTCATTTTTTGCAAAAATCGAAAGTAGGCTAAAAAGGGGAGAGCACTTCCATAGAGTGACACCTCATTGAAAAAGACCTCAAGTAACAACTTTATTATGGTTTGTTAGTAAGGGGTTTAGGAAAGAGCAACTGAGATGGAAGGTAAATGTTCATGGCCGTATTTATAATAATCGGACGAACGCGACGCGGAAGAAATACTGAAAGAACACTGTTTATCACTATAGTTTGTTGAATGGATGAAAAGTTCACTGTAGTAGCACAAAAGTTTATGGCAAAGGAAGTTATTGCAATGATGAAAAATAATTTGTTGCACTAGGTAGGCGAAAGTCTATTGCTTGAGAAAGTTATGAATTACAATTAAATGCGCCATAGAACATTCCAACGGTGGAAGAAAATTAGCTATTGAGCATTAATTCATAAGGAAGATTCCTCATTTTTTAAATAGTATTCCCACAAGTGAGTGGAAAATACATGATGGCACGACTTGTAGATAGAGTACAGAATCTGGAAGGTTCCAGAACGATCCTAATAGAAGAATAGGGCCAAAACTAATCCAGCGGAGGAACGAGCTTAATATTTTATAGACAGTGGGTAATTCCCACGTTGTGAGAAGATTTCTCATAAGAAATGCTGCTTTCTATTAAGCTTTGCTTAGACAGACAAAAGCTTAACATAGAAAATCACGCGAAGGATGATTATTGCCACAAATAAGTAATCTCACACTGCCTATAAATGATTATTAAAAGCATGTAGATATTAAAACCGATGAAGATGAGGTTAAAACCTGAAGTCTGTACTTATCTTTGCTGCATGGCGAAGGTGAATTTCCCTTTGACGGATAAACTTAAAGTTCCAACATGACGTGGAATCTGAAGAATGCCTCTTAGTTCAGGAGGCTGGCTCTAGTTGAGCCTTGACTGAGTCGACGGCCGACGTACCAGTGAGACATGCTCAGCGAAGCACAGGGGGACCAAGGAAGGGAAAAGCGTGGGGGTAGGAGACAAAAGGAAGACATATAAGCATAACCAACATAAGAAAGTTAAATTCTCTTGAGGAAATGGTCTTCAAAGAGTTGATAGTAGGCGACGCTATCGCAGCCTGGTGGTTGAAAAAGTAGACGAAGTTCTCTTGATCACGGAGATGATAGCTGGCGATGGTGACGAGATCTGGTGGCGAGATGGATATGAAAGTCCTCTTGTACAGGAAAGAATTGAGGAACTTCACAGATTCGCTGCTAGATGACGCTAGGTGGGTCATGGAAGATATATATCTAGAACAGACTCACAAATGGCATAAGAGACATGACCACCAAAGAGAAACTAGAAGATCACTGTTGGTGTTTGAGAAAAGGGAAGGAATGAACAAGCAAAGAGTATTAAAAATATACTCTATCATACCGTGTATTCCAAGAATACACCAGCGTCCTATTTACTATGTACTCTGCTTGGCCAGTCAATTACAATATAAACAAAGGGCCAGAACGGGACCTCTCGCTCTCTAAGCGAGAATCGTACCCCTGGACCAACTGGCCGTTTATGAGGAGTCCTATCTACTATGTACTCTGATATGTTGCTCAATTACAATATAAACATAGGGCCAGTCCGGGATTTGAACCCGGGACCTCTCACACCCAAAGCGAGAATAATACCCCTAGACCAACTGGCCGTTCATGAGGAGTCCTAAACACTATATACTCTGCCTGGTTAGTCAATTAGAATATAAACATAGGTCCAGTCCGCGATTTGAACCAGGGACCTCTCGCACCCAATGCGATAATGATACCCCTAGACCACCTGGCCGTTCGTGTGGAGTCCTATATACTATATACTCTGCTTGGCTAGTCAAACTCTTATATAAAAACAAGTGTCCTGACTGACTGACTGACTGACTCATCATCGCCCAGCCAAAACTATTAAAGTTAGAAACATGAAATTTTGGGGATATGTTCGCGGTAAGTCGAAAACGCGCACTAAGGAAGGATTTTTGGATATTCAGGTTCTAAAGGGGTGTTAAGGGGGTAGACCTGCATTTAATTGAATAACAATATCTCCCGATTGGTTTCATTGGGAGATGTGATATTCGGGATATACACTCATTAAAAATAAGAAGACACGTGTCTGAGGGTTTTTCGATGTGGTGTATATTATGAGGTGAAAGGGGTGAAAAGTGGGGGGTTGAAGGATTCCTAACAGAGCGTGTATCTCTTAAACGACATAGGTGAGGAATTTGAAACTCAGCGGAAAAAATCAGATTAAAAAAATAAGTAAATAGGTGTTTGACAGTTTTTTCATAAATCCAATTTAAGGGGCACATAGGGAGTGGTGAAATTTTGGGGGGAAAACAGGAAATAAAGTGTCATAACTGATTGACTGACAGACTCACTCATCAAACTCAGGGGAAAAAATCTGCTTAAAAGTAAGTAAATAGTTGTTCGACAGTTTTTTTTTTTCATAAACCCAATTTAAGGGGTTCATGGGGAGGGGTGAAATTCTGAAAAAAGGAAATTGAGAGAAAAAGTCCTGACTCACTCACCATCGCCCAGTCAAAATTATTGAAGTTAGACACATGCCATTTTGGGGAATATGATCATTGTATGTCAAAACCGTCCACTAAGGGAGGATTTTCGGATATTTTGAATTTGAATTTGAATTTGAATTTATTGTTTCTCTTATACAGGCCACTGAGGCTACAAAGCCTCTTTATGCAGCTCTCTTCATTCAGAGGGCGGTTAAATACAATAGGATAAATGAAGAAAGAAAAAACTTAACCTATACATACAGTTGACAATAGAAGTTTTTGTTATTACATCCGTTCACCTTGAACATGATAATTGTATAGCTGATAGATTACAATGAAGGGAGTGTTTTATCGCTCTGATAGGACGTCCTGAATACTGGTGCAATTTATATTTATTCCAGAGAATACTAGCTGAAATATGGATTGAACCTTTGCATTTTTCGGTTCTGTGATGAGGTATCTGGAGCATTTGTGCAGTGTGTCTATTCGCACGGTTATGCACTGATTGCATGGGAGTTAGTGTGCAGTAAATATAAGACGGAATTTTGAATTTTAGAATTTTTATCACAGTCAGAGCCATGGCATACTGTCTTCGTTCCTTTAACTTTAGCCATCCAATCTGGACGTAAAATGGAGTTATAGGAGACTCTCTTGGTACATATAGAACAAACCGCAAGCAAGCATTTTGCATTCTTTGCAATTTTGTATTGAGGACCTCTCCCATATCATGGTAAATTATAGATCCATAGTCAAATATTGGTAATATCAAACTCTGTATCAGTATCTTTCGTATATTTTGAGGCAAATAGAAGCAAGTGCGCCTAATTTGATATAATGACGATGCAACCCTTTTCAGAATCATGTTTGTGTGATCCTGCCGAGAGTCAAAAATAACTCCCAGATTTCTTACTGCTGACTGGTACGGATCTGTTTGGGATGCAAGCTGTAAAGGTGGTACTGGGTCAGGTAGGGAACTGAGTAATTTGGTATAGCCGATGATGATCGGTTGCGTTTTTTCGAAGTTAAGTATTAGATTATGATCGAGTGCGTACTGAGATAGGCTTTGAATGTCACTGTTAATTAGAGCTACCTTCAAATGAATGGATTTCAGATCCGTGTGTAGATATAGCTGAAGGTCATCTGCGTACATATGATGTTGACAGAATTTAAGGACAGATGGAAGGTCATTTATATACACGGAGAACAGGAGTGGACCAAGGACCGAACCCTGCGGCACACCTGTTGTTACTTCACACCATTCTGAAACATTGTCATCTGCTAGGACTAGTCTCTGACATCTGCCTGTTAGGTAAGACCTAAACCAGTTCGTTACTGACTTTGAAAGGCCTAGATTTCTTAATTTAACTAGTAGGATCTCATGGTGAACTCTGTCAAAGGCTTTGCTGAAATCGAATAGAGATAATATAGTCATTTCCTTCCGGTCCATTGCTAGACGAATGTCGTCTGTGACTTTGATAAGGGCTGTCAGAGTACTATGTTTTGATTTATATCCAGATTGGTTCGGGTTTAGGATATTGTTGGAATTTATATATTCATAAAACTGATCAAAAACAATCCGTTCTAACGCTTTCCCAATTGCACACAATATACTTATTGGTCTAAAGTCACTACAGTTTAAGGCGTTCGTGAATTTTGGTATTGCTTTGATGTTGGCTTTTTTCCATTGTGTCGGATAAATACCCATTTGCAGTCTATAGTTAAATATATGCAATAAAACTGGCATGAGGATGTCCATATTCCTTTTCAATAGCGTAATAGATATATGATCTGGTCCTATGGCTTTTGAAGTTATCCTAAATATGGCTAAATGAATGTCCTCTGGATATATATTCAGGGGGTCTTAAGGGGGTTAAACCTGCATTTCATTGAATAACAATAACTCCCGATTGGTTTCATTGGGGGATGTGATACTCGGCATATAAACACATTATTAACAAGTAGTTCCGTGAAGAACTATACAGCCTATTTTCATATATCCTACTTATGTTAACTGCCACAATCAACATACAAAATTTCAGTTTAATTGCTGTAACAGATTCGTAGATATTGAGAACCGTCTAAATATTTCAGATGGTCGCCAGGTTGGATTTTTATTTTTGTACTATTACATTAAGCTTATTGTGTACGTGTGGTATTCAAACTTCAATCGCATGATTAGACAACAAGAAGTAAAAACGAGATTTTAAAATTACGCACAGCAGCCATCTTGTGATAATGCAAACCATTGAAATAAATTAGATGCCAGTGGATCAACATTTGTATAAGCATTTAACGTGCAACGTTTCACGGCACTCGGATAGTTAATTCGCGAGACACGTCCTTTTAAATATTTATACTTCGCGTCGCCGCCATGTTGGATTTGTGCTCACCAGGTTCCCGAAAGTCTTATAGGTGAACATATGTTCATAGTCTCTATGAACATTAAAAAATTCAGTTTGGTTGCTGTGAAAGATTCATAGATATTGAGAACCGTCTAAATATATCGGGAGCTCACCATTTAGGAGTGTTATGTGTATAGGCCATAGAGTTATGTACCATTCAAGGACAATTATTGCCTAGGTTCATTATTCAAACTTTCACTTCGATCGCATGATTACGACACAAGAAATTAAAACTTAATTTTAAAATTTCGCACAGTCGCCATCTTGAGGGTATGTAAGCAATTGAATTAAATTAGATGGCAGTGCATTACAATCTGCAAAATCAATTACTGTACCACATTTCACTGCGCTCAGAGAGTTAAATCACGAGAAAAGTCTATTAAAATATTTTAAATTCGCTTGGTCGCCATGTTCGTTTCGTACTTTACAGGTTTATGAAATATACATAGGTATACCTGTATCAGTACCCTTTATCACCGTACAAAATTGCAGGGTGATATCTGTAATAGTTTCGGAGATATAGAATGTCAGTGTAATATTTCGCACAGCCGCCATTTTGAGGTTATGTAAACAATTGAACTAAATTAGACTCCAGTGCATTACAATGTGTATAAACATTTGCAGTACCAAGTTTCATTACATTTAGATAGTTAAATCGCGAGAAAAGTCTATTTAAATATCTCAAATTCACTTGGCCGCCATGTTGGTTTTGTAGTCACCAGGTTTTTGAAAGTCTCATAGGTGAACTTCCAGTAGTGCCCTTTATCACCGTACGCAATTTCAGGGCGATATCGGTAATAGTTTTGGAGATATTGAATGCTAGTGAAATATTTCGCACAGCCGCCATGTTGGATTGGAGAGACGTAACAAAATTTAAAGGGCACGGTCGAGGTCGCCGGGAATAGTGCTATGAACTTCCTGAGTTTCATTGAAATCGCTCCAGCCGTTTCGATTTTATTAGGGGGGGACACACACACGAATCACACACACACACACACACGCACACACACACGGACAAAAGGTGATCTCATAAGCCTATTTTTTCAAAATTGAAAATAGGCTAAAAATAAGAAGACGTGTCTGAGGGTTTTTCGATGTGGTGTATATTATGAGGTGAAAGGGGGTGAAAAGTGGGGGTTGAAGGATTCCTAATGGAGCGTGTATCGTTTAAACGACATGGGCGTGGAGTTTGAAACTCAGCGGGAAAAAATCAGCTTAAAAGATAAGTAAATATGTTTTCGATCGTTTTTTTTGCATAAATTCAATTTAAGGGGCCCATGGGGAGGGGTGAAGTTCTCGGGAGGGGGGGGGGGGACCGGAAAGAAAGTGTCCTAACTGATTGACTGACTCACTCACTCTTCAAACTCAGGGAGAGGAAACTGCTTAATAATAAGTAAATAAGTGTTCGACAGTTTATTTTTCATAAATCAAATTCAAGGGGTTAGAAACATGGCATTTTTGGGATATGTTCGTTGTATGTCAAAACCGTACACTAAGGGAGGATTTTCGGATATTCAGGTTCTAAAGGTGTCTTAAGGGGGTTAAACCTGCATTTTATTGAATAACAATATCTCACGTGTGGTTTCATTTGTGGATGTGATACTCGGCATATAAACTAATCATTAAAAATAAGCAGACATGTGTCTAAGGGTTTTTCGATGTGGTGTATATTATAAGGTGAAAGGGGTGAAAAGTGGGGAGTTGAAGGATTCCTAACGGAGCGTGTATCTCTTAAACGACATACGCAAGAAGTTTGAAACTCGGCGGAAAAACAGCTTAAAAATAAGTAAATCGGTGTTCGACTGTTTTTTTCATAAATTCAATTTAAGGGGCCAATGGGGTGGGATGAAATTCTAGAAAAAAAGGAGAGAAAATGTCCCGACTGACTGACTAACTACCTCACTCATCAAACTCGGGGGGAAAAAGTCAGCTTAAAATGTAACTTAATAGGAGTTCGAGCGTTTCTTCATAAATCCAATTTAAGGGGCGCATGGGGATGGCGTAAAATTCTGGTAAAAATAAATGAAAGAAAATGACCTGACTGACTCACTCACTCATCATCGCCCAGCGAAAACTATTGAAGTAGGAAACATTAAATTTTGGGAATATTTTCGCTCTATGTCACAAACGTCAACTAATGAAGGATTTTTGTTTACTCGGGTTCTTAAGAGGTGTTAAGGGGGTAAACGTGCATTTCATTTATTAACAATATCTCATGAGTGATGTGATATTCAGCATATAAACTAAACATTAAAAATAAGCAGACATGTGTCTAAGGGTTTATCGGTGTGGTGTATATTATGAGGTGAAAGGGTTGAAAATTGGGGGTTGAAGGATTCGTTACGGAGCGTGTATCTCTTAAACAACATAGGCGAGAAGTTTGAAATTCAGCGAAAAAAAACCAGCTTAAAATATAAGTAAATAGGTGTTCGACCGTTTTTTCATAAATCCAATTTAAGGGACCCTTGGAGAGGGATGAAATTCTGGGGGGAAAAATCAGGAAAGAAAGTGTTCTAACTGATTAACTCACTCACTCATCAAACTCAGGGGGGAAGAACAGCTTAAAAATAAGTAAATAGGTGTTCGAGCGTTTTTAGCCTACTTTCGATTTTTGCAAAAAATGAAAGTAGACTTATGAGATCAACACAGGGCGAAAAAAGTGTGTCTGTCTGTGTGTGTGTATGTGTGTGTGTGAGTCTGTGTGTGTGTGTGTATGTGTGTGTGTGAGTCTGTGTGTGTGTGTGTCTGTGTGTGTGTGAGTGTGTGTACTCTGAATGTCTGTCCCCCCCTATCAATTCGAACACGGTGAATGCAAATTGAACGAAATTTGGTACAAAGGTAGCACTAGCAAAGGACACCTCAGTGTCATGTTTTATATCGCCGCCATCTTTACTAAAACTGAATGGCGGCCACTCAAACGTTCAAAACGTAAAATCAAATAACGACTAACCAAATCCTCCGATCTCTACCAAATTTGGTAACAATATACCTTCGTATAGGATGCGTCTTGTGACCAAATTACAAGGTCGTCCGCCATACCATTTCAGGATGGCGGCCGTGAGAATTATGCAAACTTTATAATCCATATCATGGGACCCACCAGTTCCGATTATCGAGCCGAGAATCGTTTTAACTGTTCTAAAGGAAGAGGCACGTTCGAAATTAAAAGTTTATTTTGTAATACTATAGTGCAGACGTGATTTTAAAAAGCTGAACTGATTCAGTAATAAGACAAGATGGCAGCGGATATCTTGTGCCGGACTTATATTTCACTAATTTGAGTATTGCATGCAATATAGCGTACTGATAAGAAATAAATAAACTTTGTATGAAATGCTTTATATATAAATAATATACTCCAGTGATGAAATCATTTAGTATAAATCATTATTTGCTAACAAGTTCTATGTAAGTCATTTTAAATAGAACGATGTTCGTTGACACAATTAGCTCAGTGGTAGAGCGTTAGCCTATCGCTCAAATGCCTATGGTTCAAACCCGATCAGAGCTAGGTTTTTTGCTTGAAATGTTATATGTTTATTGTTTTGTAATGACTCAGATGTTTTAAAATTAAGCGTTATATTGTGCACATTATGGTGTAAAATATATATTTAATTAAAACATAATTCGCCAGCAGATTTACTCGGGACATCTAGCTGCCAAAAAGGTAACTTCCAGATTTTATTGAAAAGTTTCTTCTTCTGGCCGCTAGAATGCACTCGCTCTGTTAGGATTATATTGTTCGATATTTCACCAATAGATGTCACGACTAGTCTACGTGGGGATCCATTGATTACTATACCATTATCATTCTATGCGCATCGAATTTGAAGAATGACAAGATGGTACTACGATACATTTTAACTTTTTATTTTAAAGGGTTTGTAACAGCCTATTTTGCGTTACTTGAAAATGTTATTAAGCGTTATATTGTGCACATTATGGTGTAAAATATATATTTAATTAAAACATAATTCTCCAGCAGATTTACTGGAGACATCTAGCTGCCAAAAAGGTAACTTCCAGATTTTATTGAAAAGTTTCTTCTTCTGGCCGCTAGAATGCACTCGCTCTGTTAGGATTATATTATCGAAAATATCCACATAGTTTGTATACACACGTCTCTGTAGGGTCATGGAAAGATTTGTTAATTCAATTAGGGTTGTGAAAGCCATGCACAACCAGACGTGTAAAGACATGCCTCAACTCAAAGTTGGATGTTGCCCACGGCAGGTCGTAATAATAATAATAATAATAATGTTATTGGTTTTACATCCCTTTTAACTACTGCTGATTTTAGAGACACCGGGGTGCCGGAATTTTGGCCCGAAGGGGATCTTTAACGTGCCAGTAAATGTACTGACACGGCTCCCTCGCATTTGTGCACCCTCAAATGCCAGCTGACTGCGCCAGGATACGAACCTGCAACCTAGGGCCCAGCAAGCGAGAACGTTACCGCTGAGCCACGCCGCCAGTCCGGTCGATTATGTCTCCAGATCCATAACATTCTTGATATACTTCTTATCTTTCTTTCTTTCTTTCTTCAATGATGGTAGCAGTTTTTATCTAGGTTATGGCGTTTGGTAGAGGTAAATCGTTTCTAAGGTCTTCAACAAAGAATAGTTCTATTATACTCTTTGATAATAACAACGAGTTATAACTATACTCATACATTTAGGAGAAAGTAGGCTATATGTTCTTTACTGAACATCTTGTTTTTTCATAAATCCAATTGAAGTGGTTCATGAGAGGGGTGAAATTCTGGAAAATAAATGAAAGAAAATGTCCTGACTTACTCACTCACTCATCATCGCCCAGCAGAAATTATTGAAGTTAGAAACATGAAATTTTGGGGTTATGTTCGTTGTATGTCGAAAACGTCCACTAGGGAAGGATTTTTGGATATTCAGGTTCTAAAGGGGCGTTAAGGGGGTAGACCTGCATTTAAATGAATAACAATATCTCCCGATTGGTTTCCTTGGGGGGGGGGTGCGATACTCGGCATATTAACTCATCATTAAGAATAAGAAGGCACATGTCTGAGGGTTTTTCGATGTAGTGTATATTATGAGGTGTATGTGTGAAAAGTGGGGGTTGAAGGATTCCCAACGGAGCAAGTATCTCTTAAAAGACAGAGGCATAAAGTATGAAACTCAGAGGGAAAAATCAGCTTGAAAAAAAAAAAAAAATTGGTGGTCAACCGTTTTTTCCTAAATCCAATTTAAGGGACCCATGGGGAGGGGTGAAATTCTGGGGAAAGAAGTCCACTAAGGAAGGATTTTTGGATATTCACTCATCATCCCCCAGCCTAGCATAGCCTACTGCAGTTAGAAACGTGAAATTTTGGGGATATGTTCGTTGTATGTCGAAAACGTCCACAAAGGATGGATATTTGGATATTCATATTGTGAAGGGGTGTTAAGGGGGTTAAACTTGCATTTCATTGATTAACAATATCTCACGAGTTGTTTCATTTGGGGATGTGATATTCGGCAAATAAATTAATCAGTAAAGATAAGCAGACATATGTCTAAGGGTTTATCGATATGATGTATATTATGAGGTGAAAGGGGTGAAAATTGGGGGTTGAAGAATTCATAACGGAGCGTGTATCTCATTAACGACATAAGCGAGAAGTTTGAAATTCAGCGGAAAAAAATCCGCTTAAAAATAAGTAAATAGGTGTTCGACGGTTTTTTTTCATAAATCCCAATTAAGGGGTTCATGGGGGAGGGGTGAAATTCTCAAAAATAAATGAATGAAAATGTCCTGACTGACTTACTCACTCACCATCGCCAAGCCAAAATTATTGAAGTTAGAAACATGAAACAGGAAAGATTTTTGGATATTGAGGTTCTAAAGGGGTGTTAAGGGGATAAACGTGCATTTTATTGATTAACAATATCTCACGAGTGGTTTCATTTGGGGATGTGATACTTGGCATATAAACTAATCATTAAAAATAAGCTGACACATGTCTAATGGTTTTTCGATGTGGTGTATATTATGAGTGAAAGGGGTGAAAAGTGGGGGTTGAAGGATTCCTAACGGAGTGTACATATCTTAAATGACATAGGCGAGGAGTGTGAAACTCAGAGGAAAACAATCAGCTTAATAAAAATATAAAAAATAATTAAATAAATAGGTGTTCGACCGTTTTATCATAAATCCAATTTAAGGGGCCCATCGGGAGCGGTGAAATTCTGGAAGAAAAACGTCCACTAAGGAAGGACTTTTGGATATTCACTCTCATCGCCCAAATAAAACTATTTATGTTAGAAGAATGATATTTTGGGGATGTGTTTGTTGTGTGTCGAAAATGTCTACTAAGGTTGGATTTTTGAATATTCAGGTTCTAAAAGGGTGTTAACGGGGTTAAATCTGCATTTCATTGAATAACAATATGACACGACTATGACGCGAGCGACGCCGCGGGTACCTGCTAGTTACAATATAAACTTAGGGCCAGTCCGTGATTTGAACCCAGGACTTCTCACACCCTAAGCTATAATCATACCCCTAGACAAAATGACCGTTCGTGAGGAGTCCTATCCCAGGGCTGGCATGCGAAATTAAATTCATGGCTGTGGGGACGAAAATAATTTAATTTCGCCGTAAGCGCGATATTCGGGAGCGAAATGATAATGATTGTCAGCGCGTAATTAAATCAAAGCGAAACTTAATTCAAAGTGAAATTAATTTAGTTCCAGACTTATAATTTCGCTCCAGGCGCGATATTAATTTCGTTCCAGACTTATAATTTCGCTCCCGGCGCGAAATTAATTTCGTTCCACACTTTTAATTTCGCTCCAGGCGCGATATTAATTTCGTTCCAGACTTATAATTTCGCTCCCGGCGCGAAATTTATTTAGTTCCAGACTTATAATTTCGCTTCCGGCGCGAAATAAAATTCGTTACAGACTTTTAATTTCGCTCCCGAGCGAAATAAAATTCCAAAACGGCATTAAGTTTCGCTCTCCGACGTGTATTTAAAATGCATGAAACATTTAATTTCGTTGTTGAAATTAAAATACAGTATATTCGTTTCGAGAGTTAAATAATGTTCTGTACGATGTTCAAAGTCCTGACGTCTGTCTGTTAGGTAGTCAGCCCGAAGGCTGGTTGGATCCTCAAAAAGTACCGCCGGTAGGTTATGTGGGTAGATACCCACAAAAACTCAAGGCAGCGCTATAGTGATGCGTACTAGACAAGATGGGGGGTGAGGTAGTTTGCCATTGCTTTCCTCACTGAGTCAGAACAGCAGTACTAACCCTATGAGTAGAACCCTTCACAGCATCCACAGGCACTGACTGCCCCGAATTTCATTACTAAGCACCACCCATACCTCAGTAGCTTCCATATAATCACAGCCATGTGTAAGACTGAGACAGCGATAAAAAGCTACATTTTACTCTAGCCCGTGCCAACAGTCAAATGCAATTGAGTCGTCAAGTTACAAAACTCGTTTAATCAACTTGTGAATAAGGATCATTTTCATGAGAAACGTTTCTCTGGACTTTGCCTCACGTACCTTTGTGTTTGTTGTTTTCTACTTTTGGTTGGTGTTTTTGTGTTTGCTTTGTGCTTTTGCTTTTGACTTTGACTTATTGCTTTTCTTTCTTGGTTTTGTGTTTGTGCTCTGCTTTTGCTTTTTTGAATTTTGCTTTATGTTATCTTTTTTTTGTTTTCTGCTTTTGCTTTTGTTTTTGAATTTTGCTTCTTGCTTCGTCTTTTTTGTTTTTGTTTTGTGTTTGTTTTCTGCTTTTGCTTTTATGAATTTTGCTTTTTGCTTTATGTTTCTTGTTTTCTGATTTTGCTTTTTTTTTGTTGTTCTGCTTTTGCTTTCTGATTCGTCTTTTCTGTTTTGGTGTTGTGTTTGTTTTCTGCTTTTGCTGTTTTTGAATTTTGCTTTTTGGTTTGTGTTTCTTTTTTATTCTGCTTTTGCTTTTGTGTTTGAATTTAGCATTTTACTTCGTGTTTTGTGTTTTTGGTTTTGCATTTGTTTTCTGGGAAATCAAAATAAAACAAAATCAACAAAACAAAATAAAAACAAAAACAAAATAAAACAAATAAAACAACACAATTTAAAACAAAATAAAACGAAATAAAGTAAAACAAAAAATAAACAAAACAAAATAAAGCAAAATAAAATAAAACAAAATAAAATGAGGTAAAATAAATAAATTAATTAAATAAATAATTTTACGACATGATCCTTATTCACAAGTGGATTAAACGATTTTTGCAACTGGACGACTCAAATGTAGTGCACGGGGTCGTTGGAATGAGGGAGATGGCTACCTGGGAGGCTTGTCGTAGTATATATAGTATCTATGTGTGCAGTATATGCGTCGACCGTCGTCTGGTTATCCAGTGGGAGATGGTCCGCACGGAGGTGATTGTTGACGTAGGCGCGGTATTCCTGCCAGTTTGCTGTTCAGAAATTCTGGACAATCCTGGGAGGTGGTAGTGGGGGAAGAGGGAAGTTGAGTAAAACGGGGGCATGATCACCTCCTTTGAGTGGCAGGACAGACACGTCAAACAGATGGAGGAGGGAGTTATGAGCAATGACTGCGTCGGGGTGGTATTGGAGGAAGGACGGGTAGATTCTGGGAGATGGACGAGGGTGGCGTCGATGTGACGTAGGTAGATGTCTAGGCTATGAAGTTCTAGGGCCGAACGGGAATGAAGGTTGAGGTCGGCCATTAGAATTAAATGGGGGAAGACTTCAGACACGTGGGTAATGCAGTCTTTGGGGATGGGGTGGTAGGGACGAATGTAGATGGTGGCTAGGTGTAGGACGCGGGAACAAATAAGGCTTTCGGGGAAGAAAAGAAACAGATTTCATTTCAGAAACAAAATGAAATGTTCCATGCATTTTAATTTCAGGCCGGTGGGGGGACTAAATGCCGGGAACGAAACTGATGGTCGTTAACAAATTTTATTTCGCGCCAAGAGCGAAATTAAAAGTCTGTAATGAATTTAATTTCGCGCCAGGAGCGAAATTAAAAGTCTGTAACGAATTTCTTTTCGCGCCGGGAGCTAAATTAAAAGTCCGTAATGAATTTAATTCCGCGCCAGGAGCGAAATTAAAAGTCAGTAACAAATTTCATTTAGCGCCGGGAGCTAAATTAAAAGTCCGCAAAGAATTTAATTCCGTGCCAGGAGCGAAATTAAAAGTCTGTAACGAATTTCATTTCGCGCCGGGAGCTAAATTAAAAGTCCGTAATGAATATAATTTCGCGGCAGGAGCGAAATTAAAAGTCTGTAACAAATATCAATTCGCGCCGGGAGCTAAATTAAAAGTCCGTGATGAATATAATTTCGCGCCAGGAGCGAAATTAAAAGTCTGTAACAAATATCATTTCGCGCCAGGAGCGAAATGTTATTCCATTGAACAATTTCATTTCGCGACGCTAAATTAAATTGATAATGCATTTCGTTTCGCATGCCAGCCCTGTCCTATCCACTATGTACTCTGCTATGTTAGTCAATTACAATAGAATGAAAGGGTCAGCCGGGATTTGAACCCGGGACCTCTCGCACCCAAAGCGAGTATCATACCTCTAGGGCAACTGGCCGTTTGTAGGGAGTCCTATCTACTATGTACACTGCCTGGTTAGTCAATTACAATATAAACATAGGCCCCGTCAGGTTTTTGAACCCAGGGCCTCTCGCACCCGAAGCGAGAATCATACACCTAGACCAACTGTCCGTTAGTGTGGAGTCCTATTTACTGTGTTTTCTCATTTGCTAGTCAATTATGATGTATACACAGGGCCAGTCCGGGATTTGAACCGGGGACCTCTCGCACCCGAAGCCAGAATCATACTCCTAGACCTACTGGCCGTTAGTGTGAGTCCTATTTACTGTGTACTCTACTTGGCTAGTCAATTGCAATATAAACAAACGGCCAGACCAGGACCTCTCGCACCCTAAGCGAGAATCATACCCTTAGACCTACAGGCCGTTCATGTGGAGTCCTATCTACTATGTACTCTGCTTGGCTAGTCAATTACAATATAAACATAGGGCCAGTCAGGGATTTGAACCCGGGACCTCACGCACTCAAAGCGAGAATAATACCCCTAGACCTACTGGCCGTTAGTGTGGACTCCTATCTACTATGTACTCTGCTTGACTCGTCAATTACAATATAAAAATGGGGCCAGTCCGGGATTTGAAACCGGGACCTCTCGCATCCAAAGCGAGAATCGTAACCGTAGACCTACCGGCCGTTCGTGTGTAGGTCAATCTACTATGTACTCTGCTAAGTTAGTCAATTACAATAGAATGAATGGTCCAGTCCGAGATTTGAACCTGCTTGAGAGATGGTAATCTGAACCATTGTGTCCCAATTTCTTCAAAAATTTACTTTGGTACGGGTTTTTACTACAGCGTACCCTTTTGATATCTTTATTCAAACTCAGAAACCTTTATGGAAGTATTTAAAATTCAAAATTTCGAAAAACTTTTTTTTTTCAAAAAAAATGAAAATTTTGATTTTTCGAGAAAACTCGGGTTTTCCCTAGGAAAACTCATCCCTGCGTACTGGGCGCCAAAAAGATTTAGTTTGCTGGGAGGTTGTTTGATTCAGGGCTGCTCGGTGTGAGTTTCTAGGCACCCATGCGGTCAGTTAACATTATACGTTGTAGCTACTCCTATCATTACTTTACTTTTACATGAATTGACCGTCTTTAGTGTTCCTCTAATCATTAATCCAAGCACAGTACTTCTATTCCCCCCCCTGTGCCCTTTCAGCAAGAAATATGCAAATCACAGTATGCCAGCATTGCTCAATTCGGGATTTTCGTGGTTGCAGTAAGTTCTCCCACTCTGTGACTTACACATTTTGGATTAAATAGAGGATACACTTGCAAAAATAACAACAAAATCAACTCCTATTTTAACACATTTAATTAATCAAAATTATGGCGCTACAAACAATAAAACAAATAAACTACTGACCAATATCTTTCTACTTGTTCAAAGTGAACAAGGAATAACATAATAATTAAACAAATATTCTATTAAAACACATGGTTTCCTTTAAAACCAACCATTCATAATTATTTTTACTTCCATAAAGTACCTATCTTAAAGTTCCATATAACTACGAGCTCCTCTGGCTCGATACTTTCCAATAATAATGGTGTCATTCCTTTGTACACCTCAAGAACTATTTTTATCTTTTCTTATCATCAAAACAAATATATAATTACATTTAAAATTACATGTTAATTATCTACTTCAATATTTGGGCACTTCACATGTTCTCAGCATTTACCATCTCTCTCAAATTTTACAAATTCATCACGGTGATCGGGAAAATATTTGTGTACTCCAGAGTTATAAAGATTACTTGACAAAGTCTAAAACTATGATTACTCCCGGAACCTAGTTATCTTCATTTAACTCGTGGAATCCTACTTCCATACACATTACAATAGGGATTGTTATTTATTTTATTTGTCTTACAAGACCATTATCACATAAGAAAACTACGATCTGAACTGGCAAGCGGTAATATCAATCTACAAGGACCTCGGTTCAACGCCCGGGTCATTAACAAATTTTAAACACTCACAGTGTAATATTTACTTCTTCCAGACGGCCTTCACCCACCCCTCCTGCTCCTAGGGTCTGATCGTAATACTTGAGCGTGATTTATGACTGTGCGGGAAACTTCCCGTTTTAGTCTGCGGGTGGAGCTCTCCTCAATGCTTTTAAACAAACCTTCCTTTCATGTCAGTTCTTTGGGGAGACTTGGCATTCTACTTCTCGTTTTACTTTCAACAATATTATTGGGCTCATAAACCACTTTCGTAACCTTGGCATTTATTAATTATGAAGGGTCCTCGTTGATTGGGAAGAGTAATACACATTCTACGACGAATAATTAGGGGCTTCAACAACAAGAGGATTCTAGGTTCGAATCTCTTAACATGCCTCGGGAACCATTCCCATATTGGAGGACTTATACAAAATGCGATTTAGGGTCGGCCGTGGCCTACATGACCTACGCTCAATAATACCATACATTTGCTCCCTTTTACATAATAACACACACATGGCCTCGTGATCTACGTCACAATTAGAGGACTTACAACATATCTCAATTCACTGCAATCAACTACCCCTCATAAATAATTTACCAAGTACATTTAACTTCTACGCATTCCTAGCGTGACTTTTTATTTTAATTGCGTTCCATTGCGCTATACAGTATTTTACAGCCTATCGTCTTCCAAAGAACTGATAAATTCCATAGTAACAATTGATACATGTCTCAATTTTTTTATATTAATCTTTTCCTTTGACAATAAATCGCTCTATTTTAAGAACATGCATTAACATCACGTCTTATACTTTTATTAAGGCTCCAACGCTCTTATGTTCATATCATTCAATTTGATCTTGATTTATATTTCTTTATCTTGTTATTATTATTATTATTATTCATATCATATCTTCATTCCTTACAAAAGCTCAAAAGATATTTCTTTTATATAATTCAAATTTACCTTTATTTAAAATATCTTTCATGATAATTATTATTATTACGCTTGCTTTTATAACATTCGTCAAATACACTGACCTTTTATTCATACATTTCCTCTACAGGATTTATTCTTTCACATAATTATTTATAATTTTTCAAACTTTATTTTTGTTCAGACCGCGTTCTTATTTGGTTATTATTTATTTAGAAACATCCCTTTTACTCAAACTCCGGTGGATTTGTACACAATCATTTCCCCCGACACCAAAACATAATGAAAATCTTTACTCACATGTTTTTAGGTCGTTTTCTGACCTTTCTCCTCGTGCGATGCGTCATTTTGCCCACTTTTTAACTTACTCCATCTTGTACAAATTCATTGCATGTACAGACATATCTTGACACATATTTAACACGTATACATTTAACACTGACAACATTTAAATACACTGGTGTATCCGTTTAGAACACACAATAAAAACACTGAAAAATATATTACTTTTAACACAAAATCTTGATATATTTACACTTCACAATTTCTGATCACTAGGCCGCTATTTAAGCCTATCACATGTGACCTCTTGATCTCCCGTCTCCAAGGGTGAAATTTAGTAATGTCGGCTTCCTGTCCTCTCTGAATGTGAAAGTCTCGAAACATCTAATTCCTCCCTGCAATAGCACTCCTTCGAATCCCGTTCTTGACGATCTGCTATTTCTCTGACACGACGGCTCCCCTTGATCTTATCGAAAGTCAGTTCTGTTCGCGGTCCCCTCGATCATCTTTCGGTGACCTATAGATTTTTTAACAACTAATGCTTCTCGAGTCTTAGTGCTTTTGAATAGTTCGTCTGCTTTCTTGAAACAGACATTGAAACTATAGAAACAATGTCTGTAGTTTCCTTTCTTCTTTGCTTATTCGGTTCTCGCACTTCTAATTGTTCTAGACTACGTTGCGAACCTTATTCTGTTTTTCCCTGCTCGGGTTCTTTAAATTGGATAAAATGTTTATCTCGATGTTTCGGTACTTCCGTACGTTATGATACTTTTGGTCGTTTCACTTATCACACTGAATCCTAAGTTCTCAGCCTGCTTTGACTGTATTTTTATGAACTTTTCCGGTGAACTTTGTACTGTCGGACCTAAATCATGTAACTAGGATTTTCCTAATTTTCAACACGGCGATTCTGTAATGTTACCTCTTTACAACTCCTTACGGAGGCACGTGAATTATTGATACCGCGATGCCCGTGGCTATCGGATATTTTCTATGCGATGTGATACAGCGTTTTCCCCACAAGGAAAGCTGGTATACTGTCTTCGGTGTGTTTCAGCGTGACGCCCCCTGGGCTATCGGAATTCGATGTCTGATGAAGCAGAGTGACGCCCCCCTCACGGACTGTCGGAATACTGCATGTACTGATGCAAAGTAACGCCCCCTGGGCTATCGAAAACTGCATTCGGTGTGTGATGTAGCACAGTGGCGTGCCTTCCGGCCGTTTGAAACTGCATGATTGGCTTGGTGAGGCCAGGAGTTTTATACTCGTTAGTCACAAAAAGATAAAATCCTAGCCCTTTTCGTGACCAACTTTTGAACTAATTGTCGTACAATTATAAAAATTATATCTCCAGAAAGCTCGTCTTCTCAACGTCAAATGATCTCATTGCGCATAAGAATCGATCGTGCAATTCTGAGATATTAATTAATTTGTAGTCTTCAGCTGCGTGGGTGTTGCTGTTCATTTTTATAATTCCCCACTCCTCTGGTATCAGTGAATCCCCGATGACGTATACTGCGTTTGCAGTTTTTTTCTGGGCAATTATTACAAGGTTTTTCTTTACACAAAAATCTCTAATCCGAAATGATTCACAGTCCAGTGATTATTTACTTATTTTATTCCTGCAAATGGGTTAAATTTAATTATTCTTCTTCTAGCACATCGGCGGTGTTGCCGTTTTCCTGCAAGCTAAGCGGGATTTCCGAGTCACGCTTCTCTGTCTCACAGTAAAAATTTTCCACTCGTTCTATTAATATCCATGACTGGCTCCTTCTGAATGTCAAGAGGCATGATCTCATCTCCTGAACACCTGGTCCTCGTTGCTTGCACAACGTTAGGCTAGAATCCTGGCTTGAAATTTCTCTATGTTACATTAGAAACTGTATGTTTCTTTCATTCCTACCCCAAATACATGGATTCGACCCCTTTTGAGCCAATGGCACATGGGTTCACTATGTTCTCTGCTATGTTGCTCAATTACAATATAAACATAGGGCCAGTCCGGGATATGAACCTGGTCGTCTCCAACCCTAAAAGCGAAACACACCCTAAGACCAAAAGGCCGTGAATATGTAGTCCTAACTATTATGTACACTACCTGGTTAGTCAATTAGAATATAGATCAAGGGCCAGTCCGGGATTTGAACCCGGGACTTCTCGCACCCGAAGCAAGAATCATACCCCTAGACCAACTGGCCGTTAGTGTGAAGTCCTACTTACTGTGTTTTCTCATTTGCTAGTCAATTATGATGTAAACAAAGGGCCAGTCTGGGATTTGAACCGGAGACCTCTCGCACCCTGAGCGAGAATCATACCCCTTGACCTACTGGCCTTTAGTGTGGAGTCCTATTTAATATGTGCACTGCCTGGCTAGTCAATTACAATATAAACAAGATGTTCAGCAAAGAACATATAGCCTACTTTCTCCTAAATGTATGGGTATCTTTATGACTCTTTGTCCTCATCCCAAAAACAATCACCCCAACCACAATGTATTGTTTGTTTTCTTTTATATTGATAATAAGCCAGTAAGTGTCAAGATCAATATTATATACTTTATGATGATTGAATAACAAAACTACTAACTTATTGTAATGCATTCACGTCCGTTAATCTCTATATTAAGCCAGCCTGCAAAATTAAGAATCTTCCGCCCCAATCATCTTCCGCCCCAATCACAGTAGGTGGTGCTGCGACCTATCAGTGAATTAATCTTTATCTTGTACGCCTATGCACTGCCATCGTAATGTACTACGATGGCAGTGTTCTATGGGTGTTGAATGAGTAGACAGTTTAAAGTAGCCAAGAGGGAGGCGATCCAGCTGGCAGTGTTTAAAGGTATTCGGAGCGCGATCGTGGCTAATAGTTGAACTACCAGTATTACAAAATTGCCATACTTCAGGAGGCCAGCTCAGGCATTTACACAGCGTTATGTTTGGAACAATATTACCCACATAACCCACAAGAGGACAGCACCGTACAGAGGCATTAAGAAGGCTGTGGTTAATGACAACGTGTATCTAGTTCTTCTATTCTCCTTTTTCTAATGTCTTCTGTCTATGTGCGATGCTGGGACTGTGATTTTATTAATATACGAGTGTTAATGAGTTGGAGTTGATTTTGGTGATGTAATGAATTTTTGTCCTCTTTTATGAATATGACCTTTATTTATTGTTTATTACCTTGTATGGTCTTGTATCTTCTCAATGCTATGGTTGCTTTATTACAATAATTGACTGCCGACAGCGCAGCGCTATGGTCTATCTAAAACCACGGCCCACTGGATGCTGCTCTCCAAGGAGCTTACAAAAGTAGTCCATACATAGAGGGCGCTTTTAGCAGCATATTAGTAGCTAACATTTCTGGCTCTCCTTGAAAGATGCGATTTCAACAAGAAAACCATGTACTATACGTACGGTAGGTTAAACACCATACGTAAACAACATTTGAACATAAATGTCAAAAACTACATCTAAGGAGAACATAATTATAACCTAACATAAACTCTAATCAAGCTGAGAATTCTTCGTTGAAGTTCTCCATCGGAAGGGGGCACAGCTTCTTGACACTTCTCGTAAAGTTCCCTTCCGCTGTTTTCACAGTGACAACTCTAATCTCGCCATCTGGTCCCGGATGAACATGAATTACTCGACCTCGTGGCCACCTTAGAGGTGGTATCCCTTCTTCAATGAGCAGAACTAGTGTGTTCAACTCGATGCGCTGATTAGAAGTGAACCATTTATTTCTTTTCTGCTTAACTAAATGGATTATTAAGGTATCCCAATGATCTACTGGCTGATTAAGTGATTTTAACGCTGATATATTCGTTTGGATGTGCCAATTCAATTTTCGCATCGAGTCGGCTTTGTTTTCCTTCTCGATTTCTGGAAATTTGAAAAGTTCATCCAGGTGGGTCTGTATTATCATCATTTGGTTGTCGTATGTAGCGTTTAATAGATCCCAAGCGTTGGTATAGGTCTCTTCGCCTATGGTGAATCCTTCGATGACACTTTGAGCCTCTCCCTTCAGTACTCCGACAAGATACTGGTGCCTCTGTACATTTGATAGGTTTGAATTGTTGTGAATTGTGGATTCAAAGCTATTTTTGAAAAACCGCCACTTTTTGTAATCACCGTCGAATTCTGGGAGTTTTATTTCTGGCAATTTTGACACATTAGAATGAGTTGTTTGAGGAAGTTCTTGTACTTGAAGGTTCTGGGTATTTGGGGATATTTGTTGTTGTGATGTCTCGACGATAGCGTGTAGTTGCCTGACTGTGTTGAAATATTGTGTTTCAAATACAGCGCGTTCACCCTCACATTCTGCCAGAAATACGTCCGCTTCAGTTTCATCTTCCGGTATATGGTCTTCGATAGCCTGTTGAATGTCGTCAAACTCTTTCCAAATGCCCTCTATTTTTTCTAATTTTACCGTTGCTTCAATTGGTGTGGTGTGTTCTGAGATCGAGTTGGCTGTTCTAGTCACGAATCCTTTTACTCGTGCGCGACTTTGTTTTAGCTTTGTGAATTGCGACATCCTGAATTGCGATTAAATATAAAGTTGCGTAGGTCTGTGCAGTGACCAATGCAATGAAGAAATGCCTATTGTATTCAATGAATTATATGAATTTGTACAATGGGATTTGAAGTACGGTAGACCTAGATCAATGTTTTATTTGTTTTGGTAGTATGACTCTTGAATTATATATGACACTGCTTTGGCTATTGCGTTTACGTTTCAGCTGTCGATTGCGACGTATATTTGTAACCTATGAATGTCTCTCCTTTGAGCTAAATGACATTTTATTCAGTATCTGTGGGAAAAGCTCGTGCACATCATTTGTAAAAGAATTCAAGAAAAAAAACCTAACTGTAGCAGTACTCGATCCCCAGTCAACTGCGTGTCAGACTAATATGCTAGCCCAGAGCTAACCGTATCCATGACGTCAGGTGTTCTTAACTGACATATTAGATACAAACTGTTGGCAAATAATGACTTTAAATAAACGATTTCTTCACTGCAGTACATCTTCATTAAAGATCATTTCATACAAAGTTTATATTATTGTATCAGTACGGTATATCACATACAACATACTAAAACTACTGAAATATAAGACAGGCACATGAGGACAGCTGCCATCTTGTCGTGTGACACAAACGGCTCAGCTCTTTTAAGCCACACATACTGTATAATATTATAATATTAAATTATAATAAATAACGGATCACGACCTTCAGGATAGCTTAAACCCCCCTAGGCTCGATAATCGGAATTGGTGGGTCTTAAGCTATTTATTAAAATGGTTCCATAATTCACACGGCCGCCATCCTGAAATGTCATGGCCGATGACCTTGAATTTTGAATGAAAGACGCGTCCTATATAAAGGTATGTTGTCACCAAATTTGGTAGAGATCGGATGATTAGTTTAGCCGTAATTTGATTTTACGTTTTGAACATTTGAGTGGCCGCCATTCTGTTTTGGTAAAGATGGCGGCGATATAAAGTATGACACTGAGGTGTCCTTTACTAGTGCTACCTCTGTACCAAATTTCGTTCAATTCGGTTTCACCGTGTTCGAATTGATAGGGGGGGACAGACATTCAGAGTACACACACACACAGACTCACACACACACATACACACACACAGACAGACACACTTTTTTTCGGCCTGTGTTGATCTCATAAGTCTACTTTCATTTTTTGCAAAAATCGAAAGTAGGCTAACAAATGGCCAGACCAGGACCTCTCGCACCCTAAGCGAGAATCATACCCCTAGACCAACTGGCCGTTCATGAGGAGCCCTATCTACTATTTACTCTGCTATGTTGCTCAATTACAATATAAACATACGGCCAGGCCGAGATATGAACCCGGGACCTCTCGCATCCAAAGCGAGAATGATACCTCTAGACAAACTGGCCGTTCGTGTGGAGCCCTATTTACTATGTACCCTGCTTAGCTAGTCATTTACAATATAAACATAGGGCCAGTCCGGGATTTGACCCCGGGACCTCTCGCACCCAAAGCGAGAATCATACCCCTAGACCGATTTGCCGTTCGTGTGAAGACCTATCTACAATCTACTCGCTTGGCTGTAAATTACAATATAAACTTAGGGCCAGTCCGGGATTTGAACCTGGGACCTCTCGCACCCAAAGGGAGAATCATACCCCTAGACCAACTGGCCGTTAGTGTGGAGTCCTATTTACTGTGTTTTCTCTTTTGCTAGTCAATTATGATGTAAACAGAGGGCCAGTACGGGATTTGAACCGGGGATATCTCGCATCCGAAGCGAGAATCATACCCCTAGACCTACTGGCCGTTAGTGAGAGTCCTATTTACTGCGTACTCTGCTTGGCTAGTCAATTACAATATAAACAAATGGCCACACCGGGACCTCTCGCACCCTAAGCGAGAATCATACCCCTAGACCTACTGGCCGTTCGTGTGGAGTCCTATCTACTATGTACCCTGCTTAGGTAGTCAATTACAATATAAACATAGGGCCATTCCGGGATTTGAACCCGGGACCTCTCGCACCCAAAGCGGGAATCATACCCTAGACGTAATGGCCGTTAGTGTGGAGTCCTATCTACTGTGTACTCTGCTATGTTGCTCAATTACAATATAAACATAGGGCCGGTCCGGGATTTGAACCAAGGACCTCTCGCACCCAAAGCGAGAATCATACCCCTAGACCAACTGACCGTTCTTGTTGAGACCTATATACTATGTACACTCCTTGGCTAGTCAATTACAATATAAACCTAGGGCAAGTCCGAGATTTGAACCGGGGACCTCTCGCACCCTAAGCTATAATCATACCCCTAGACAAAATGGCCGTTCGTGAGGAGTCCTATCTACTATGTACTCTGCTTTGTTAATCAATTACAATAGAATTATAGGGCCAGTCCGGGATTTGATCCTGGATCTCTCGAACCATAAAAGTGGAACACACCCCAACACCAACTGGCCATGAATGTGTAGTCCTATCTACTGTGTACATGGCCTGGTTAGTCAATAAAAATAATAATATAGGGCCAGTCAGGGATTTGAACGCGGGATCACTCGCAACCTAAGTTAGAATCATCCACCTAGACCTACTGGCGTTAGTGTGGATCCCTATTTACTATGTACTCTCCTTGGATAGTCAATTACAATGTAAACAAAGGGTCAGTCCGTGATTTGACCCGGGACCTCTCGCACCCTAAACGAGAATCATACCCCTTGACCAACTGACTGTTCGTGTGGAGTCCTATCAACTATGCACTCTGCTTGGCTAGTCAATTACAATATAAACATAGGGCCAGTCAGGGATTTGAACCCGGGACCTCTCGCACTCAAAGCGAGAAACATACCCCTAGACCTACTGGCCGTTAGTGTGGACTCGTATCTACTATGTACTCTGCTTGGCTAGTCGATTACAATATAAATATGAGGCCAGCCTGGGATTTGAACCTGGACCTCTCCAACCCTAAAAGTGAAACACACCCTAAGACCAAAAACCATGAATATGTAGTCCTAACTACTATGTACACTACCTGGTTAGTCAATTTGAATATAAAGCAAGGGGCAGTCCGGGATTTGAACCCAGGACTTCTCGCACCCGAAGCAAGAATCATACCCTTAGACCAACTGGCCGTTAGTGTGGAGTCCTATTTACTGTGTTTTCTCATTTGCTAGTCAATTATGTAGTAAACAAAGGGCCAGTCCGGGATTTGAACCGGAGACCGCTCGCACCCTGAGCGAGAATCATACCCCTTGACCTACTGGCCGTTAGTGTGGAGTCCTATTTAATATGTACTCTGCATGGCTAGTCGGTTACAATATAAACAAAAGGCCAGACCGGGACCTTTCGCTCCCTAAGCGAGAATCACACCCCTAGACCAACTGGCCGTTCATGAGGTGTCCTATATACTATGTACACTGCTATGTTGCTCAATTACAATATAAACATAGGGCCGATCCGGGATTTGAACCAAGGACCTCTCGCACCCAAAGCGAGAATCATACCCCTAGACCAACTAGACGTTCGTGTGGAGACCTATATACTATGTACTCTCCTTGGATAGTCAATTACAATATAAACCTAGGACCAGTCCGAGATTTGAACCCGGGACCTCTCGCACCCTTAGCAATAATCATACCCCTAGACAAAATGACCGTTCGTGAGGAGTCCTATCTACTATGTACTCTGCTTTGTTAATCAATTACAATAGAATTAAAGGGCCAGTCCGGGATTTGAACCTGGACCTCTCCAACCCCAAAAGTGAAACACACCCTAAGACCAACAGGCCGTGAATGTGTTGTCCGAAATACTATGTACACTACCTCGTTAGTCAATTACAATATAAATGTAGGGCCAGTCCGGGATTTGAACCCGGGTCCTCTCGCACCCGAAGCGAGCATCATGCCTCTAGAACAACTGGCCTGTCGTGAGGAGTCTCTGCTATGTTAGTCAATTACAATATAAACATAGGGCTAGACCGGGACCTCTCGTACCCTAAGCGAGAATCGTACCCCTAGACCAACTGGCCGTTAGTGTAGTATCATATTTGCTGTGTTTTCTCCTTTGCTAGTTAATTATGATGTAAACAAAGGGCCAGTCCAGGATTTGAACCCGGTACCTCTCGCACCCTAAGCGAGAATCATATCCCTAGACCAACTGGCCGTTCGTGTGGAGTCCTGTCTACTATATACTCTGCTATGTTAGTCAATTACAATATAAGCATAGGGCCAGTCCGGGATTTGAACCCGGGACCCCTCGCACCCTAAGTGAGAATCATACCCCTAGACCAACAGGCCGTTTATGAGGAGCCCAATCTACTATGTACTCTGCTATGTTGCTCAATTACAATATAAAAATAGGGTCATTCCGAGATTTAACCCCGGGACCTCACTCACCCTAAGCGAGAATTATACCCCTAGACCAACTGGCCGTTCATGAGGAGTCCTTTCTACTATGTACTCTGCTATGTTGCTCAATTACAATATAAACATAGGGCCAGGCCGGGATTTGAACCGGGGAACTCTCGTGCCCACAGCGAGAATGATACCTCTAGACCAACTGGCCGTTCGTGTGGGGACCTTTCTACTATCTACTGTGCTTGGCTAGTCAATTACAATATAAACATAGGGCCAGTCCGGGATTTGAACCCGGGACCTATCGCACCCAAAGCGACAATCACACTTCTAGACCAGCTGGCCGTTCGCGTGTAGTCCTTTCTACTATGTACTCTGCTATGTTGCTCAATTACAATATATACATAGGGTAAGTCCGGGATTTGAACCCGGGACTTCTCTCACCCAAAGCGAGAATCATACCCCTAGACCAACTGGCCGTTCATGATGAGTCCTATACCCTATATACGCTGCCTGGTTAGTCAATTAGAATATAAACGTAGGGCCAGTCCGCGATTTTACCCAGGGACTTCTCGCACCCAATGCGATAATGATACCCCTAGACCACCAGGCCGTTCGTGTCGAGTCCTATAGAGTATATACTCTGCTTGGCTAGTCAATTACAATATAAACATAGGGCGAGTCCGTGATTTGAACCCAGGACCTCTCGCACCCTAAGTGAGAATCATAGCCCTAGACCAACTGGCCGTTCGTGTGGAGTCCTAACTACTATATACTCTGCTATGTTAGTCAATTACAATATAAGCATTGGGCCAGTCCGGGATTTGAACTCATGACCTCTCGCACCCTAAGCGAGAATCATATCCCTAGACCAACAGGCCGTTTATGAGGAGCCCTATTTACTATGTATTCTGCTATGTTGCTCAATTACTATATAAAAATAGGGTCAGTCCGAGATTTAAACCCGGGACTTCACGCACCCAAAGCGAGAATCATACCCCTAGACAAACTGGCCGTTCGTGTGGATTCCTATCTACTATATACTCTGCTATGTTAGTCAATTACAATATAAACATAGGGCCAGTCCGGGATTTGACCCGGGACCTCTCGCACCCTAAGCGCGAATCATAACCCTAGACCAACTGGCCGTTAGTGTGGTGTCCTATTTACTGTGTTTTCTCCTTTGCTAGTCTATTATGATGTAAACAAAGGGCTAGTCCGGGATTTGAACCCGCGACCCCTCGCACCCTAAGCGAGAAACATACCCCCTAGGCCAACTGGCCATTTATGAGGAGCCCTATCTACTATGTTCTCTGCTATGTTGCTCAATTACAATATAAACATAGGGCCAGTCCGGGATTTGAACCTGGACCTCTCCAACCCTAAAAGTGAAACACACCCTATGGGTAGTTTATTACCTGAGGAATAACCCACCCACCAAGGGAAGATTATTAAGAGAAGGAAGTAGATTTGGGATTGGAAAAGAAGGATAGAAAAATAGGAGGAGAGTCCCACAAAAGTTATGAATTTGACTTTCAATACATTTAGAAGCGGTTGCCACCGCAAATCCGTGCTCGGATACCTAAAGTGGGTACGAGCTTGGTCGAAGCTGACGGGAACCGCAGCTAAGACTTGGGCAGTTTGCCAGAGAAAGGCTTTAGTGTATTTCCTTCCAAGCACGAATAAAAGTACTATAGGGAAGGGTGATGGTCTGGCCAGACAGATAGTAAAAGCTTTATTGAGTATGAACGAGGGCATAAACCTAGGAAGAGCTAGGAAAGCCGGGATCCTGCCTAACTGTAGTATCAGAGAAATGATGAATCCAAAAACAAATATTTAATTTATTTAACAATTCAGGAGAAATTAATATTTTTGACAATTAAATATTTTGCAATCTTGTTAACAATTTGGGGTCGCAGACCTCCAACAACATTCAGAAATTGCTCCAGGCAAATAACAATTCTTAAGGTTTTAAACCTAGTACTAAAACCTTGATAAGATTTTAAAAAGGGCAATGAAATAATTAAAGTTTAAACATTAAATTGAGTACAAGGAGTGTACTATAAGAAATTTCTGAAAGAACATTCTAGAGAGAATAACAAATTCGAAAATAACAACAAGGAAAACATAAAGCATAAAATAGAAGTTACTACAACTTCTTATATTTAAACAGAATTACTTTATGAGAATTATACAAAAGAGGGCAGGTCACTTACTGTGAAACCTGAAGAGGTAATCAAAAAGAAGGTTCTAGACTTCCTATGTTTAATTAGAAATCACGAGCCAAATGGGGCAGTTTACATTTCGTGAGACCTAAAAATTACTCACTCAAGAGTTGAAAGAATTGTTTTCCCTAATTTGAAGGGAGAAACAATGTAAGTTTGAAACGTGTGCTGGACACGTAATTATACAGAGATTAATTAATTACACATGAGAAAAAATGGGAGGGCACATCTATAGATTGACACCTCGTTGAAACAGACCTGAAGTTAAAAACTTATTACGGATTGTTAGTAAGAAGTTTAGGAAAGAGAGATGGGGATTGAGGAAAAATGTTCATGGCCTTGTTTGAATATAAACGGACGATCGCGACGCGGTAGAAAAGTTGAGCAAGCACTGGTTTTCACTATAGTTCGTTGAAATATATGAGAAGTTCACTGTATAAACACGAGAGTTTATGACAAAAAAAGTTATTGCAATGATGAAAATATCTGGTTTCACTAGGTAGGCGAGAGTCTATTTCTTGAGAAAGTTGTAAATTACAATTAAATGTGCCATAGAAAATTCCAGCGGTGGACGAAAATTCACTATTGTAGTAATTTAGAAGTGAGATTCTTCAATTTTAAATAGCATTCTCACAAGTAAGTGAGAAATACATGACGGCAGGACTTGCAGATAAAGTACAAGATCTGGAAGGTTCCAGAACGATCTTAGCAGAAAAATGGGGCTAATGAAAATCCAACGGAGGAACTAGCTTGGTGAATTATAGACAGCGGGTATTTAGATAATATCCCACGTGGTGAGAAGATTTCTCATTTAGTTAGCGTAGGAAAAGCTACTTTCTATTGAGTTTGGCTTAGACAGACAAAAGCTCAACATAGCAAATCCCTCGAAGAATGATTTTGCCCCAAATAATTAATCTCACGCTGTCTATAAAATATCGTTAAAAGCATGTAATCTTTAAAATCATGAAGATGAGGTTAAAACTTGAAGCTGTACTTATCTTGGTTAAATGTTGATAGGGAAGATCCCCTTGACGGATGCCTAGAGTTCCAACATGGCGTGGAGTGAAGAAAGTGTCTCTTGGTTTGAGGAGACTGGCTTGAGTTGAGCCCTGACTGATCGAATCAACTGCCGACTTAGTAGTGAGAGCTGCTCAACGGAGCACGGAGGGACCGAGGAAGGGGAAAAGAGTGGGGGGTAGGAGACAAAAGGAGAACATATAAGTATTGCCAATATTGTAACAAAAAAATGATCTCTTGCTGAGCTGGTCTTCAAAGAGTTGATAACAGTTGATACTAGCGCAGCATGGTGAGTAAAGAAGTGGACGTAGTCCTCTTGCTCAAGGAGAAAATAGCTGGCGATGATAACAGGATCTGGTGGCCAAATGGATATGGAATTCCTCTTGCGCGAGGAAGAGTTGAAGAGCTTCAGAGATTCGTTGTTATATGACGCTAGGTGGGTCACAGAATATATATCTGGAACAGACTCATACAAAATATAAGCGACCTGAACCCCTAAGAGAGAACAGAAGATCACTGTTGGTGTCTGACAAAGAGGAAGGAAAGAACATGCAAAAACATTGAAAATTATAATCTCAGGTACCGTGTATTCCAAGAATGCACCATACTGGGAGGGAAGACACCAACAGCGAACAAGAAAAACAAGTACAGTAATAAGCAATTGCGGAGAAGTAGTCTTATGATCTGACCATTAGTGGTCAAGACTCTGAATACCCTGACTCTCCTATCTCTTCCAGGGTAACACTCGGTCACTCTTCCAAAAGGCCAGACTAGGGGGGGGGGGTGAAACATCCCTAACTAAGACCAAGTCCCCCACTTTAATGTCGGGACTGGAAAGAAACCACTTCTGCCTCCCTTGCAAGGAAGTTAAATATTCCAAGTTCCACCTCTTCCAAAAGGAATTGCGGAGGGCTTCAAGTTTACGCCAAACAATAGGTAAATCAAAATCCCTGAAAGAATTAGGAAGGGGAGGAGGGGCAGAGAGAGAAGTGCGTGTAAGGAAGCTACCAGGTGTAAGTGGAAGGAGGTCATCAGGGTCATTGGAAAGCGGAGTTAAGGGGCGAGAGTTAACAACACCTTCAATCACAAAATAACTAGAAGCTGAGGGAAATAAAGCACTAGTAAAGATTGCGATACAACGCAAAAGGAGAATTAACAAGTTTAAACAAAGCGTATAGAGACAAGTACATCTATTCAGGATAAGAATATACCAAGTAAACAAAGAAACTATGCGAGTAGAAAGCAAGAACGCCATAGGTAACAAACGAGTAGCCATAAACAATGACCTCAAGTTATAATGAGTATCAAAGGGGTTACTCAGAAAAATACTTAAGTCAGCGAGAAACGTGACATGACAAGTATAAATGCAAAAACACATCGAATCTGACGACGAGAAAAAACAAGTTTGTTCATCAATGAACATTAAGATCGCAAAATATGTGAGCAAAGTGAAATACATGAGCGCGTGAGAAATACGCAACGAAGTTTTGAAACAAGGAACGAAGCAGTTATAGAATACGAGCATGAGTAAGTGAAAGACGCAGGCAAGCGCGGCCTTGACACACATAGTAAAGGGAGATAAGGCATATAAATAGCTGAAAGAGTCCTTAACTGGAACAAGTTTATTTTGGGAAGTAGGTGAACGGCTTCTGTACTTGCAGGAGCGGCTCACTAGACAATGGTTGGCAATCAGCCAAAGTTGAGATAAGAGAAATTTGCTTTGAACTGTGTCAAGCGTACAGGAAATAAACAGTGACTTGACCTTCCTCAGGCTTGTATACAAACAAGTCTGACAAACAAGCAGCTCAAAGTACACAAACAACATTTGTTGAAACAGCTGTAACTTAAAGCAGATATTCAGGTTGACCGGCATGCAGTCAATCGTAACTTGGACGTGAAAAAGCAATTTAAAGCTATATGAAATAAAGTAAGAAATCAATTTCGCATGATTGAGAGGATCACGGATTCCGACAATTTTCGACAGGAAAAAGCTTGATTCTTCCGAAATAGGAAGTGAAGCCGGGACATTGAGAAGAAGGTTATGCATAAGAATAGTTATTCTAGATGCTATAGAATTCAGATTTTCAAGCGGTTTCATAAGCGACTTCCAATTGTGAGGAAGGGGGGAGGAGCCGGCCGTGGCCATCCTTCTACATAGCGAAAGAAGTGAAACATAGCTTACAGCGAAGTGATGGTGACTGATAGCCATGGTTTTACACAAGGGGAAGATAGTTTTCGAGAAAGAGTTTAAGCAATTAACTGCTATAAAAAATGACATGAAAAGGTAAACGAAATAACACAAAGCAAGGCGAACTTGAATTGCCATATTATGCGGGAAGAAGGAAAAACCATTTAAACAACTTACAGAGGTAGCGCAGTTGTTCACGATAAGACATCGTTTCGGCAAGTGTTTTTCAAAATTATTGAGATCTGAAACATGAACGTTCTCTTTTTCAGAAATGAGATTTATGTCAGCTGTGACGAAATGACATTGCGCTTTGGTTTGAAGACTGGGTTGTTGAATTTCACCAGTAATAACCCAACCAAAATCGGTGTCTCTAGCGACCACGGTTGAAGATAACTTGCGTGTTTGTTTGCGAATGCAATTCCAAAAAACATTGGCACTGAAAAGTACATCAATGGGACCTTGAGCATTAAACTGAGAATCAGCTAACCTTAAGTGCGAGGGAATGTTTAAACCGGAAGTATTAATAGAGTGACTTGGAGTGTCCTTGCCAATACTGGTAAGAATGAGACAGTTTAAATTAAGATTGGTGTTTCTTTGGCAAACGTCTCTGATTTTCAATTTTGAAGACTGCAAAACTTGAGTTTTCAAATTGTCAATGCCGGTCACATTTATAGAAGTAGGCGATGACGAAAGACCTAGTTTTTTAATCAACGATTGCGAAACAAAGTTATGAGTTGAAGCGGAATCGAGAAGACCACGGGTTCTAAACCAATTTCCAAATTTATCTTGGATTTCGAATTGTACAGTGGTCAAAAGGGTTTGCGCACTATGAAAAGTTTCGGCGTTAGAAATGCAGGAAGAAGCATTAGTTTGTTCGGAGCTGCTCTGCATGGAGCTTGAAGAGGCGGGTGCTGATGACCTCGATTTATCGTGAACGTGCAATAAAGAATGATGCGGTTTTTTACAATGGAAACAGAGATTTGATGACGTACAGTTCGAAGAAGAATGCTTAGGTGACAAGCAATTGAAACAATGTTTGCTATTTAAGACAAACTTCCTTCGATCTTCGACAGACAATTCTTTAAAGGATTTGCACGAATACAATGTGTGAAGCTTTTTACAGAGCGTGCATTTTAATGATTTGATAAGCGGCCTGATATCTTCTCTTGCATGATTGAAAAAAGAACGGGTTTGCTTGTTCTCGACAGATGGGGGCTGATGTCCCTTTGAAGAAGCAAGTTTTTTTTTCAAAAATTTGACACTGAGGATTCGTTTCAACCTTTTCGCACTGAAATGCGAGTGCTGTAAGGACTTGGCATCGGCTGTTAAGAAACGAGATTAAGTGTTCGAAGGAAAATTCTTCCTTGCGAGCGAGTTCGATCTCCCAGGCCTTTAAAGTTGAAAAATCGAATCTTGATGTAGCCAGATGAATGAGTATGGTGTCCCATGTTTGGACAGGCTGCTTGAGTTGGTATAATGCTCTGACATTCAACTGTATAGAGTCCAACAGGTTTCATAAAGAGGTGACGTCATTAGGTTTGACGGCTGGTAGGTTGAAGAGACAACGTATGTGGCGAGCTACACTCAAGCGTAAATTGCCATATCTCTCTTTAAGGAGATTAAAGGCGATGTGGTAGTTGTCTGCGCTTAAAGGCAGTGACTCCACTAAGGCTAAGGCCTCATATTCCAAAGAAGTACGGAGGAAGTAAAATTTATGTATGTCTGGGATCTCGATATTTTCATGAATTAGGGAGCAGTAAAGTTCGTAAAAAGAATACCATTCACCTTCCTTGCCTGAGAAGTGCGGTAGGCTTATCTTAGGAAGTAACGGTTTCGGTTTGTTCTCGTGAACTGAAGCGGGTGCGAACTGGGCCGGATTGATGACCCTAGTGTCCGGTTCTGAGATATTGCGGATCAATTGGTGGGCCTTGGCAATCCCTTCAAAGTACAAGGGTTCGACCTCGTCCCGATCCGATTGAAGTTCTGGGCAAGCGGATTCAATCTCGGTTTGAATTTGATCATAATAATCATAAGACCGTTCGTACAACTTAAGGCGATGTGTCAAGATGTCTAAATCACACTCGGCGGGATTTAACTTGTTGATAAAATTTCTGAATCTAGTGAGTTGCCCTTTATAGGAAGAACGTCTAGCAATGAGAGTTTCATCTTTTTCAGTAGGAGCCATGATAAAGAGAATAAATTGAAATACAACTCACGAAACTGTAGAACCTTGGAGATGCTGTCAAGTTTGCAGCAGCGAATGAGTAGAAAGAACGGGGCACACCAAAGGAGACAGGAGCGGCCTCTTTCCCGTTCACAGGCTTTGCATGATGTAATTATAGCTGAAAAATCCAAAGCAGATATTAATAATTTGCCAAGTATTGTCAAATGACACTTGACAAACAATAGAAATAAAAAATGGACTCTCCCGGGTTTCTGGTACCAATTTTTGGGTAGTTTATTACGTGAGGAATAACCCACCCACCAAGGGAAGATGATTAAGAGAAGGAAGTAGATTTGGGATTGGAAAAGAAGGATAGAAAAATAGGAGGAGAGTCCCACAAAAGTTATGAATTTGACTTTCAATACATTTAGAAGCGGTTGCCACCGCAAATCCGTGCTCGGATACCTAAAGTGGGTACGAGCTTGGTCGAAGCTGACGGGAACCGCAGCTAAGACTTGGGCAGTTTGCCAGAGAAAGGCTTTAGTGTATTTCCTTCCAAGCACGAATAAAAGTACTATAGGGAAGGGTGATGGTCTGGCCAGACAGATAGTAAAAGCTTTATTGAGTATGAACGAGGGCATAAACCTAGGAAGAGCTAGGAAAGCCGGGATCCTGCCTAACTGTAGTATCAGAGAAATGATGAATCCAAAAACAAATATTTAATTTATTTAACAATTCAGGAGAAATTAATATTTTTGACAATTAAATATTTTGCAATCTTGTTAACAATTTGGGGTCGCAGACCTCCAACAACATTCAGAAATTGCTCCAGGCAAATAACAATTCTTAAGGTTTTAAACCTAGTACTAAAACCTTGATAAGATTTTAAAAAGGGCAATGAAACGATTAAAGTTTAAACATTAAATAGAGTACAGGGAGTGTACTATAAGAAATTTCTGAAAGAACATTCTAGAGAGAATAACAAATTCGAAAATAACAACAAGGAAAACATAAAGCATAAAATAGAAGTTACTACAACTTCTTATATTTAAACAGAATTACTTTATGAGAATTATACAAAAGAGGGCAGGTCACTTACTGTGAAACCTGAAGAGGTAATCAAAAAGAAGGTTCTAGACTTCCTATGTTTAATTAGAAATCACGAGCCAAATGGGGCAGTTTACATTTCGTGAGACCTAAAAATTACTCACTCAAGAGTTGAAAGAATTGTTTTCCCTAATTTGAAGGGAGAAACAATGTAAGTTTGAAACGTGTGCTGGACACGTAATTATACAGAGATTAATTAATTACACATGAGAAAAAATGGGAGGGCACATCTATAGATTGACACCTCGTTGAAACAGACCTAAAGTTAAGAACGTATTACGGATTGATGGTAAGAGGTTTAGGAAAGAGAGATGGGGATTGAGGAAAAATGTTCATGGCCTTGTTTGAATATAAACGGACGATCGCGACGCGGTAGAAAAGTTGAGCAAGCACTGGTTTTCACTATAGTTCGTTGAAATATATGAGAAGTTCACTGTATAAACACGAGAGTTTATGACAAAAAAAGTTATTGCAATGATGAAAATATCTGGTTTCACTAGGTAGGCGAGAGTCTATTTCTTGAGAAAGTTGTAAATTACAATTAAATGTGCCATAGAAAATTCCAGCGGTGGACGAAAATTCACTATTGTAGTAATTTAGAAGTGAGATTCTTCAATTTTAAATAGCATTCTCACAAGTAAGTGAGAAATACATGACGGCAGGACTTGCAGATAAAGTACAAGATCTGGAAGGTTCCAGAACGATCTTAGCAGAAAAATGGGGCTAATGAAAATCCAACGGAGGAACTAGCTTGGTGAATTATAGACAGCGGGTATTTAGATAATATCCCACGTGGTGAGAAGATTTCTCATTTAGTTAGCGTAGGAAAAGCTACTTTCTATTGAGTTTGGCTTAGACAGACAAAAGCTCAACATAGCAAATCCCTCGAAGAATGATTTTGCCCCAAATAATTAATCTCACGCTGTCTATAAAATATCGTTAAAAGCATGTAATCTTTAAAATCATGAAGATGAGGTTAAAACTTGAAGCTGTACTTATCTTGGTTAAATGTTGATAGGGAAGATCCCCTTGACGGATGCCTAGAGTTCCAACATGGCGTGGAGTGAAGAAAGTGTCTCTTGGTTTGAGGAGACTGGCTTGAGTTGAGCCCTGACTGATCGAATCAACTGCCGACTTAGTAGTGAGAGCTGCTCAACGGAGCACGGAGGGACCGAGGAAGGGGAAAAGAGTGGGGGGTAGGAGACAAAAGGAGAACATATAAGTATTGCCAATATTGTAACAAAAAAATGATCTCTTGCTGAGCTGGTCTTCAAAGAGTTGATAACAGTTGATACTAGCGCAGCATGGTGAGTAAAGAAGTGGACGTAGTCCTCTTGCTCAAGGAGAAAATAGCTGGCGATGATAACAGGATCTGGTGGCCAAATGGATATGGAATTCCTCTTGCGCGAGGAAGAGTTGAAGAGCTTCAGAGATTCGTTGTTATATGACGCTAGGTGGGTCACAGAATATATATCTGGAACAGACTCATACAAAATATAAGCGACCTGAACCCCTAAGAGAGAACAGAAGATCACTGTTGGTGTCTGACAAAGAGGAAGGAAAGAACATGCAAAAACATTGAAAATTATAATCTCAGGTACCGTGTATTCCAAGAATGCACCACCCTAAGACCAAAAGGCCGTGAATATGTAGTCCTAACTACTATGTACACTACCTGGTTAGTCAATTAGAATATAAATCAAGGGGCAGTCCGGGATTTGGAACCGGGACTTCTCGCACCGGAAGCAAGAATCATTCCCCTAGACCAAGAGGCCGTTAATGTGGAGTCCTATTTACTGTGTTTTCTCATTTGCTAGTCAATTATGATGTAAATAAAGGGCCAGTCCGGGATTTGAACCGGAGACCTCTCGCACCCTGAGCGAGAATCATACACCTTGACCAACTGGCCGTTCATGAGGAGTCCTATCTAACATGTACTCTGCTATGTTGCTCAATTACAATTTAAACATAGGGCCAGGCCGGGATATGAACCCGGGACCTCTCGCACCCAAAGCGAGAATGATACCTGTAGACCAACTGGCCTTTCGTGTGGAGACCTATCTACTATCTACTGTGCTTGGCTAGTCAATTACAATATAAACATAGGGCCAGTCCGGGATTTGAACCCGGGACATATCGCACCCAAAGCGAGAATCATACCCCTAGACCAACTGGTCGTTCGCGTGTAGTCCTATTTACTATGTACCCTGCTTAGCTAGTCAATTACAATATAAACATAGGGCCAGTCCGGAATTTGAACCCGGGACCTCTCGCACCCGAAGCGAGAATCATACCCCTAGACCAACTGGCCGTTCGTGGGAAGACCTATCTACAATCTACTCTGCTTGGCTAGTCAATTACAATATAAACATAGGGCCAGTCCGGGACCTCTCGCTCTCTAAGCGACAATCATACCCCTAGACCAAGTGGCCGTTCGTGGGGAGTCCTTTTTTTTTTTTTTTAGCGTATGGCTTTTAGTGCCGGGAGTGTCCGAGGACATGTTCGGCTCGCCAGTTTTGTAGCTGCTTCGAGACGGACACCCAATGGGTGAGCTACAAGTACCGTTGGGGAGGGAAGGAGGGAAGTTGGAATGTAAGGACGAGGAGTTGGAAGGTAGCGGCTGTGGCCTATAGTTAGGGACCAACCCCGGCATTTGCCTGGAAGGAAGATGGGAGACCACAGAAGACCATCTTCAAGGTTGCTGGCGGGCGGATTCGAACCTCCTCGCCTCCCGGATGTGAGCGACTGCCATCAGTCATGCCGTAACCACCACGGCTAACTCACCCGGTGTGGGGAGTCCTATATACTATATACTCTGCTTGGCTAGTCAATTACAATATAAACATAGGGCCAGTCCGGGATTTGTACCTGGATCTCTCGAACCATGAAAGTGGAACACACCCCAACACCAACTGGCCATGAATGTGTAGTCCTATCTACTATGTACATGGCCTGGTTAGTCAATAAAAATAAAAATATAGGGCCAGTCAGGGATTTGAACGCGGGACCTCTCGCAACCTAAGTTAGAATCATACACCTAGACCTACTGGCCGTTAGTGTGGATTCCTATTTCCTATGTACTCTCCTTGGATAGTCAATTACAATGTAAACAAAGGGTCAGTCCGTGATTTGACCCGGGACCTCTCGCACCCTAAACGAGAATCAAACCCCTTGACCAACTGACTGTTCGTGTGGTGTCCTATCTACTATGCACTCTGCTTGGCTAGTCAATTACAATAGAAACATACGGCCAGTCAGGGATTTGATCCCGGGACCTCTCGCACTCAAAGCGAGAAACATACCCCTAGACCTACTGGACGTTAGTGTGGAGTCCTATTTACTGTGTTTTCTCCTTTGCTAGTCAATTATGATGTAAACAAAGGGCCAGTCCGGGATTTGTACCCGCGACCTCTCGCACCCTAAATGAGAAACATACCCCTAGACCAACTGGCCATTTATGAGGAGCCCTATCTACTATGTTATCTGCTATGTTGCTCAATTACAATATAAACATAGGGCCAGTCCGGGATTTGAACCTGGACCTCTCCAACCCTAAAAGTGAAACACACCCTAAGACCAAAAGGCCGTGAATATGTAGTCCTAACTACTATGTACACTACCTGGTTAGTCAATTAGAATATAGATCAAGGGGCAGTCCGGGATTTGAACCCGGGACTTCTCGCACCCGAAGCAAGAATCATACCCCTAGAAAAATTGGCCGTTAGTGTGGAGTCCTATTTACTGTGTTTTCTCATTTGCTAGTCAATTATGATGTAAACAAAGGGCCAGTCCGGGATTTGAACCCGGGACCTCTCGCACCCGAAGAGAGAATCATACCCCTAGACCAACTGGCCGTTCGTGGGGAGTCCTATCTATTATGTACTCTGCTTGGCTAGTAAATTACAATATAAACAAAGGGCCAGTCCGGGATTTGAACCGGGGACCTCTCGCACCCTGAGCGAGAATCATACCCCTAGACCAACTGGCCGTTCGCGTGTAGTCCTATTTACTATGTACCCTGCTTAGCTAGTCAATTACAATATAAACATAGGGCCAGTCCGGAATTTGAACCCGGGACCTCTCGCACCCGAAGCGAGAATCATACCCCTAGACCAACTGGCCGTTCGTGGGGAGTCCTATATACTATATACTCTGCTTGGCTAGTCAATTACAATATAAACTTAGGGCCAGTCCGGGATTTGAACACAGGACCTCTCGCACCCTAGGCTATAATCATACCCCTAGACAAAATGGCCGTTCATGAGGAGTCCTATCTACTATGTTCTCCGCTATGTTAGTCATTTACAATAGAACGAAAGGGTCAGCCGGGATTTGAACCCGGGGCCTCCCGCACCCGAAGGGAGAATCATAACCCTAGACCAACTGGCCGATATTGTGGAGACCTATATCCTATGTACTCTCCTTGGCTAGTCAATTACAATATAAACATGGGGCCAGTCTGGGATTTGAACACGGTAACTCTCGCACCCAAAGCGAGAATCATACCCCTAGACCTACTGGCCGATCGTGTGGAGTCCTATCTACTATGTACTATGCTTGGTTAGTCAATTACAATATAAACCTGGGGCCAGTCCGGGATTAGAACCTGGGACCTCACGCACCCTAACCTATAATCTTACCCCTAGACAAAATTTCCGTTCGTGAGGAGTCCTATCTACTGTGTTTTCTCATTTGATAGTCAATTATGATGTAAACAAAGGGCCAGTCCGGGATTTGAACCGGGGACCTCTCGCACCCTGAGCGAGAATCATACCCCTTGACCTACTGGCCGTTAGAGTGGAATCCTATCTACTATATACTCTGCTATGTTAGTCAATTACAATATAAACATAGGGCCAGTCCGGGATTTGAACCCGGGACCTCTCGCACCCAAAGCGGGAATCATACCCCTAGACCTACTGGCCGTTAGTGTGGAGTCCTATCTACTATATACTCTATGTTAGTCAATTACAATATCAACATAGGGCCAGTCCGGGATTTAAACCCGGGACCTTCTGCACCCAAAGCGAGAATCATACTCCTAGACCAACTGGCCGTTCATGAGGAGTCCTATCTACTATGTACTCAGCTATGTTGCTCAATTACAATATAAACAAGGGGCCAGTCCGGGATTTGAACCCGGGACTTCTCCCACCCAAAGCGTGAATCATACCCCCAGACCTACTGGCCGTTCGTGTGGAGTCCTATCAGCTGTGTACTCCGCTTGGCTAGTCTATTACAATATAAACATAGGGCCAGTCCGGGTTGTGAACCAGGGACCTCTCGCACTCAAAGCGAGAAACATACCCCTAGACCTACTGGCCGTTAGTGTGGACTCCTATCTACTATGTACTTTGCTTGGCTAGTCAATTACAATATAAACAAAGGGTCAGTCCGGGATTTGATCCCGGGACCTCTCGCACCCGAAGGAAAATAATACCCCTAGACCAACTGGCCGTTCGTATGGAGTCCTATCTACTATATACACTGCTATGTTATTCAATTACAATATCAACATAGGGCCAGTCCGGGATTTGAACCTGGGACCTCTCGCACCCAAAGCGAGAATCATACCCCTAGACCAACTGGCTGTTAGTGTGGAGTCCTATTTACTATGTACTCTGCTTGCCTAGTCAATTACAATATAAACTTAACGCCAATCCGTGATTTGAACCCAGGACCTCTCGCATCCTAAGCTATAATCATACCCCTAGACAAAATGGCCGTTCGTGAGGAGTCCTATCTACTATGTACTCTGCTATGTTAGTCAATTACAATAGAATGAAAGGGTCAGCCGGGATTTGAACCGGGGACCTCTCGCACCCAAAGCGAGAATCATACCACTTGACCAACTGGCCGTTAGTGTGGAGTCCTATTTACTGTGTTTTCTCATTTGCTAGTCAATTATGATGTAAACAGTGGGCCAGTACGGGATTTGAACCGGGGACCTGTCGCAACCGAAGCGAGAATCATACCCCTGGACCAACTGGCCGTTCGCGTGGAGTCCTATCTACTATATACTCTGCTATGTTAGTCAATTACAATATCAACATAGGGCCAGTCCGGGATTGAAACCCGGGACCTCTGGCACCCAAAGCGAGAATCATACTCCTAGACCAACTGGCCTTTCATGAGGAGTCCTATCTACTATGTACTCTCAACTCTGCTATGTTGCTCAATTACAATATAAACATAGGGCCATTCCGGGATTTGAACCCGGGACCTCTCGCACCCAAAGTGAGAATCATACCCCTAGACCTACTGGCCGTTAGTGTGGATTCCTATTTAATGTTTACTCTCCTTGGATAGTCAATTACAATATGAACAAAGGGTCAGTCCGTGATTTGACCCGGGACCCTCGCACCAAAACGAGAATCATAACCCTTGACCAACTGACCGTTCGTGTGGAGCCCCATCTACTAAGTATTCTGCTTGGCTAGTCAATTACAATATAAACATAGGGCCAGTCGGGGATTTGAATCCGGGACCTCTCGCACTCAAAGCGAGAAACATACCCCTAGACCTACTGGCCGTTAGTGTGGACTCCTATCTACTATGTACTATGCTTGGTTGGTCAATTACAATATAAACATGGGGCCAGTCTGGGATTTGAACACGGTAACTCTCGCACCCAAAGCGAGAATCATACCCCTAGACCTACTGGCCGTTCGTGTGGAGTCCTATCTACTATGTACTTTGCTATGTTAGTCAATTACAATATAACCATAGGGAGAGTCCGGGATTTGAACCTGGACATCTCCAACCCTAAAAGTGAAACATACCCTAAGACCAACAGGCCGTGAATGTGTAGTCCGAAATACTATGTACACTACCTGGTTAGTCAATTCCAATATAAACATAGGGCCAGTCCGTGTTTTGAATCCGTGACCTCTCGCACCCAAAGCGAGAATCATACCCCTAGACCAACTGCCGTTCGTGTGGAGTGCTATCTACTATGTACTCTGCTTGGCTAGTCAATTACAATATAAACATAAGGCTAGACCGGGACCTCTCGAACCCTAAGCGAGAATCGTACCCCTAGACCAACTGGCCGTTCGTGTCGAGTCCTATCTACTATATACTCTGCTATGTTAGTCAATTACAATATAAACATAGGGCCAGTCAGGGATTTTAACCCGGGACCTCTCGCACCCTATGCGAGAATCATACCCTAGACCAACTGGCCGTTTATGAGGAGCCCTATCTACTATGTACTCTGCTATGTTGCTCAATAACAACATAAACAATGGGCCAGTCCGGGATTTGAATCTGGACCTCTCCAACCCTAAAAGTGAAACACACCCTAAGACCAACAGGCCGTGAATGTGTAGTCCTAACTACTATGTACACTACCTGGTTAGTCAATTAGAATATAAATCAAGGGCCAGTCCGGGATTTGAACCCGTGACCACTCGCACCCGAAGCAAGAATCATACCCCTAGGCCATCTGGCCGTTAGTGTGTAGTCCTATTTACAATGTTTTCTCATTTGCTAGTCAATTATAATGTAAACAAAGGGCCAGTCCGGGATTGATCCGGGGACCTCTCGCACCCTGAGCGAGAATCATACCCCTTGACGAACTGGCCGTTCGTGTGGAGTACTATCTACTATATACACTGCTATGTTAGTCAATTACAATATCAACATAGGGCCAGTCCGGGATTGAAACCCGGGACCTATCGCACCCAAAGCGAGAATCATACCCCTAGACCAACTGGCCGTTCGCGTGTAGTCCTTTCTACTATGTACTCTGCTTGGCTAGTCAATTACAATATAAACATAGGGCCAGTCCGGGATTTCAACCCGGGACCTCCCGCACCCAAAGCGAGAATCATACCCCTAGACCAACTGGCCGTTCGTGTGGAGACCTATCTACTATCTACTCTGCTTGGCTAGTCAATTACAATATAAACATAGGGCAAGTCCGGGATTTGAACCCGGGACCTCTCACACCCAAAGCGAGAATCATACCCCTAGAATTACTGGCCGTTAGTGAGGCGTCTGGGTAGATTATTGGATGAGGAATAACCTAACCACCAAGGAAAGATGATAAAGAAAAGGAGGTGGGTTTCGGACTGGAGAGAAAGGATAGTGAAATTGAGGAGAGTCCCACGAAAGTTATAAATTTAACTTTAAGTACACTCAAAGGCGGTTGCCACTGCAAATCCGCTCTCTGATACCTAAAGTGGGTAAGGACCTGGTCGAAGCTAACGGGAACCGCAGCTAGGATTTGGGTGGTTTGCAAGAGAATGGCTTTAGCATATTCCCTCTCAAGCATGCATATGTCTACTATGTGGAAGGGTGATGGTCTGGCAAGACAGAGAGTAACATAACTTATTGTATGTCTGTTCAAAGGAATTCGTTCGGAACAAGTAATTCGAAGAATGCCAATACTTTGAATTGATTTCGATATTTCCAGTTTTCGAAGTTGTAGAGTTCTTGAAAAGCGACCAATTGCTTCCAAGAAGGATAGTAATAAAAGAATTATGCCTTTGGGAATAAAGTTGGTAAATGAACCAATAGTTGCATTTGGAAATGGCTAAGCTTTTATCCAGCAAGGAGCCGACTAAAAGTTTAGGCAAAGAGAAACACTTATCTTTTGGAAAACCAACCATAAGTTTTTTGGAGGGGATCTCCACAAGCAGGAAGCTGGCGTAGCGAGCTGTACTTGCCTTACTGGTCAGTTAGAATGAGCTCTTGAAGCTAAGAGAGACTTTACCAAGATAACCACTAAGAGTTCTTGCTCAAATGCAACAAGTGGTGAAAGCCCTATCAATAGATTTAATGGCATTAAGTAGGAAGAGCCAAGGAAGACAGGATCTTGCCTAACCGTTGTATTAGAGAAATGATGAGTCAAAAAGGAAAGTTTGAATTTATTTAAAAATGCAAAAAAGTCTAATAAATTTAACAAGTATATAGTTTCAATTCTTGTTAACAATTTGGGGTCGCAGACCTCCTAACATTTAAAGTTTGCTCCAGGCAATTAACAATTCTTTAGGTTTCAAAACTTTATATGTACTAAAATCTTTGTAAGATATAAAAAATACAAATGAAGTGATTAAAGTTAGACATTAAATCGAGTACAAGGTGTGTACTTTCAGAAATTTCCAAGTACCTATCTTAGAAAAAGTTACAACTTCGAAAATAACAAAAAAAAGCAGGTAGAATGAAAGAGAAGTTCCTATAACTTATTATATTTACGCTAAATTACTTTTATAATAGTTATACAAAATAGGACAGGTCACTTACTGTGAAACCTGAAGAGAAAGTCAAAAGGAAGGTTCTAGACTTCCTATGTTTAAGTAGGAATCACGAGACAAATGGAGCAAGTTTCCCTTTCGTGAGACCTAAAAACAACTCACTCATGAGCTGAAAGAATTGCATTCCCTAATTAGAAGGGAGAAACAATGTAAGTTTAAAACGTGTACTAGACACGTATTTATGCAGAAGTTAATTAATGTTATATAAGAACAAGATGTTCAGTAAAGAACATATAGCCTACTTTCTCCTAAATGCATGGGTATTGTTATAACTCTTTGTCCTTTTCAAGGAGTATGATTGAATGTTGGTTGTAGTCGCTTGTTGAAATACAACGTGCTATAGGGATATTAAACATGAATATGAGGTGCCCTTTGCTAGTGCTACCTCTGTACCAAATTTCGTTCAATTCGGTTTCACCGTGTTTGAATTGATAGGGGGAATTGATTTGCACACATACTTGGCCACCATCAGCAAACTATTGGGCTGATGTTCTTGCAGTTTGGTCAGAATATGTTTCCACACATAAAGATATGGTGTTGCAAAATTTGGTAGAGACTAGATTATTAGGTTAGTCGTAATTACACTTTAGCTTTTAACATTTGGGTGGCCGCGATTACGTTTCCGTCAAGATAGCGGTGATATAAAACATGACACTGAGGTGCCCTTTGCTAGTGCTACCTCTGCACCAAATTTCGTTCATTCGGTTCCACCGTGTTCGAATTAATAGGGGGAATCAATTTTGACATAAAGATGGCCGCCATCCGCAAACTATTAGGCTAATGACTTATTCGATTGGTCAAAGGATGCTCCCTCCATAAAGGTATGTTGATGCAAAGTTTGGTAGAGATCGGATGGTTATGTTAGTCGTAATTTGATTTAAGCTTTAAACATTTGTATGGCCGCCATTACGTTTCCATCAAGATGGCGGGGATATAAAACATGACACTGAGGTGCCCTTTGCTAGTGCTACCTCTGTACCAAATTTCGTTCCATTCGGTTGCACCGTGTTCGAATTAATAGGGGGAATCGATTTTCACACAAAGATGGCCGCCATCCGCAAACTATTACGCTGATGACCTATTAGTTTGGTCAAAAGATGCTCCCTCCATAAAGGTAATTTGCTGCAAAATTTGGTAGAGATCGGATGATTAAGTTAGTCGTAATTTGATTTAAGCTTTGAACATTTGTGTGGCCGCCATTACGTTTCCGTCAAGATGGCGGCGATATAAAACATGACACTGAGGTGCCTTTTGTTAGTACTACCTCTGTACCAAATTTCGTTCCATTCGTTTGCACCGTGTTCGAATTAATAGGGGGAATCGATTTTCACACAAAGATGGCCGCCATCCGCAAACTATTACGCTGATGACCTATTGGTTTGGTCAAAGGATGCTTTCCCCATATAGGTATGTTGTTGCAAAATTTGGTAGAGATCGGATGATTAGGTTAGTCGTAATTTGATTTAAGCTTTGAACATTTGTGAGGCCGCCATTACGTTTCCGTCAAGATGGCGGCGATATAAAACATGACACTGAGGTGTCCTTTGCTAGTGCTACCTTTGTACCAAATTTCGTTCAATTCGCATTCACCGTGTTCGAATTGATAGGGGGGGACAGACATTCAGAGTACACACACTCACACACACACACAGACACACAGACACACACACACACAGACTCACACACACACATACACACACACAGACAGACACACTTTTTTCGCCCTGTGTTGATCTCATAAGTCTACTTTCATTTTTTGCAAAAATCGAAAGTAGGCTAAAAAGGGGAGGGCACTTCTATAGAGTGACACCTCATTGAAAAAGACCTCAAGTAACAACTTTATTATGGTTTGTTAGTAAGGGGTTTAGGAAAGAGCAACTGAGATGGAAGGTAAATGTTCATGGCCGTATTTATAATAATCGGACGAACGCGACGCGGAAGAAATACTGAAAGAACACTGTTTATCACTATAGTTTGTTGAATGGATGAAAAGTTCACTGTAGTAGCACAAAAGTTTATGGCAACGAAAGTTATTGCAATGATGAAAAATAATTTGTTGCACTAGGTAGGCGAAAGTCTATTGCTTGAGAAAGTTATGAATTACAATTAAATGCGCCATAGAACATTCCAACGGTGGAAGAAAATTAGCTATTGAGTATTAATTCATAAGGAAGATTCCTCATTTTTTAAATAGTATTTCCACAAGTGAGTGGAAAATACATGATGGCACGACTTGTAGATAGAGTACAGAATCTGGAAGGTTCCAGAACGATCCTAATAGAAGAATAGGGCCAAAACTAATCCAGCGGAGGAACGAGCTTAATATTTTATAGACAGTGGGTAATTCCCACGTTGTGAGAAGATTTCTCATAAGAAATGCTGCTTTCTATTAAGCTTTGCTTAGACAGACAAAAGCTTAACATAGAAAATCCCGCGAAGGATGATTATTGCCACAAATAAGTAATCTCACACTGCCTATAAATGATTATTAAAAGCATGTAGATATTAAAACCGATGAAGATGAGGTTAAAACCTGAAGTCTGTACTTATCTTTGCTGCATGGCGAAGGTGAATTTCCCTTTGACGGATAAACTTAAAGTTCCAACATGACGTGGAATCTGAAGAATGCCTCTTAGTTCAGGAGGCTGGCTCTAGTTGAGCCTTGACTGAGTCGACGGCCGACGTACCAGTGAGACATGCTCAGCGAAGCACAGGGGGACCAAGGAAGGGAAAAGCGTGGGGGTAGGAGACAAAAGGAAGACATATAAGCATAACCAACATAAGAAAGTTAAATTCTCTTGAGGAAATGGTCTTCAAAGAGTTGATAGTAGGCGACGCTATCGCAGCCTGGTGGTTGAAAAAGTAGACGAAGTTCTCTTGATCACGGAGATGATAGCTGGCGATGGTGACGAGATCTGGTGGCGAGATGGATAAGAAAGTCCTCTTGTACAGGAAAGAATTGAGGAACTTCACAGATTCTCTGCTAGATGACGCTAGGTGGGTCATGGAAGATATATATCTAGAACAGACTCACAAATGGCATAAGAGACATGACCACCAAAGAGAAACTAGAAGATCACTGTTGGTGTTTGAGAAAAGGGAAGGAATGAACAAGCAAAGAGTATTAAAAATATACTCTATCATACCGTGTATTCCAAGAATACACCAGCGTCCTATTTACTATGTACTCTGCTTGGCCAGTCAATTACAATATAAACAAAGGGCCAGAACGGGACCTCTCGCTCTCTAAGCGAGAATCGTACCCCTGGACCAACTGGCCGTTTATGAGGAGTCCTATCTACTACGTACTCTGCTATGTTGCTCAATTACAATATAAACATAGGGCCAGTCCGGGATTTGAACCCGGGACCTCTCACACCCAAAGCGAGAATAATACCCCTAGATCAACTGGCCGTTCATGAGGAGTCCTAAACACTATATACTCTGCCTGGTTAGTCAATTAGAATATAAACATAGGGCCAGTCCGCGATTTGAACCAGGGACCTCTCGCACCCAATGCGATAATGATACCCATAGACCACCTGGCCGTTCGTGTGGAGTCCTATATACTATATACTCTGCTTGGCTAGTCAAACTCTTATATAAAAACAAGTGTCCTGACTGACTGACTGACTGACTGACTCATCATCGCCCAGCCAAAACTATTAAAGTTAGAAACATGAAATTTTGGGGATATGTTCGCGGTAAGTCGAAAACGCGCACTAAGGAAGGATTTTTGGATATTCAGGTTCTAAAGGGGTGTTAAGGGGGTAGACCTGCATTTAATTGAATAACAATATCTCCCGATTGGTTTCATTGGGAGATGTGATATTCGGGATATACACTCATTAAAAATAAGAAGACACGTGTCTGAGGGTTTTTCGATGTGGTGTATATTATGAGGTGAAAGGGGTGAAAAGTGGGGGTTGAAGGATTCCTAACAGAGCGTGTATCTCTTAAACGACATAGGCGAGGAATTTGAAACTCAGCGGAAAAAATCAGATTAAAAAATAAGTAAATAGGTGTTTGACAGTTTTTTCATAAATCCAATTTAAGGGGCACATAGGGAGTGGTGAAATTCTGGGGGAAAAACAGGAAATAAAGTGTCATAACTGATTGACTGACAGACTCACTCATCAAACTCAGGGGAAAAAATCTGCTTAAAAGTAAGTAAATAGTTGTTCGACAGTTTTTTTTCATAAACCCAATTTAAGGGGTTCATGGGGAGGGGTGAAATTCTGAAAAAAGGAAATTGAGAGAAAAAGTCCTGACTCACTCACCATCGCCCAGTCAAAATTATTGAAGTTAGACACATGCCATATTGGGGAATATGATCATTGTATGTCAAAACCGTCCACTAAGGGAGGATTTTCGGATATTTTGAATTTGAATTTGAATTTGAATTTATTGTTTCTCTTATACAGGCCACTGAGGCTACAAAGCCTCTTTATGCAGCTCTCTTCATTCAGAGGGCGGTTAAATACAATAGGATAAATGAAGAAAGAAAAAACTTAACCTATACATACAGTTGACAATAGAAGTTTTTGTTATTACATCCGTTCACCTTGAACATGATAATTGTATAGCTGATAGATTACAATGAAGGGAGTGTTTTATCGCTCTGATAGGACGTCCTGAATACTGGTGCAATTTATATTTATTCCAGAGAATACTAGCTGAAATATGGATTGAACCTTTGCATTTTTCGGTTCTGTGATGAGGTATCTGGAGCATTTGTGCAGTGTGTCTATTCGCACGGTTATGCACTGATTGCATGGGAGTTAGTGTGCAGTAAATATAAGATGGAATTTTGAATTTTAGAATTTTTATCACAGTCAGAGCCATGGCATACTGTCTTCGTTCCTTTAACTTTAGCCATCCAATCTGGACGTAAAATGGAGTTATAGGAGACTCTCTTGGTACATATAGAACAAACCGCAAGCAAGCATTTTGCATTCTTTGCAATTTTGTATTGAGGACCTCTCCCATATCATGGTAAATTATAGATCCATAGTCAAATATTGGTAATATCAAACTCTGTATCAGTATCTTTCGTATATTTTGAGGCAAATAGAAGCAAGTGTGCCTAATTTGATATAATGACGATGCAACCCTTTTCAGAATCATGTTTGTGTGATCCTGCCGAGAGTCAAAAATAACTCCCAGATTTCTTACTGCTGACTGGTACGGATCTGTTTGGGATGCAAGCTGTAAAGGTGGTACTGGGTCAGGCAGGGAACTGAGTAATTTGGTATAGCCGATGATGATCGGTTGCGTTTTTTCGAAGTTAAGTATTAGATTATGATCGAGTGCGTACTGAGATAGGCTTTGAATGTCACTGTTAATTAGAGCTACCTTCAAATGAATGGATTTCAGATCCGTGTGTAGATATAGCTGAAGGTCATCTGCGTACATATGATGTTGACAGAATTTAAGGACAGATGGAAGGTCATTTATATACATGGAGAACAGGAGTGGACCAAGGACCGAACCCTGCGGCACACCTGTTGTTACTTCACACCATTCTGAAACATTGTCATCTGCTAGGACTAGTCTCTGACATCTGCCCGTTAGGTAAGACCTAAACCAGTTCGTTACTGACTTTGAAAGGCCTAGATTTCTTAATTTAACTAGTAGGATCTCATGGTGAACTCTGTCAAAGGCTTTGCTGAAATCGAATGGAGATAATATAGTCATTTCCTTCCGGTCCATTGCTAGACGAATGTCGTCTGTGACTTTGATAAGGGCTGTCAGAGTACTATTTTTTGATTTATATCCAGATTGGTTCGGGTTTAGGATATTGTTGGAATTTATATATTCATAAAACTGATCAAAAACAATCCGTTCTAACGCTTTCCCAATTGCACACAATATACTTATTGGTCTAAAGACACTACAGTTTAAGGCGTTCGTGAATTTTGGTATTGCTTTGATGTTTGCTTTTTTCCATTGTGTCGGATAAATACCCATTTGCAGTCTATAGTTAAATATATGCAATAAAACTGGCATGAGGATGTCCATATTCCTTTTCAATAGCGTAATAGATATATGATCTGGTCCTATGGCTTTTGAAGTTATCCTAAATATGGCTAAATGAATGTCCTCTGGATATATATTCAGGGGGTCTTAAGGGGGTTAAACCTGCATTTCATTGAATAACAATAACTCCCGATTGGTTTCATTGGGGGATGTGATACTCGGCATATAAACACATTATTAACAAGTAGTTCCGTGAAGAACTATACAGCCTATTTTCATATATCCTACTTATGTTAACTGCCACAATCAACATACAAAATTTCAGTTTAATTGCTGTAACAGATTCGTAGATATTGAGAACCGTCTAAATATTTCAGATGGTCGCCAGGTTGGATTTTTATTTTTGTACTATTACATTAAGATTATTGTGTACGCGTGGTATTCAAACTTCAATCGCATGATTAGACAACAAGAAGTAAAAACGAGATTTTAAAATTACGCACAGCAGCCATCTTGTGATAATGCAAACCATTGAAATAAATTAGATGCCAGTGGATCAACATTTGTATAAGCATTTAACGTGCAACGTTTCACGGCACTCGGATAGTTAATTCGCGAGAAACGTCCTTTTAAATATTTATACTTCGCATCGCCGCCATGTTGGATTTGTGCTCACCAGGTTCCTGAAAGTCCTATAGGTGAACATGTTCATAGTCTCTATGAACATTAAAAAATTCAGTTTGGTTGCTGTGAAAGATTCATAGATATTGAGAACCGTCTAAATATATCGGGAGCTCACCATTTAGGAGTGTTATGTGTATAGGCCATAGAGTTATGTACCATTCAAGGACAATTATTGCCTAGGTTCATTATTCAAACTTTCACTTCGATCGCATGATTACGACACAAGAAATTAAAACTTAATTTTAAAATTTCGCACAGTCGCCATCTTGAGGGTATGTAAGCAATTGAATTAAATTAGATGGCAGTGCATTACAATCTGCAAAATCAATTACTGTACCACATTTCACTGCGCTCAGAGAGTTAAATCACGAGAAAAGTCTATTAAAATATTTTAAATTCGCTTGGTCGCCATGTTCGTTTCGTACTTTACAGGTTTATGAAATATACATAGGTATACCTGTATCAGTACCCTTTATCACCGTACAAAATTGCAGGGTGATATCTGTAATAGTTTTGGAGATATAGAATGTCAGTGAAATATTTCGCACAGCCGCCATTTTGAGGTTATGTAAACAATTGAACTAAATTAGACTCCAGTGCATTACAATGTGTATAAACATTTGCTGTACCAAGTTTCATTACATTTAGATAGTTAAATCGCGAGAAAAGTCTATTTAAATATCTCAACTTCACTTGGCCGCCATGTTGGTTTTGTAGTCACCAGGTTTTTGAAAGTCTCATAGGTGAACTTCCAGTAGTGCCCTTTATCACCGTACACAATTTCAGGGCGATATCGGTAATAGTTTCGGAGATATTGAATGCTAGTGAAATATTTCGCACAGCCACCATGTTGGATTGGAGAGACGTAACAAAATTTAAAGGGCACGGTCGAGGTCGCCGGGAATAGTGCTATGAACTTCCTGAGTTTCATTGAAATCGCTCCAGCCGTTTCGATTTTATTAGGGGGGGACACACACACGAATCACACACACACACGCACGCACACACACACGGACAAAAGGTGATCTCATAAGCCTATTTTTTTCAAAAATGAAAATTGGCTAAAAATAAGAAGACGTGTCTGAGGGTTTTTCGATGTAGTGTATATTATGAGGTGAAAGGGGGTGAAAAGTGGGGGTTGAAGGATTCCTAATGGAGCGTGTATCGTTTAAACGACATGGGCGTGGAGTTTGAAACTCAGCGGGAAAAAATCAGCTTAAAAGATAAGTAAATAGGTTTTCGATCGTTTTTTTTTTGCATAAATTCAATTTAAGGGGCCCATGGGGAGGGGTGAAGTTCTCGGGAGGGGGGGGGGGGACCGGAAAGAAAGTGTCCTAACTGATTGACTGACTCACTCACTCTTCAAACTCAGGGAGAGGAAACTGCTTAATAATAAGTAAATAAGTGTTCGACAGTTTATTTTTCATAAATCAAATTCAAGGGGTTAGAAACATGACATTTTTGGGATATGTTCGTTGTATGTCAAAACCGTACACTAAGGGAGGATTTTCGGATATTCAGGTTCTAAAGGTGTCTTAAGGGGGTTAAACCTGCATTTTATTGAATAACAATATCTCACGTGTGGTTTCATTTGTGGATGTGATACTCGGCATATAAACTAATCATTAAAAATAAGCAGACATGTGTCTAAGGGTTTTTCGATGTGGTGTATATTATAAGGTGAAAGGGGTGAAAAGTGGGGAGTTGAAGGATTCCTAACGGAGCGTGTATCTCTTAAACGACACCACCACGGGACATGGCATTTCACTTCGAAAATCTCACATGCATTCCCGGTCAATGCATGTGAGATTTTCGAAGTGAAATGCCATGTCCCGTGGTTCGGATTCCACGTAAAACGGAGGTCCCGTGGCTCATGATCTCAAGATTAACGGTCACGTTAAACTACAAGCTTCCTTCCTTCTTTCTTAAACGACATACGCGAGAAGTTTGAAACTCGGCGGAAAAACAGCTTAAAAATAAGTAAATCGGTGTTCGACCGTTTTTTCATAAATTCAATTTAAGGGGCCAATGGGGTGGGATGAAATTCTAGAAAAAAAAGGAGAGAAAATGTCCCGACTGACTGACTAACTAACTCACTCATCAAACTCGGGGGAAAAAGACAGCTTAAAATGTAACTTAATAGGTGTTCGAGCGTTTCTTCATAAATCCAATTTAAGGGGCGCATGGGGATGGCGTAAAATTCTGGTAAAAATAAATGAAAGAAAATGACCTGACTGACTCACTCACTCATCATCGCCCAGCGAAAACTATTGAAGTAGGAAACATTAAATTTTGGGAATATTTTCGCTCTATGTCACAAACGTCAACTAATGAAGGATTTTTGTTTATTCGGGTTCTTAAGAGGTGTTAAGGGGGTAAACGTGCATTTCATTTATTAACAATATCTCATGAGTGATGTGATATTCAGCATATAAACTAAACATTAAAAATAAGCAGACATGTGTCTAAGGGTTTATCGGTGTGGTGTATATTATGAGGTGAAAGGGGTGAAAATTGGGGGTTGAAGGATTCGTTACGGAGCGTGTATCTCTTAAACAACATAGGCGAGAAGTTTGAAATTCAGCGAAAAAAAACAGCTTAAAATATAAGTAAATAGGTGTTCGACCGTTTTTTCATAAATCCAATTTAAGGGACCCTTGGAGAGGGATGAAATTCTGGGGGGAAAAATCAGGAAAGAAAGTGTTCTAACTGATTAACTCACTCACTCATCAAACTCAGGGGGGAAGAACAGCTTAAAAATAAGTAAATAGGTGTTCGAGCGTTTTTTTTTCATAAATCCAATTGAAGTGGTTCATGAGAGGGGTGAAATTCTGGAAAATAAATGAAAGAAAATGTCCTGACTTACTCACTCACTCATCATCGCCCAGCAGAAATTATTGAAGTTAGAAACATGAAATTTTGGGGTTATGTTCGTTGTATGTCGAAAACGTCCACTAAGGAAGGATTTTTGGATATTCAGGTTCTAAAGGGGCGTTAAGGGGGTAGACCTGCATTTAAATGAATAACAATATCTCCCGATTGGTTTCCTTGGGGGGGTGCGATACTCGGCATATTAACTCATCATTAAGAATAAGAAGGCACATGTCTGAGGGTTTTTCGATGTAGTGTATATTATGAGTGAAAGGGGTGAAAAGTGGGGGTTGAAGGATTCCTAACGGAGTGTACATATCTTAAATGACATAGGCGAGGAGTGTGAAACTCAGAGGAAAACAATCAGCTTAATAAAAATATAAAAAATAATTAAATAAATAGGTGTTCGACCGTTTTATCATAAATCCAATTTAAGGGGCCCATCGGGAGCGGTGAAATTCTGGAAGAAAAACGTCCACTAAGGAAGGACTTTTGGATATTCACTCTCATCGCCCAAATAAAACTATTTGTGTTAGAAGAATGATATTTTGGGGATGTGTTTGTTGTGTGTCGAAAATGTCTACTAAGGTTGGATTTTTGAATATTCAGGTTCTAAAAGGGTGTTATCGGGGTTAAATCTGCATTTCATTGAATAACAATATGACACGACTATGACGCGAGCGACGCCGCGGGTACCTGCTAGTTACAATATAAACTTAGGTCCAGTCCGTGATTTGAAACCAGGACTTCTCACACCCTAAGCTATATTCATACCCCTAGACAAAATGACCGTTCGTGAGGAGTCCTATCCCAGGGCTGGCATGCGAAATTAAATTCATGGCTGTGGGGACGAAAATAATTTAATTTCGCCGTAAGCGCGATATTCGGGAGCGAAATGATAATGATTGTCAGCGCGTAATTAAATCAAAGCGAAACTTAATTCGAAGCGAAATTAATTTCGTTCCAGACTTTTAATTTCGCTCCCGGTGCGAAATTAATTTAGTTCCAGACTTATAATTTCGCTCCAGGCGCGATATTGATTTCGTTCCAGACTTATAATTTCGCTCCCGGCGCGAAATTAATTTCGTTCCACACTTTTAATTTCGCTCCAGGCGCGATATTAATTTCGTTCCAGAATTATAATTTCGCTCCCGGCGCGAAATTTATTTAGTTCCAGACTTATAATTTCGCTTCCGGCGCGAAATAAAATTCGTTACAGATTTTTAATTTCGCTCCCGAGCGAAATAAAATTCCCAAACGGCATTAAGTTTCGCTCTCCGACGTGTATTTAAAATGCATGAAACATTTAATTTCGTTGTTGAAATTAAAATACAGTATATTCGTTTCGAGAGTTAAATAATGTTCTGTACGATGTTCAAAGTCCTGACGTCTGTCTGTTAGGTAGTCAGCCCGAAGGCTGGTTGGATCCTCAAAAAGTACCGCCGGTAGGTTATGTGGGTAGATACCCACAAAAACTCAAGGCAGCGCTATAGTGAGGCGTACTAGACAAGATGGGGGGTGAGGTAGTTTGTCATTGCTTTCCTCACTGAGTCAGAACAGCAGTACTAACCCTATGAGTAGAACCCTTCACAGCATCCACAGGCACTGACTGCCCCGAATTTCATTACTAAGCACCACCCATACCTCAGTAGCTTCCATATAATCACAGCCATGTGTAAGACTGAGACAGCGATGAAAAGCTACATTTTACTCTAGCCCGTGCCAACAGTCAAATGCAATTGAGTCGTCAAGTTACAAAACTCGTTTAATCAACTTGTGAATAAGGATAATTTTCATGAGAAACGTTTCTCTGGACTTTGCCTCACGTATCTTTTGTGTTTGTTGTTTTCTACTTTTGGTTGGTGTTTTTGTGTTTGCTTTGTGCTTTTGCTTTTGAATTTGACCTATTGCTTTTCTTTCTTGGTTTTGTGTTTGTGCTCTGCTTTTGCTTTTTTGAATTTTGCTTTATGTTATTTTTTTTCGTTTTCTGCTTTTGCTTTTGTTTTTGAATTTTGCTTCTTGCTTCGTCTTTTTTGTTTTTGTTTTGTGTTTGTTTTCTGCTTTTGCTTTTATGAATTTTGCTTTTTGCTTTATGTTTCTTGTTTTCTGATTTTGCTTTTTTTTGTTGTTCTGCTTTTGCTTTCTGATTCGTCTTTTCTGTTTTGGTATTGTGTTTGTTTTCTGCTTTTGCTGTTTTTGAATTTTGCTTTTTGGTTTGTGTTTCTTTTTTATTCTGCTTTTGCTTTTGTGTTTGAATTTAGCATTTTACTTCGTGTTTTGTGTTTTTGGTTTTGCATTTGTTTTCTGGGAAATCAAAATAAAACAAAATCAACAAAACAAAATAAAAACAAAAACAAAATAAAACAAATAAAACAACACAATTTAAAACAAAATAAAACGAAATAAAGTAAAACAAAAAATAAACAAAACAAAATAAAGCAAAATAAAATAAAACAAAATAAAATGAGGTAAAATAAATAAAATAATTAAATAAATAATTTTACGACATGATCCTTATTCACTAGTGGATTAAACGATTTTTGCAACTGGACGACTCAAATGTATGCACGGGGTCGTTGGGATGAGGAACATGGCTACCTGGGAGGCTTGTCGTAGTATAGTATCTATGTGTGCAGTATATGCATCGACCGTCGTCTGGTTATCCAGTGGGAGATGGTCCGCACGGAGGTGATTGTTGACGTAGGCGCGGTATTCCTGCCAGTTTGCTGTGCAGAAATTCTGGACCATCCTGGGAGGTGGTAGTGGGGGAAGAGGGAAGTTGAGTAAAACGGGGGCATGATCACCTCCTTTGAGTGGCAGGACAGACACGTCAAACAGATGGAGGAGGGAGTTATGAGCAATGACTGCGTCGGGGTGGTATTGGAGGAAGGACGGGTAGATTCTGGGAGATGGACGAGGGTGGCGTCGATGTGACGTAGGTAGATGTCTAGGCTATGAAGTTCTAGGGCCGAACGGGAATGAAGGTTGAGGTCGGCCATTAGAATTAAATGGGGGAAGACTTCAGACACGTGGGTAATGCAGTTTTGGGGATGGGGTGGTAGGGACGAATGTAGATGGTGGCTAGGTGTAGGACGCGGGAACAAATAAGGCTTTCGGGGAAGAAAAAAAACAGATTTCATTTCAGAAACAAAATGAAATGTTCCATGCATTTTAATTTCAGGCCGGAGGGGGGACTAAATGCCGGGAACGAAATTGATGGTCGTTAACAAATTTTATTTCGCGCCAAGAGCGAAATTAAAAGTCTGTAATGAATTTAATTTCGCGCCAGGAGCGAAATTAAAAGTCTGTAACGAATTTCATTTCGCGCCGGGAGCTAAATTAGAAGTCCGTAATTAATTTAATTCCGCGCCAGGAGCGAAATTAAAAGTCAGTAACAAATTTCATTTAGCGCCGGGAGCTAAATTAAAAGTCCGCAATGAATTTAATTCCGTGCCAGGAGCGAAATTAAAAGTCTGTAACGAATTTCATTTCGCGCCGGGAGCTAAATTAAGAGTCCGTAATGAATATAATTTCGCGGCAGGAGCGAAATTAAAAGTCTGTAACAAATATCATTTCGCGCCGGGAGCTAAATTAAAAGTCCGTGATGAATATCATTTCGCGCCAGGAGCGAAATGTTATTCCATTGAACAATTTCATTTCGCGACGCTAAATTAAATTGATAATGCATTTCGTTTCGCATGCCAGCCCTGTCCTATCCACTATGTACGCTGCTATGTTAGTCAATTATAATAGAATGAAAGGGTCAGCCGGGATTTGAACCCGGGACCTCTCGCACCAAAAGCGAGAATAATACCTCTAGGGAAACTGGCCGTTTGTAGGGAGTCCTATCTACTATGTACACTGCCTGGTTAGTCAATTACAATATAAACATAGGGCCAGTCCGGGATTTAAACCCGGGACCTCTGGCACCCAAAGCGAGAATCATACTCCTACACAAACTGGCGTTCATGAGGAGTCCTATGTACTCTGCTATGTTGCTCAATTACAATATAAACATAGGGCCAGTCCGAGATTTGAACCCGGGACCTCTCGCACCCAAAGCGAGAATCATACCCTTAGACCTACAGTCCGTTCATGTGGAGTCCTATCTACTATGTACTCTGCTTGGCTAGTCAATTACAATATAAACATAGGGCCAGTCAGGGATTTGAACCCGGGACCTCACGCACTCAAAGCGAGAATAATACCCCTAGACCTACTGGCCGTTAGTGTGGACTCCTATCTACTATGTACTCTGCTTGACTCGTCAATCACAATATAAAAATGGGGCCAGTCAGAGATTTGAAACCGGGACCTCTCGCATCCAAAGCGATAATCGTAACCGTAGACCTACCGGCCGTTCGTGTGTAGGTCAATCTACTATGTACTCTGCTAAGTTAGTCAATTACAATAGAATGAATGGTCCAGTCCGAGATTTGAACCTGGACTTCTCCAACCCTAAAAGTGAAAAACACCCTAAGACCAACAGGCCGTGAATGTGTAGTCCTAACTACTATGTACACTACCTGGTTAGTCAATTAAAATATTAATGTAGGGCCAGTCCGGGATTTGAACCCGGGACCTCTAGCAACCGAATTGAGTATCATACCCCTAGACCAACTGGCCGTTAGTGTGGAGCCCTATTTACTGTGTTTTCTCATTTGCTAGTCAATTATGATGTAAACAAAGGGCCAGTCCGGGATTTGACCCGGGGACCTCTCGCACACTAAGCGAGAATCATACCCCTAGACCTACCGGCCGTTAGTGTGGAGTCATATCTACTATCTACTCTGCTTGGCTAGTCAATTACAATAAAAACATAGAGCCAGTCCGGGATTTGAACCCGGAACATCTCGCACCCAAAGCGAGAATCATACCCCTAGACCAACTAACCGTTAGTGTGGGGTCATATCTACTATCTACTCTGCTTGGCTAGTCAATTACAATAAAAACATAGAGCCAGTCCGGGATTTGAACCCGGGACCTCTCGCACCCAAAGCGGGAATCGTAACCCTAGACCAACTGGCCGTTAGTGTGGGGTCATATCTACTATGTACACTGCCTGGTTAGTCAATTACAATATAAACGGACGTCCAGTCCTGGATTTGAACCCGGGACCTATCGCACGCTAAGCGAGAATCAAACCCCTAGACCAACTGAACGTTCATGATGAGTCCTATCTACTGTGTACTCTGCTATGTTGCATAATTACACTATAAACATAGGGCCATTCCGGGATTTGAACCCGGGACCTCTCGCACAAAAAGCGAGAATCATATCCCTAGACCAAATGGCAGTTAGAGTTGAGTCATATCTACAATGTTAACTGCCTGGTTAGTCAATTACAATATAAATAGAAGGGCAGTCCGGGACTTGAACCCGGGACCTCTCGCACACACAGTTTGAATCATACCCCTAGACCAACTGGCCGTTTGTGTGGAGTCCAATCTACTATATACTCTGCTTGGCTAGTCAATTACAATATATACCTAGGGCCAGTCCAGGATTTGAAGCCGGGACCTCTCGCACCCTAAGCGAGAATCATACCCCTAGACCAACTGACCTTTCGTGAGGAGTCCTATCTACTGTGTACTCTGTTATGTTGCACAATTACAATATAAACATAAGGCCATTCCGGGATTTGATCCCGGGACCTCTCGCACAAAAAGCTAGAATCATATCCCTAGACCACCTGGTCGTTCGTGTGGAGTCCTATTTACTATGTACTCTGCTAAGTTAGTCAATTACAATAGAATGAATGGTCCAGTCCGAGATTTGAACCTGGACTTCTCCAACTCTAAATGTGAAAAGACACCCTAAGACCAACAGGCCGTGAATGTGTAGTCCTAACTACTATGTACACAACCTGGTTAGTCAAGGGGTATGATTCTCGCTCAGGGTGCGAGAGGACCCTGGTTCAAATTAATGTACGGCCAGTCCGGGATTTGAACCCGGGACCTCTCACACCCTAAGCGAGAATCATACCCCTAGACCAACTGAACGTTCATGATGAGTTCTGTCTACTGTGTACTCTGCTATGTTGCACAATTACATTATAAACATAGGGCCAGTCTGGGATTTGAACCCGGGACCTCTCGGCCAAAAAGAGAGAATCATACGCCTAGACCAACTGACCGTTCATGAGGAGTTCTATCTACAGTGTACTCTGCTATGTTGCACTATTACAATATAAACATACGGCCTTTGCGGGATTTGAACCCGGGACCTCTCGCACAAAAAGCGAGAATCATATCCCTAGACCAAATGGCAGTTAGAGTGGAGTCATATCTACAATGTGAACTGCCCGGTTAGTCAATTACAATATAAACGGACGGGCAGTCCGGGATTTGAACACGGGACCGCTCGCATTCAAAGTGAGAATCATACCCCTACACCTACTGGCCGTTAGTGTGGACTCCTATCTACTATGAACTCTGCTGGGCTAGTCAATTACAATATAAACAAAGGGCAGGTCCGGGATTTGAACCAGGGACCTCTCGCACCCCGAGCGAGAATCATACCCCTTGACCTACTGGCCGTTAGTGTGGCGTCCTATTTACTGTGTTTTCTCATTTGCTAGTCAATTATGATGTAAACAAAGGGCCAGTCCGGGATTTGAACCGGGGACCTCTAGCACCCGAAGCGAGAATCATACCCCTTGACCTACTGGCCGTTAGTGTGAGTCTTATTTACTGTGTACTCTGCTTGGCTAGTCAATTACAATATAAACAAAGAGCAGACCGGGACCTCTCGCTCCCTAAGCGAGAATCATACCCCTAGACCAACTGGCCGTTCGTGTGGCGTCCTATCTACTATATACTCTGCTATGTTAGTCAATTACAATATCAACATAGGGCCAGTCCGGGATTTGAACCCGGGCCCTCTTGCGCCCAAAGCGAGAATCATACCCCTAGACCAAATGGCCGTTCAGGTGTAGTCCTATCTACTATATACTCTGCTATGCTAGTCAATTACAATATAACCATAGGGCCAGTCCGGGATTTGAACCCGGGTCCTCTCGCACCCAAAGCGAGAATCATACCCCTAGAACAAGTGACCGTTCGCATGTAGCCCCAGCTACTATGTACTCTGCTGGGCTAGTCAATTCTAATACAAACTTAGGGCCAGTCCGGGATTTGAACCCGGGACCTCTCGCACCCAAAGTGAGAATCAAACCCCTAGGCCTAGCCCAACTGGCCGTTCGTGTGGAGACCTATCTACTATCTACTCTGCTTTGGCTAGTCAATTACAATATAAACATGGGGCCAGGCCGGGATTTGAACCCGGGACCTCTCGCACCAAAAGTGGGAATCATACCCCTAGAACTACTGGCCGTTAGTGTGGAGTCCTATTTAATATGTACTCTGCTTGGCTAGTCAATTACAATATAAAAATAGGGCCACACCGGGACCTCTCGCACTCTAAGAAAGAATCGTACACCTAGACCAACTGGCCGTTCATGAGGAATCCTATCTACTATGTACTCTGCTATGTTGCTCAATTAAAATATAAACACAGGGCCAGTCCGGGATTTGAACCAAGGACCTCTCGCACCCGAAGCGAGAATCATATCCCTAGACTAACGGGCCGTTCGTGAGAATACCTATATACAATGTACTCTCCTTGGCTAGTCAATTACAATATAAACCTAGGGCCAGCCCGGGATTTGAAACCGGGACCTCTCGCACCCTAAGCTATAATCAGACCCCTAGACAAAATGACCGTTCGTGAGGAGTCCTATCTACTATGTACTCTGCTTTGTTAATCAATTACAATAGAATTAAAGGGCCAGTCCGGGATTTGATCCTGGATCTCTCAAACCGCAGAAGTGGAACACACCCCAACACCTACTGGCCATGAATGTGTAGTCCTATCTACTGTGTACATGGCCTGGCTAGTCAATTACAATAGAAACATAGGGCCAGTCCGGGATTTGAACCCGGGACCTCTCGCACTCAAAGCATGAAACATACCCCTAGACCTACTGGCCGTTAGTGTGGACTCCTATCTAATATGTACTCTGCTTGGCTAGTCAATTACAATATAAACATGTAGCCAGTCTGGGATTTGAACCCGGTACCTCTCGCACCCAAAGCGAGAATCATACCCCTAGACCTACTGGCCGTTCGTGTGCAGCCCAATCTACTATGTACTTTGCTATGTTAGTCAATTACAATAGAATGAATGGGCCAGTCCGAGATTTGATCATGGACCACTGCAACCCTAAAGTGAAACACACCCTAAGACCAACAGACCGTGAATGTGTAGTCCGAAATACTATGTACACTACCTGGTTAAACAATTACAATATAAATGTAGGGCCAGTCCGGGATTTGAACCCGGTTCCCCTCGCACCCGAAGCGAGCATCATGCCTCTAGACCAACTAGCCCTTCGTGAAGAGTCTCTGCTATGTTAGGCAATTACAATATAAACATAGGGCCAGTCCGGGTTTTGAACTCGTGACCTCTCGCACCCAAAGCGAGAATCATACACCTTGAAAAATTGGCCGTACGTGTGGAGTGCTATCTACTATGTACTCTGCTTGGCTAGTCAATTACAATATAAACATAGGTCTAGACCGGGAGTTGAACCCGGGACCTCTCTCACCCTAAGCGAGAATCATACCCCTACACCAACTGGCCATTTATGAGGAGCCCTATCTACTATGTACTCTGCTATGTTGCTAGATTACAATATAATCATAGGGCCAGTCCGGGATTTGAACCTGGACCTCTCCAACCCTAAAAGTGAAAGACACCCTAAGACCAACAGGCCGTGAATGAGTAGTCCTAACTACTATGTACATTATCTGGTTAGTAAATTAGAATAAAATCAAGGGCCAGTCGGGGATTTTAACCCGGGAACTCTCGCTCCCGAAGCAATAATCATAACCCTACACCAACTGGCCGTTAGTGTGGCGTCCTATTTACTGTGTTTTCTCATTTGCTAGTCAATTATGATGTAAACAAAGGGCAGTCCGGGAATTGAACCGGAGACCTCTCGTACCCTGAGCGAGAATCATACCCCTTGATCTACTGGCCGTTAGTGTGGAGTCCTATTTAATATGTACTCTGCCTGGCTAGTCAATTACAATATAAACAAATGGCCAGATCGGGACCTCTCGCACCCTAAGCGAGAATCATACCCCTAGACCACCTGGCCGTTCATGAGGTGTCCTATCTACTATGTACTCTGCTATATTGCTCAATTACAATATAAGCATAGGGCCAGGCCGGGATTTGAACCCCGGACCTCTCACTCCGAAAGCGAGAATGATACCTCTAGTCCAACTGACCGTTCGTGTGGAGACCTATTTACTATCTACTCCGCTTGGCTAGTCAATTACAATTTAACATAGGGCCAGTCCGGGATTTGAACCCGGGACCTCTGGCACCAAAAGCGAGAATCATACCCCTAGACAAACTGGCCGTTCGTGGGGCGACCTATCTACTATCTAATCTGCTTGGCTAGTCAATTACAATATAAACATAGGGCCAGTCCGGGATTTGAACCCGGGACCTCTCGCACCCAAAGCGGGAATGATACCCCTAGACCAACTGGCCGTTAGTGTGGCGTCTTATTTACTGTGCTTTCTCCATTGCTAGTCAATTATGATGTAAACAAAGGGCCAGTCCGGGATATGAACCCGGGACTTTTCGCACCCTAAGCGAGAATCATACCCCTAGACCAACTGGCCGTGTATGAGGAGCCCTATCTACTATATACTCTGCTATTTTACACAATTACAATATAAACATAGGACCAGTCCGAGATTTGAACCCGGGACCTCTCGCACCCAAAGCGAGAATCATACTCCTAGACCAACTGGCCGTTCATGAGGAGTCCTATCTATTATGCACTCTGCTATGTTGCTCAATTACAATATAACCATAGGGCCAGTCAGGGATTTGAACCCGGGACCTCTCGCACCCGAAGCGAGAATCATACCCCTGGACCTACTGGCCGTTCGTGTGGAGTCCTATCTTCTATGTACTCTGCTTTGCTAGTCAATTACAATATAAACATAGGGCCAGTCCGAGATGTGAACCCGGGACCTCTCGCACTCAAAGAGAGAAACATACCCCTAGACCTACTAGCCGTTTATGAGGAGTCCTATCTACTATGTACTCTGCTATGTTGCTCAATTACAATATAACCATAGGGCCAGTCCGAGATTTGAACCCGGGACCTCTCGCACCCAAAGCGAGAATCATACCTCTAGACCAACTGGCCGTTCGTGGGGGGACCTATCTACTATCTACTCTGCTTGGCTAGTCAATTCCAATATAAACATAGGGCCAGTCCGGGATTTGAACCCGGGACCTCTCACACCCAAAGCGGGAATCATACCCCTAGACCTACTGGACGTTAGTGTGGAGACCTATCTACTATGTACTCTGCTTGGCTAGTCAATTACAATATTCACATAGGGCCAGTCCAGGATTTGAACCCGGGACCTCGCGCTCTCTAAGCGAGAATCATACCCCTAGAACAAATGGCCGTTAGTGTGGTGTCCTATTTACTATGTTTTCTCCATTGCTAGTCAATTATGATGTAAACAAAGGGCCAGTCCGGGATATGAACCCGGGACCTTTCGCACCCTAAGCGAGAATCATACCCCTAGACTAACTGGCCGTGTATGAGGAGCCCTATCTACTATACACTCTGCTATGTTACACAATTACAATATGAACATAGGGCCAGTCCGAGATTTGATCCCGGGACCTCTCGCACCCAAAGCGAGAATCATACTCCTAGACCAACTGGCCGTTCATGAGGAGTCCTATCTATTATGTACTCTGCTACTCTGCTCTCGCACCCAAATCGAGAATCATACCCCTGGACCTACTGGCCGTTCGTGTGGAGTCCTATCTTCTATGTACTCTGCTTTGCTAGTCAATTACAATATAAACATAGGGCCAGTCCGGGATGTGAACCCGGGACCTCTCGCACTCAAAGCGAGAAACATACCCCTAGACCTACTGGCCGTTCATGAGGAGTCCTATCTATTATGTACTCTGCTATGTTGCTCAATTACAATATAACCATAGGGCCAGTCCGACATTTGAACCCGGGACCTCTCGCACGAAAAGCGAAAATCATACCCCTAGACCAACAGGCCGTTCATGAGGAGTTACACTATCCGTTCGTGTGGAGACCTATCTACTATATACTCTGCTTGGCTAGTCAATTACAATATAAAAAAGTCATCTCGGCACGCCGGAAGGCGGAGGTAGATTTCACCGGACAAACTTGGGGATAGGCGAAAATAGGCAGAATATGCAGGTTTTGGTACAAGGATATATACTCTGCCTGGTTAGTCAATTAGAATATAAACATAGGGCCAGTCCGCGATTTGAACCAGGGACTTCTCGCACCCAATGCGATAATGAAACCCTTAGACCAACTGGCCGTTCGTGTGGAGTCCTATATACTATACAGGGCGTGGTGCCTCAGCGGTCTAGCTGTATGCCTCTCACCAAGGCGGTCCGGGTTCGATTCCCGGTCAATGCATGTGAGATTTTCGAAGTGAAATGCCACGTCCTGTGGTTCGGATTCCACGTAAAAAGGAGGTCCCGTGGCTCATAATCACAAGATTCACGGTCACGTAAAACTACAATCTTACTTCCTTTCCTATATACTATACACTCTGCTTGGCTAGTCAATTACAATATAAATTTGGGGCCAGTCCGTGATTTGAACCCAGGACCTCTCGCACCCTAAGCTATAATCAAACTCCTAGACAAAATGGCCGTTCGTGAGGAGTCCTATCTACTATGTACTCTGCTATGTTAGTCAATTACAATACAATGAAAGAGTCAGCCGAGATTTGAACCTGGGTCTCTCGTACCCAAAGCGTGAATCATACCCCTAGGCCAATTGGCCGTTTGTAGGGAGTCCTATCTACTATGTACTCTTCCTGGTTAGTCAATTACAATATAAAAATAGGGCCCGTCAGGTTTTTGAACCCGGGACCTCTCGCACCCGAAGAGAGAATCATACCCCTAGACCAACTGGCCTTTAGAGTGAATCCTATTTACTGTGTACTCTGATTGGCTAGTCAATTGCAATATAAACCAAAGGCCAGACCGGGATCTCTCGCACCCTAAGCGAGAATCATACCCCTAGGCCTAGACCAACTATCCGTTCGTGTGGAGACCTATCTACTATCTACTCTGCTTGGCTAGTCAATTACAATATAAAAAAAGTCCTCTCGGCACGCCGGAAGGCGGAGGTAGATTTCACCGGACAAACTTGGGGATATGCGAAAATAGGCAGAATATGCAAGTTTTCGTAGAAGGATCAGACCTCATTTATTGCGAGAAGGTATTTTATAATTGGAGCTTAATTAACTTTGATTTTCGTCATTTTATGCTTATTTTAAACATTTTATTGTCTTATGAGAACGGTAACCTTCTTGTCATTTGGGGTCCATTTTTATACTTGTGGTCACACTGTCCTTATGCAAGGTTTCGACACTGATGTGTAACTATGTAACGGTCTGTTACTTCTTCACGCAAAATTATATCTCCCGCAGAGATTTTGGTTGGTTCCTCAGTTTAGGGGCTGCGAAAACGCGCTCATGTAACCCCGTGTACTTACGGATGGCTGTATTAGTCTGTAATTCACGTAAGGACTGCAGACGGTCATTTTCAAGCAGTAGTTCCTAATGTTGCTACCAGGTACTACCGTCAACGACACCTACCTGTGAACTTGGCTACTAGATGCTACCGCAGCCAGCAACTCGCAACGAACGTTGGAATTTCCCCTCCAAAGAAAGCATACTGAGGGATTTTTAGCGCTCTTAGAAAACCCGACGACTTCGGCCGGCTTTGAACTCGCGACCTTGGGCATAGACATTCAGCATGCTTGCTACCAGTTACGTCACCGAAGCCGCTTCACACTTAGTCAGATGGAATTCTGAATATGATCTCGTGCTAGTGCGATATCTTGGCAACGTCTGATGGCTCATCCCTCATCAATTTAGTAGAGTTGCCATGGCAACCACTGATAGCTCTTGGCATTTTCTTATAATTCCGAAATCATTTTTCTCATCCCTTGGCATAATGGTGGGTCATATCAAAAATTATTTAAGACAAAATTTTAGGTAATTATTAGGGGAATATTGTCCATTTTGTACGGTTTTGATATTGTGCCTATTAAGAGAGATATGATTAATGTTTCCCGAAAAACCCACTTTTTTCCACCCCTTTGGTCAATGGTTGGTGCTATCAAAAAGCTTATTTGACATACATTGTTGGCACTTATCCGACACATATTATGAACTTTGAATGGATTCGATATTTCACGTATTAAGAGAGTTATAGCGAAATTTCAATTTTTCGAAAAAAAGCCCCCCATATTCACCCCCTTCGACCGATATTGCCCATTAACGAACTCGACCGAGATTATATAGGGATACATATTATGTAAAAGATTCAAAGTGATTGGTGCAAAATTACGGCAGTTATCGTGTCCACAAGAAACTGATATACATATATACATATACTGTATATATATATAGGCTATACATACATAAATTATATATAAACTTTTCAACTGACGGTGGTTTTGGGGTCTGGGGGATGTGAAACGCGAAGATATGTCGAAATTTTCCGGAAGTCGAAACATGGGACCCATTGCAATAGATAGATTTCTAATGAAATCTACCTAACTTAGGGCCAGTCCGGGATTTGAACCCGGGGCCTCTCGCACCCAAAATGAAATCATACCCCTAGGCCAACTGGCCGTTATTGCGGAGTCCTATTTACTATGTACTCTGCTTGGCTAGTAAATTACAATATAAACATAGGGCCAGTCAGGGATTTTAACCCGGGGCCTCTCGCACCCTAAGCGATAATCATACCCCTAGACCAACGGGTCGTTCGTGTGTATTCCTATTTAATGTGTACGCTGCTTTGTTAGTCAATTACGAGATAAAAATAGGGCCAGTCCGGGATTTGAGACCGGGACCCCTCCCACCCAAAGCGAGAATCATACCCCTAGACCAACTGGCCGTTCGTGTGGAGTCCTATCTACTATATACTCTGCTATGTTAGTCAATTACAATATCAACATAGGGCCAGTCCGGGATTTAAACCCAGGACCTCTGGCACCCAAAGCGAGAATCATACTCCTAGACCAACTGGCCGTTCATGAGGAGTCCTATCTACTATGTTGCTCAATTACAATATAACCATAGGGCCAGTCCGGGATTTGAACCCGGGACCTCTCGAACCCAAAGCGAGAATCATACCCCTAGACCTACTGGCCGTTCGTGTGGACACCTATATACTATGTACTCTCCTTGGCTAGTCAATTACAATATAAACCTAGGGCCAGTCCGGGATTTGAAACCGGGACCTCTCGCACCCTAAGCTATAATCATACCCCTAGACGAAATGACCGTTCGTGAGGAGTCCTATCTACTATGTACTCTGCTTTGTTAATCAATTACAATAGAATTAAAGGGCCAGTCCGGGATTTGATCCTGGATCTCTCAAACCGTAGAAGTGGAACACACCCCAACACCTACTGGCCATGAATGTGTAGTCCTATCTACTGTGTACATGGCCTGGTTAGTCAATAAAAATAAAAATATAGGTCCAGTTAGGGATTTGAACGCGGGACCTCTCGCAACCTAAGTTAGAATCATACCCCTAGACCTACTGGCCGTTCATGAGGAGTCCTATCTATTATGTACTCTGCTATGTTGCTCAATTACAATATAACCATAGGGCCAGTCCGACATTTGAACCCGGGACCTCTCGCACGAAAAGCGAAAATCATACCCCTAGACCAACAGGCCGTTCATGAGGAGTTACACTATCCGTTCGTGTGGAGACCTATCTACTATATACTCTGCTTGGCTAGTCAATTACAATATAAAAAAGTCCTCTCGGCACGCCGGAAGGCGGAGGTAGATTTCACCGGACAAACTTGGGGATAGGCGAAAATAGGCAGAATATGCAGGTTTTGGTACAAGGATATATACTCTGCCTGGTTAGTCAATTAGAATATAAACATAGGGCCAGTCCGCGATTTGAACCAGGGACTTCTCGCACCCAATGCGATAATGAAACCCTTAGACCAACTGGCCGTTCGTGTGGAGTCCTATATACTATACAGGGCGTGGTGGCTCAGCGGTCTAGCTGTATGCCTCTCACCAAGGCGGTCCGGGTTCGATTCCCGGTCAATGCATGTGAGATTTTCGAAGTGAAATGCCACGTCCTGTGGTTCGGATTCCACGTAAAAAGGAGGTCCCGTGGCTCATAATCACAAGATTCACGGTCACGTAAAACTACAATCTTACTTCCTTTCCTATATACTATACACTCTGCTTGGCTAGTCAATTACAATATAAATTTGGGGCCAGTCCGTGATTTGAACCCAGGACCTCTCGCACCCTAAGCTATAATCAAACTCCTAGACAAAATGGCCGTTCGTGAGGAGTCCTATCTACTATGTACTCTGCTATGTTAGTCAATTACAATACAATGAAAGAGTCAGCCGAGATTTGAACCTGGGTCTCTCGTACCCAAAGCGTGAATCATACCCCTAGGCCAATTGGCCGTTTGTAGGGAGTCCTATCTACTATGTACTCTTCCTGGTTAGTCAATTACAATATAAAAATAGGGCCCGTCAGGTTTTTGAACCCGGGACCTCTCGCACCCGAAGAGAGAATCATACCCCTAGACCAACTGGCCTTTAGAGTGAATCCTATTTACTGTGTACTCTGATTGGCTAGTCAATTGCAATATAAACCAAAGGCCAGACCGGGATCTCTCGCACCCTAAGCGAGAATCATACCCCTAGGCCTAGACCAACTATCCGTTCGTGTGGAGACCTATCTACTATCTACTCTGCTTGGCTAGTCAATTACAATATAAAAAAAGTCCTCTCGGCACGCCGGAAGGCGGAGGTAGATTTCACCGGACAAACTTGGGGATATGCGAAAATAGGCAGAATATGCAAGTTTTCGTAGAAGGATCAGACCTCATTTATTGCGAGAAGGTATTTTATAATTGGAGCTTAATTAACTTTGATTTTCGTCATTTTATGCTTATTTTAAACATTTTATTGTCTTATGAGAACGGTAACCTTCTTGTCATTTGGGGTCCATTTTTATACTTGTGGTCACACTGTCCTTATGCAAGGTTTCGACACTGATGTGTAACTATGTAACGGTCTGTTACTTCTTCACGCAAAATTATATCTCCCGCAGAGATTTTGGTTGGTTCCTCAGTTTAGGGGCTGCGAAAACGCGCTCATGTAACCCCGTGTACTTACGGATGGCTGTATTAGTCTGTAATTCACGTAAGGACTGCAGACGGTCATTTTCAAGCAGTAGTTCCTAATGTTGCTACCAGGTACTACCGTCAACGACACCTACCTGTGAACTTGGCTACTAGATGCTACCGCAGCCAGCAACTCGCAACGAACGTTGGAATTTCCCCTCCAAAGAAAGCATACTGAGGGATTTTTAGCGCTCTTAGAAAACCCGACGACTTCGGCCGGCTTTGAACTCGCGACCTTGGGCATAGACATTCAGCATGCTTGCTACCAGTTACGTCACCGAAGCCGCTTCACACTTAGTCAGATGGAATTCTGAATATGATCTCGTGCTAGTGCGATATCTTGGCAACGTCTGATGGCTCATCCCTCATCAATTTAGTAGAGTTGCCATGGCAACCACTGATAGCTCTTGGCATTTTCTTATAATTCCGAAATCATTTTTCTCATCCCTTGGCATAATGGTGGGTCATATCAGAAATTATTTAAGACAAAATTTTAGGTAATTATTAGGGGAATATTGTCCATTTTGTACGGTTTTGATATTGTGCCTATTAAGAGAGATATGATTAATGTTTCCCGAAAAACCCACTTTTTTCCACCCCTTTGGTCAATGGTTGGTGCTATCAAAAAGCTTATTTGACATACATTGTTGGCACTTATCCGACACATATTATGAACTTTGAATGGATTCGATATTTCACGTATTAAGAGAGTTATAGCGAAATTTCAATTTTTCGAAAAAAGCCCCCCATATTCACCCCCTTCGACCGATTTTGCCCATTAACGAACTCGACCGAGATTATATAGGGATACATATTATGTAAAAGATTCAAAGTGATTGGTGCAAAATTACGGCAGTTATCGTGTCCACAAGAAACTGATATACATATATACATATACTGTATATATATATAGGCTATACATACATAAATTATATATAAACTTTTCAACTGACGGTGGTTTTGGGGTCTGGGGGATGTGAAACGCGAAGATATGTCGAAATTTTCCGGAAGTCGAAACATGGGACCCATTGCAATAGATAGATTTCTAATGAAATCTACCTAACTTAGGGCCAGTCCGGGATTTGAACCCGGGGCCTCTCGCACCCAAAATGAAATCATACCCCTAGGCCAACTGGCCGTTATTGCGGAGTCCTATTTACTATGTACTCTGCTTGGCTAGTAAATTACAATATAAACATAGGGCCAGTCAGGGATTTTAACCCGGGGCCTCTCGCACCCTAAGCGATAATCATACCCCTAGACCAACGGGTCGTTCGTGTGTATTCCTATTTAATGTGCACGCTGCTTTGTTAGTCAATTACGAGATAAAAATAGGGCCAGTCCGGGATTTGAGACCGGGACCCCTCCCACCCAAAGCGAGAATCATACCCCTAGACCAACTGGCCGTTCGTGTGGAGTCCTATCTACTATATACTCTGCTATGTTAGTCAATTACAATATCAACATAGGGCCAGTCCGGGATTTAAACCCAGGACCTCTGGCACCCAAAGCGAGAATCATACTCCTAGACCAACTGGCCGTTCATGAGGAGTCCTATCTACTATGTTGCTCAATTACAATATAACCATAGGGCCAGTCCGGGATTTGAACCCGGGACCTCTCGAACCCAAAGCGAGAATCATACCTCTAGACCTACTGGCCGTTCGTGTGGACACCTATATACTATGTACTCTCCTTGGCTAGTCAATTACAATATAAACCTAGGGCCAGTCCGGGATTTGAAACCGGGACCTCTCGCACCCTAAGCTATAATCATACCCCTAGACGAAATGACCGTTCGTGAGGAGTCCTATCTACTATGTACTCTGCTTTGTTAATCAATTACAATAGAATTAAAGGGCCAGTCCGGGATTTGATCCTGGATCTCTCAAACCGTAGAAGTGGAACACACCCCAACACCTACTGGCCATGAATGTGTAGTCCTATCTACTGTGTACATGGCCTGGTTAGTCAATAAAAATAAAAATATAGGTCCAGTTAGGGATTTGAACGCGGGACCTCTCGCAACCTAAGTTAGAATCATACACCTAGACCCACTGGCCGTTAGTGTGGATTCCTATGTACTATGTACTCTCCTTGGATATTCAATTACAATATAAACAAAGGGTCAGTCCGTGATTTGACCCGGGACCTCTCGCACCCTAAACGAGAATCATACCCCTTGACCAACTGACCGTTCGTGTGGAGTCCTATCTACTATGTACTCTGCTTGGCTAGTCAATTACAATATAAACATAGTGCCAGTCCGGGATTTGAACCCGGGACCTCTTGCACTCAAAGCAAGAAACATACCCCTAGACCTACTGTCCGTTAGTGTGGACTCCTATCTAATATGTACTCTGCTTGGCTAGTCAATTACAATATAAACATGGGGCCAGTCTGGGATTTGAACCCGGTACCTCTCGCACCCAAAGCGAGAATCATACCCCTAGACCTACTGGCCGTTCGTGTGCAGCCCAATCTACTATGTACTTTGCTATGTTAGTCAATTACAATAGAATGAATGGGCCAGTCCGAGATTTGAACCTGGACCTCTCTAACCCAAAAGTGAAACACACCCTATGGTGTATTCTTGGAATACACGGTACGAGAGATTATAATTTTTAATGCTTTTGCATGTTCATTCCCTTCTCTGTGTCAAACACCAACAGTGATCTTCTATTTTCTCATTGGTGTTCAAATCGCTTATATCTTTTATGAGTCTGTTCTAGATATATATCTTCCATGACCCACCTAGCGTCATCTAGCAGCGAATCTCTGAAGCTCTTCAACTCTTCCTGGTGCAAGAGGACTTCTTTCTCCATCTGGCCACCAGATTTTGCTGCCATCGCCAGCTATTTTCTCCGTGAGCAAGAGAACTACGTCTACTTTCTTACTCACCATGCTGTGCTAGTATCATCTGTTATCAACTCTTTGAAGACCGGCTCAGCAAGAGAAGATCAATTTTTTGTTGTAATGTTGGCAATGTTTATATGTTCTCCTTTTGTCTCCTACCCCCCACTCTTTTCCCCTTCCTTGGACCCTCCGTGCTCCGCTGAGCAGGTCTCACTTCTCAGTCGGCAGTTGACTCGGTCAGTTAAGGCTCCACTCGAGCCAGTCTCCTCAAACCTAGAGACATACTCTCTTCTACGCCATGTTGGCAAAGTAGTAATCGTCAAAATGAACTTCACCTTCAACATGAAATCAAGATAAGTACCATCTTAAAGTTTTAACCTCATCTTCATGGTTTTAACTTTCAAGTGCTTTTAAAGATATTTTATAGACAGCGTGAGATTGCTTATTTTGGGGCAAAAATCATTCTTCGTGGGATTTGCCATGTTGAGTTTTTGTTCGTATAAGCCAACCTTACTAAAAAAGAGCTTTTCTTAAGCTATTCAAATGAGAAATCCTCTCACTACGTGGGATATTATCTAATACCCGCTGTCTATAATTCACCAAGCTAGTTCCTCCGTTGGATTTTCTTGACCCCATTTTTCTATAAAAGATCGTTCTGGAACCTTCCAGATTCTGTACTTGATCTACAAGTCCTGTCGTCATGTATTTTTCCTCACTCGTGAGAATACTATTTAAAATTGAAGAATCTCATTTCTGAATTAAAAGCTTAATAGCTAACTTTCTTCCACCGCTGGAACCGCTGGAATGTTCTATGGTACATTTAATTGTAACTCCCAACTTTCTCAAGAAATAGACTCTCGCCTATCTAGTGCAATCAGTTATTTTCCTCATTGCAATAACTTTCTTTCTCATAAACTTTCGTGTTTCTACAGTGAACTTTGCATCCAACAGACTATAGTGATAACCAGTGCTTGCTCCACTTTTCTACCGCGTCGCGATCGTCCGTTTATATTAAATAGGGCCATGAACATTGATCCTATATCCCAATGATCTTTCCTCAACCTTCTACTAACAACCCATATTAACAAAATTGTAACTTTTCTATATGGTGTCACTCACGAAGTGCCCTTCCATTTTTTCTTGTTTAACATTAATTAATTACTGTATAACTACGTGTTTTAAACACGATTTAAACTTACATTGTTTCTTCCCTATAATCAGGGAAAACAATTCCTTCAACTCTTGCGTGAGTTATTTCTAGGTGTCACGAAATGGAAACTGCCCCATTTGGCTCGTGATTCCTACTTAAACGTGGGAAGTCTAGAACCTTCCTTTGACTTTTCCTTCCGGTTTCACCGTAAGTGACCTGTTCTCTTTTGTATAATTGTTATAAAGTAATTCAGCTTAAATATAAGAAGTTGTAGGAACTTATATCTTATTCTTCATGTTTTTCTTATTGTTCTTTTCGAAGTAGTTACTCTCTCTAGAACATTCTCTCAGGAATTTCTCAAGGTACACTTTTGTACTCAATTTAATGTTTATCTTTGATTACTTCATTTGTCCTTTTAAAATCTTACTAAGATTTTAGTATGTATAAGGTTTGAAACCTCATAAATTGTTAATTGCCTGGAGCAATCGTTTAATGTGAGGAAGTCTGCGACCCCATTTGTTAAAAAGCTTAAACGAACTATGTTTGTCAAAAATATATTACATACTTGTTAATTTCCTTCAACTTCTTTGAATTGTTAAATAAATTAAGCGTTTCCTTTCGCTTTTTCATTTTTCTAATACAAAGTTTAGGCAAAATCCTGTCTTCCTTGGCTCTCCCTACTTAATGCCATTAAAACCATTAATAGGGCTTTCACCACTAGTTGCATTTGAGCAAGAACTCTTAGTAGTAACCTCACTAAAGATTCTTTTAGCTTTAATAGCTAATTCTAATTGGCCAGTAAGGCAAGTAAAGCTCGCTACGCCAGCTACCTGCTTGTGGAGATCCTCTCCGAAAACTTATGGTGAGTTTTCCAAAAGATAAGTGTTTCTTTTTGTCTAAACTTTTAGCCGGCTCCTCGCTGAGTAAAAGCTTAGCCATTTCTAAATGCAACCATTGGTTCATTCAACAAAATTACTCCCCAAGGTATAATCTTTTATCATTTTCCTTCTTGGAAACACTTGGTCGCCTTTTCAGAAACTCCATAACTTTGAAAACTGGAAATACCAAACCTAATTTAAATTATTGGCATTCTTTGAATTATTTTGCAAAAACGAATTTCTTTGAACAAACATACAACCAATTTGTTACTCTCAGGCTTGCCAGACCATCACTCTTCCCCATAGTAGTGTTATACATGCTTGAGAGGGATTATACTAAAGCCACTCTCTTGCAAACCGCCCAAGTTCTAGCTGTGTTTCCCGTCAGCTTAGACCAAGCCCTTACTCATTTTAGGTATCCGAGAGCGGATTTGCGGTGGCAACCTCCTCTAAGTGTGTTTAAGGTTAAACTTATAAATTTTGTGGGACTCTCCTCCTATTTTTCTATCCTTTTTCTCCAATCCAAAATCTACTTCCTTTTCTTAATCATCTTCCCTTGGTGGGTGGGTTATTCCTCAGTCAATAATCTACCCAAAATTTGGTGCCGAAACCCGGGAGAGTCCATTTTCTATTTCTATTCTTTGTCAAGTGTCATTTGACAACACCTTGCAAATTATTTATATCTGCTTTGAATCTTTCAGCTATAACTACATCAAGCAAAGCCTGTGCAGGAGAAAGAAGCCGCTCCTGTCTCCTTTGGTGTGTCCCTTTCTTTCAACTTATTCGCTGCTGCCAACTTGACAGCATCTCCAAAGTTCAACAGTTTCGTGAGTTACATTTTCATTTATTTTCTTTGACATGGCTCCTACTGAAAGGGATGAAACTCTCATTGCTAGACGTTCTTCCTATAAAGGGCAACTCACCAGATTCAGAAATTTTATCAACAAATTAAATTCCGCCGAGTGTGATTTAGACATCCTAACACAACGCCTTAAGTTGTACGAACGGTCCTATGATTATTACGATCAAACTCAAACCGAGATTGAATCCGCTTGCCCAGTACTTCAATCGGATCGGGACGAGGTAAAACCCTTGTACTTTGAAGGGATTGCCAAGGCCCACCAATTGATCCGCAGTATCTCAGAACCGGACACTAGGGTCATCAATCCGGCCCAGTTCGCACCCGCTTCAGTTCACAAGAACAAACCGAAACCGTTACTTACTAAGATAAGCCTACCTCACTTCTCAGGCAAGGAAGGTGAATGGTATTCTTTTTATGACCTTTATTGCTCCCTAATTCATGAAAATACTGAAATTCCCGACATTCATAAATTCTACTTCTTACGTACGTCTTTGGAATGCGAGGCCTTAGCCTTGGTGGAGTCACTGCCTTTAAGCGCAGACAACTACCACATCGCCTTTAATCTCCTTAAAGAGAGATATGGCAATTTACGTTTGTGTATAGCTCGCCATATCCGCTGTCTATTTAACCTGCCAGCCGTCAAACCTAATGACGTCGCCTCTTTAAGAGACCTGTTAGACTCTATTCAATTGCACGTGAGAGCATTATATCAACTCAAGCAACCAGTCCAAACGTGGGACACTATTCTTATTCATCTGGCTACATCAGAATTCGATTTTTCAACTTTAAAGGCTTGGGAAATTGAACTCGCTCGCAAGGAGGAATTTTCTTTCGAACACTTAATCTCGTTTCTCAACAGCCGATGCCAAGTTCTTACAGCACTCTCATTTCAGTGCGAAAATGTCGAAAAGAGTAATCAGTGTCACATTTTTGAGAAAAACCTTGCTTTTTCAAAGGGTCATTAGCCCCCATCTGTTGAGAACAAGCAAACCCGTTCTGCTTCTTTCAATACAAGAGAACATATCAGGCCGCTCAACAAATCTTTAAAATGCACGCTCTGTAAAAAGCTTCACACATTGTATTTGTGCAAATCTTTTGAAGAATTGTCTGTCGAAGATCGAAGGAAGTTTGTCTTCAATAGCAAACATTGCTTCAATTGCTTGTCACCTAAGCATTCTTCGTCAATCTGTACGTCATCCAATCTCTGTTTCCATTGTAGAAAAACCGCACCATTCTTTATTGCACGTTCATGATAAATCGAGGTCATCAGTACCCGCTTCTTCAAGCTCCATGCAGAGCAGCTCCGAACAAACTAATGCTTCTTCCTGCATTCCTAACGCCGAAACTACTCACAGTGCGCAAGCCCTCTTGTCCACTGTACAATTCGAAATCCAAGATAAATTTGGAAATTGGTTTCGAACCCGCGGTCTTCTCGATTCCGCTTCAACGCACAACTTTGTTTCGCAATCGTTGATTAAAAAACTAGGTCTTTCGTCATCGCCTACTTCTATCAATGTGACCGGCATTGACAATTTGAAAACTCAAGTCTTGCAGTCTTCAAAATTGAAAATCAGAGACGTTTGCCAAAGAAACGCCAATCTTAACTTAAACTGTCTCATTCTTACCAGTATCAGCAAGGACACTCCTAGCAGCTCTATTAATACTTCCAGTTTAAAGATTCCTTCGCACTTAAGGTTAGCTGATCCTCAGTTTAATGCTCAAGGTCCCATTGATGTACTTTTCAGTGCCAATGTTTTTTGGAATTGCGTCCGTAAACAAACACGTAGGTTATCCTCAAACGTGGTCGCTAGAGACACCGATTTTGGTTGGGTTATTACTGGTGAAATCCAACATCCCAGTGTTCAAACCAAAGCGCAATGTCATTTCGTTACAGCTGACATAAATCCCATTTCTGAAAATGAGAACGCTCATGTTTCTAATCTCGATACTTTTGAAAAACACTTGCCGAAACGATGTCTTATCGTGAACAATTACGCCATCTTTGTAAGTTGTTTAAATGGTTTTGCCTTCTTCCCGCACAAAATGGCAATTCAAGTTCGCCTCACTTTGTGTTATTTCGTTTACCTTCTCATGTCATTTTTTATAGCAGGTAATTGCTTAAAATTTCTATTGAAAACTATCTTCCCCTTGTGTAAAACCATGGCTATCAGTCTCCATCACTTCGCTGTAAGCTATGTTTCACTTCTTTCGCTATTTAGAAGAACGGCCACGGCCGGCTCCCTCCTCCTTCCTCACAATTGGAAGTCGCTTTTGAAACCGCTTGAAAATCTGAATTCTCTAGCATCTAGAATAACTATTCTTATGCATAAACTCCTTCTCAATGTCCCGGCTTCCCTTCCTATTTCGGAAGAATCAAGCTTTTTTCTGTCGAAAATTGTCGGATTCCGCAATCCTCAAAATTATGCGAAATTGATTTCTTACTTTATTTCTTATGGCTTTAAATTGTTTTTTCACGTCCAAGCTACGGATGACTGTGTGACGTGTCACTCGTTCCGCTTTAAGTTACAGCTGATTCAACAAGTGTTGTTTGTTTATTCCGAACTGCTTGTTTTTCAAACTTGTTTGTATACAAGCCTGGATAACGCCAAGTTGTTGTTCATTTACTGTACGCTTGCCAAAGGTCAAAGCAAGTTACTCTTATCTCAACTCTGGCTGACTGCCAAACATTGTCTTGCGAGTTGCTACCGTAATCTCGGAAGCCGCTCACCTACTTCCCAAAATAAACTTGTTCCGCTCAAGGACTCTTTCAGATATTTATATTCGTTATCTCGTTGTACTCTGTGGGTCAAGGTCGTTCATGCTTACGTCTCCCACTTACTCACGCTCGTATCTTACAACTGCTTCGATTCTTGTCTTATAACAACGTTGCGTATTTCTCACGCGCTCATGTATTGCACTCTGCTTACATATTTTGCAATCTTATTGTTCATTGATGAACAAAATTGTTTTTTCTCGTCTTCACCTTCGATGTGTTTTTGTATTTATACTTGCTACGTCACGTTTCTCGCTGACTTAAGTATTTTTCTTAGTAACCCCTTTGATACTTATTATAACTTAAGGTCATTGTTTATGGCTACTAGATTGTTACCTATGGCGTGCTTGCTTTCTACTCGCATAGTTCCTTTGTTTATTTGGTATATTCTTATCTTTAATAGATGTACTTGTTTCTATACGCTTTGTTTAAACTTGTCAATTCTCTTTTCGCATCATATCGCAATCTTTACTAGTGCTATATTTCCCTCAGCTTCTAGCTATTTCGTGATTGAAGGTGTTGCTAATTCTCGTTTTTTAACTCCGCTTTCCAATGACCCTGATGACCTGCTTCCAGTCACACCCGGTCACTTCCTTACACGCACTTCTCTCCCTGCTCCTCCTCCCCTTCCCAATTCTTATAGGGATTCTAATTTACCCATTGTTTGGCATAAACTTGAAGCCCTCCGTAATTCCTTTTGGAAGAGGTGGAACTTGGAATATTTAACTTCCTTGCAACGGAGACAGAAGTGGTTTCTTTCCAGTCCCGACATTAAAGTGGGGGACTTGGTCTTGGTTAGGGATGTTTCTCCCCCTCTAGTCTGGACCTCCGGTAGAGTGACCGAGTGTTATCCTGGAAGAGATGGGAGAGTCAGGGTGGCCAAAATCTTGACTACTAATGGTCCGATCACAAGACCACTGTCTTTGATCGATCCATCACCTTTAAATGTTCACTTGTTTTTCTTGATCTCTGTTGGTGTTTTCCCCTCCCAGTATGGTGTATTCTTGGAATACACGGTACGAGAGATAAATAATTTTTAATGCTTTTGCATGTTCATTCCTTTCTCTTTGTCAAACACCAACAGTGATCTTCTATTTTCTCATTGGTGTTCAAATCGCTTATATCTTTTATGAGTCTGTTCTAGATATATATCTTCCATGACCCACCTAGCGTCATCTAGCAGCGAATCTCTGAAGCTCTTCAACTCTTCCTGGTGCAAGAGGACTTCTTTCTCCATCTGGCCACCAGATTTTGCTGCCATCGCCAGCTATTTTCTCCGTGAGCAAGAGAACTACGTCTACTTTTTTACTCACCATGCTGTGCTAGTATCATCTGTTATCAACTCTTTGAAGACCGGCTCAGCAAGAGAAGATCAATTTTTTGTTGTAATGTTGGCAATGTTTATATGTTCTCCTTTTGTCTCCTACCCCCCACTCTTTTCCCCTTCCTTGGACCCTCCGTGCTCCTCTGAGCAGGTCTCACTTCTCAGTCGGCAGTTGACTCGGTCAGTTAAGGCTCCACTCGAGCCAGTCTCCTCAAACCTAGAGACATACTCTCTTCTACGCCATGTTGGCAAAGTAGTTATCGTCAAAAGGAACTTCACCTTCAACATGAAATCAAGATAAGTACCATCTTAAAGTTTTAACCTCATCTTCATGGTTTTAACTTTCAAGTGCTTTTAAAGATATTTTATAGACAGCGTGAGATTGCTTATTTTGGGGCAAAAATCATTCTTCGTGGGATTTGCCATGTTGAGCTTTTGTTCGTATAAGCCAATCTTACTAAAAAGAGCTTTTCTTAAGCTATTCAAATGAGAAATCCTCTCACTACGTGGGATATTATCTAATACCCGCTGTCTATAATTCACCAAGCTAGTTCCTCCGTTGGATTTTCTTGACCCCATTTTTCTATAAAAGATCGTTCTGGAACCTTCCAGATTCTGTACTTGATCTACAAGTCCTGTCGTCATGTATTTTTCCTCACTCGTGAGAATACTATTTAAAATTGAAGAATCTCATTTCTGAATTAAAAGCTTAATAGCTAACTTTCTTCCACCGCTGGAACCGCTGGAATGTTCTATGGTACATTTAATTGTAACTCCCAACTTTCTCAAGAAATAGACTCTCGCCTATCTAGTGCAATCAGTTATTTTCCTCATTGCAATAACTTTCTTTCTCATAAACTTTCGTGTTTCTACAGTGAACTTTGCATCCATCTTTACAGACTATAGTGATAACCAGTGCTTGCTCCACTTTTCTACCGCGTCGCGATCGTCCGTTTATATTAAATAGGGCCATGAACATTGATCCTATATCCCAATGATCTTTCCTCAACCTTCTACTAACAACCCATATTAATAAAATTGTAACTTTTCTATAAGGTGTCACTCACGAAGTGCCCTTCCATTTTTTCTTGTTTAACATTAATTAATTACTGTATAACTACGTGTTTTAAACACGATTTAAACTTACATTGTTTCTTCCCTATAATCAGGGAAAACAATTCTTTCAACTCTTGCGTGAGTTATTTCTAGGTGTCACGAAATGGAAACTGCCCCATTTGGCTCGTGATTCCTACTTAAACGTGGGAAGTCTAGAACCTTCCTTTGACTTTTCCCTCAGGTTTCACCGTAAGTGACCTGTTCTCTTTTGTATAATTGTTATAAAGTAATTCAGCTTAAATATAAGAAGTTGTAGGAACTTCTATCTTATTCTTCATGTTTTTCTTATTGTTATTTTCGAAGTTGTTACTCTCTCTAGAACATTCTCTCAGGAATTTCTCAAGGTACACTTTTGTACTCAATTTAATGTTTATCTTTGATTACTTCATTTGTCCTTTTAAAATCTTACTAAGATTTTAGTATGTATAAGGTTTGAAACCTCATAAATTGTTAATTGCCTGGAGCAATCGTTTAATGTGAGGAGGTCTGCGACCCCATTTGTTAAAAAGAACTCATAGTAGTAAACTCACTAAAGATTCTTTTAGCTTTAATAGCTAATTCTAATTGGCCAGTAAGGCAAATAAAGATCGCTAAGCCAGCTACCTGCTTGTGGAGATCCTCTCCGAAAACTTATGGTCAGTTTTCCAAAAGATAAGTGTTTCTTTTTGTCTAAACTTTTAGCCGGCTCCTCGCTGAGTAAAAGCTTAGCCATTTCTAAATGCAACCATTGGTTCATTCAACAAAATTACTCCCCAAGGTATAATCTTTTATCATTTTCCTTCTTGGAAACACTTGGTCGCCTTTTCAGAAACTCCATAACTTTGAAAACTGGAAATACCAAACCTAATTTAAATTATTGGCATTCTTCGAATTATTTTGCAAAAACGAATTTCTTTGAACAAACATACAACAAATTTGTTACTCTCAGTCTTGGCAGACCATCACTCTTCCCCATAGTAGTGTTATACATGCTTGAGAGGGATTATACTAAAGCCACTCTCTTGCAAACCGCCCAAGTTCTAGCTGTGTTTCCCGTCAGCTTAGACCAAGCCCTTACTCATTTTACGTATCCGAGAGCGGATTTGCTGTGGCAACCGCCTCTAAGTGTGTTTAAGGTTAAACTTATAAATTTTGTGGGACCCTCCTCCTATTTTTCTATCCTTTTTTTTCAATCCAAAATCTACTTCCTTTTCTTAATCATCTTCCCTTGGTGGGTGGGTTATTCCTCAGTCAATAATCTACCCACACTAAGACCAACAGGCCGTGAATGTGTATTCCGAAATACTATGTACACTACCTGGTTAAACAATTACAATATAAATGTAGGGCGAGTCCGGGATTTGAACCCGGGTCCCCTAGCACCCAAAGCGAGCATCATGCCTCTAGACCATCTGGCCCTTCGTGAAGAATCTCTGCTATGTTAGGCAATTACAATATAAACATAGGGCCAGTCCGGGTTTTGAACCCGTGACCTCTCCACCCAAAGCGAGAATCATACACCTAGAACAACTGGCCGTACGTGTGGAGTGCTATCTACTATGTACTCTGCTTGGCTAGTCAATTACAATATAAACATAGGGCTAGACCGGGATTTGAACCCGGGACCTCTCGCACCCTAAGCGAGAATCATACCCCTACATCAACTGGCCATTTATGAGGAGCCCTATCTACTATGTACTCTGCTATGTTGCTCCATTACAATATAAACATAGGGCCAGTCCGGGATTTGAACCTGGACCTCTCCAACCCTAAAAGTGAAAGACACCCCAAGACCAACAGGCCGTGAATGTGTAGTCCTAACTACTATGTACATTATCTGGTTAGTAAATTAGAATAAAATCAAGGGCCAGTCCGGGATTTTAACCCGGGACCTCTCGCTCCCGAAGCAAGAATCATACCCCTACACCAACTGGCCGTTAGTGTGGAGTCCTATTTACTGTGTTTTCTCATTTGCTAGTCAATTATGATGTAAACAAAGGGCAGTCCGGGATTTGAACCGGAGAACTCTCGCACCCTGAGCGAGAATCATACCCCTTGATCTACTGGCCATTAGTGTGGTGTCCTATTTAATATGTACTCTGCCTGGCTAGTCAATTACAATATAAACAAATGGCCAGATCGGGACCTCTCGCACCCTAAGCGAGAATCATACCCCTAGACCAGCTGGCCGTTCGTGTGGAGTCCTATCTACTATATACACTGCTATGTTAGTAAATTACAATATCAACATAAGGCCAGTCCGGGATCTCTCGCACCCAGAGCGAGAATCATACCCCTAGACCAACTGGCCGTTCATTAGGTGCCCTATCTACTATGTACTCTGCTATATTGCTCAATTACAATATAAGCATAGAGCCAGGCCGGGACTTGAACCCCGGACCTCTCGCACCAAAAGCGAGAATCATACCCGTAGACCAACTGGCCGTTCGTGGGGAGACCTATATACTATCTAATCTGCTTGGCTAGTCAATTACAATATAAACATAGGGCCAGTCCGGGATTTGAACCCGGGACCTCTCGAACCCAAAGCGAGAATCATACCCCTAGACCTACTGGCCGTTCGTGTGGAGTCCTATCTACTATGTACTCTGCTTGGCTAGTCAATTACAATATAAACATAGGGCCAGTCCGGGATGTGAACCCGGGACCTCTCGCACTCAAAGCGAGAAACATACCCCTAGACCTACTGGCCATTAGTGTGGACTCCTATCTACTATGTACTTTGCTTGGCTAGTCAATAACTATATAAACATGGGGCCAGTCCGGGATTTGAACCCGGGACCTCTCGCACCCAAAGCGAGAATCATACCCCTAGACCTACTGGCCGTTCGAGTGGAGTCCTATCTACTATGTACTTTGCTATGTTAGTCAATTACAATAGAATGAATGGGCCAGCCCGATATTTGAACCTGGACCACTCCAACCCTAAAAGTGAAACATACCCTAAGACCAACAGGCCGTGAATGTGTAGTCCGAAATACTATGTACACTACCTGGTTAGTCAATTCCAATATAAACATAGGGCCAGTCCGGGTTTTGAATCCGTGACCTCTCGCACCCAAAGCGAGAATCATACCCCTAGACCAACTGCCGTTCGTGTGGAGTGCAATCTACTATGTACACTACCTGGTTAGTCAATTACATTATAAATGTAGGGCCAGTCCGGGGTTTGAACCGGGGCCCCCTCGCACCCGAAGCGAGCATCATGCCTCTAGACCAACTGGCCTTTCGTGAGGAGTCTCTGCAATGTTAGTCGATTACAATATAAACATAGGGCCAGTCCGGGTTTTGAACCCTTGACCTCTCGCACCCACAGAGAGAATCATACCCCTAGACCAACTGGCCGTGTATGAGGAGCCCTATCTACTATACACTCTGCTATGTTGCTCAATTACAATATAAACATAGGGCAAGTTCGAGATTTGAACCCGGGACTTCTCGCACCCAAAGCGAGAATCATACCTCTAGACCTACTGGCAGTTCGTGTGGAGTCCTATCATCTATGTACTCTGCTTGGCTAGTCAATTACAATATAAACATAGGGCCAGTCCGGGTTGTGAACCCGGGACCTCTCGCACTCCATGCGAGAAACATACCCCTAGACCTACTGGCCGTTAGTGTGGAGTCCTATCTACTATATACTCTGCTATGTTAGTAAATTACAATATAAACATATGGCCAGTCCGGGATTTGAACCCGGGGCCTCTCAAACCCTAAGCGAGAATCATACCCCTAGACCAACTAGCCGTGTATGAGCAGCCCTATATACTTTGTACTCTGCTATGTTGCTCAATCTCTTATATAACAAGATGTTCAGTAAAGAACATATAGCCTACTTTCTCCTAAATGCATGGGTATTGTTATAACTCTTTGTCCTTTTCAAGGAGTATGATTGAATGTTTATTGTAGTCGTTTGTTGAAATACAACGTGCTATAGGGATATTAAACATGAATATGAAGTGCCCTTTGCTAGTGCTACCTCTGTACCAAATTTCGTTCAATTCGGTTTCACCGTTTTTGAATTGATAGGGGGAATCGATTTGCACACATACTTGGCCACCATCTGCAAACTATTGGGCTGATGTTCTTGCAGTTTGGTCAGAATATGTTTCCCACATAAAGATATGGTGTTGCAAAATTTGGTCGAGACTAGATTATTAGGTTAGTCGTAATTACATTTTAGCTTTTAACATTTGGGTGGCCGTGATTACGTTTCCGTCAAGATAGCGGTGATATAAAACATGACACTGAGGTGCCCTTTGCTAGTGCTACCTCTGTACCAAATTTCGTTCATTCGGTTCCACCGTGTTCGAATTAATAGGGGAAATCAATTTTGACATAAAGATGGCCGCCATCCGCAAACTATTAGGCTAATGACTTATTCGATTGGTCAAAGGATGCTCCCTCCATAAAGGTATGTTGATGCAAAGTTTGGTAGAGATCGGATGGTTATGTTAGTTCTAATTTGATTTAAGCTTTAAACATTTGTATGGCCGCCATTACGTTTCCATCAAGATGGCGGCGATATAAAACATGACACTGAGGTGCCCTTTGCTAGTGCTACCTCTGTACCAAATTTCGTTCCATTCGGTTCCACCGTGTTCGAATTAATAGGGGGAATCAATTTTGACATAAAGATGGCCGCTATCCGCAAACTATTAAGCGAATGACCTATTAGATTGGTCAAAGGATGCTCCCTCCTTAAAGGTATGTAGTTGCAAAATTTTGTAGAGATCGGATGATTAGGTTAATCGTAATTTGATTTAAGCTTTGAACATTCGTGTGGCCGCCATTACGTTTCAGTCAAGATGGCGGCGATATAAAACATGACACTGAGGTGCCCTTTGCTAGTGCTACCTCTGTACCAAATTTCGTTCCATTCGGTTCCACCGTGTTCGAATTAATAGGGAGAATCAATTTTGACATAAAGATGGCCGCCATCCGCAAACTATTAGGCTAATAACCTATTAGATTGGTCAAAGGATGCTCCCTCTATAAAGGTATGTTGTTGCAAAGTTTGGTAGAGATCGGATGGTTATGTTAGTCGTAATTTAACTTAGGCTTTGACCATTTGTGTGGCCGCCATTACGTTTCTGTCAATATGGCGGCGATATAAAACATGACACTGAGATGCCCTTTGCTAGTGCTACCTTTGTACCAAATTTCGTTCCATTCGGTTTCACCGTAATTGAATTAATAGGGGAATAGATTTTCACACAACGATGGCCGCCATCCGCAAACTATTAGGCTAATGACCTATTCATTTGGTCAGAGGATGGTTCCTCTATAAGGGTATGTTGTTGCAAAATTTGGTAGAGATGGGATGATTAGGTTAATCGTAATTTGATTTAAGCTTTGAACATTTGTGTGGCCGCCATTACGTTTCCGTCAAGATGGCGGCGATATAAAACATGACACTGAGGTGCCTTTTGTTAATACTACCTCTGTACCAAATTTCGTTCCATTCAGTTGCACCGTGTTCGAATTAATAGGGGGAATCGATTTTCACACAAAGATGGCCGCCATCCGCAAACTATTACGCTGATGACCTATTAGTTTGGTCAAAGGATGCTCCCTCCATAAAGGTAAGTTGTTGCAAAATTTGGTAGAGATCGGATGATTAAGTTAGTCGTAATTTGATTTAAGCTTTGAACATTTGTGTGGCCGCCATTACGTTTCCGTCAAGATGGCGGCGATATAAAACATGACACTGAGGTGCCTTTTGTTAGTACTACCTCTGTACCAAATTTCGTTCCATTCGGTCGCACCGTGTTCGAATTAATAGGGGAAATCGATTTTCACACAAAGATGGCCGCCATCCGCAAACTATTACGCTGATGACCTATTGGTTTGGTCAAAGGATGCTTCCCCCATATAGGTATGTTGTTGCAAAATTTGGTAGAGATCGGATGATTAGGTTAGTCGTAATTTGATTTAAGCTTTGAACATTTGTGAGGCCGCCATTACGTTTCCGTCAAGATGGCGGCGATATAAAACATGACACTGAGGTGTCCTTTGCTAGTGCTACCTTTGTACCAAATTTCGTTCAATTCGCATTCACCGTGTTCGAATTGATAGGGGGGGACAGACATTCAGAGTACACACACTCACACACACACACACAGACACACAGACACACACACACAGACTCACACATACACACATACACACACACAGACAGACACACATTTTTCGCCCTGTGTTGATCTCATAAGTCTACTTTCATTTATTGCAAAAATCGAAAGTAGGCTAAAAACAAGTGTCCTGACTGACTGACTGACTGACTGACTGACTGACTGACTGACTGACTCATCATCGCCCAGCCAAAACTATTAAAGTTAGAAACATGAAATTTTGAGGATATCTTCGTTGCAAGTCATAACGCCCACTAAGGAAGGGTTTTTGGATATTCAAGTTCTAAAGGGGTGTTAAGGGGGTACACCTGCATTTCATTGAATAACAATATCTCCGACTTGGTTTCATTGAGGGATGTGATACTCGGCATATACACTCACCATTAATAATAAGAAGACACGTGTCTGAGGGATTTTCGATTTGGTGTATATTATGAGGTGAAAGGGGTGAAAAGTGGGGGTTGAAGGATTCCTAACGGAGCGTGTATCTCTTAAACGACATAAGCGAGGAGTTTGAGACTCAGCGGAATAAAATCAGTTTTAAAAATAAGCAAATAGGTGTTTGACCGTTTTTTCATAAATCCAATTTAAGGGGCCCATGGGGAGGGGTGAAATTCTGGGGGGGGGGGGTGAAACAGGAAAGAAAGTGTCCTAACTGATTGACTGACAGACTCACTCATCAAACTCAGGGGGAAAAACTGCTTAAAAATAAGTAAATAGGTGTTCGACAGTTTTTTTCATAAACCCAATTTAAGGGTTCATGGGGAGGGGTGAAAGTCTGAAAAAAGAAAATTGAAAGAAAAAGTCCTGACTCACTCACCATCGCCCAGGCAAAATTATCCAAGTTAGAAACATGAATTTTTGGGGAAATGATCATTGTATGTCAAAGCCGTCCACTAAGGGAGGATTTTCGGATATTCAGGTTCTAAAGGGGTATTAAAGGGGTTAAACCTGCATTTAATTGAATATCAATATCTCCCGATTGTTTTCATTGGGGTATGTGATACTCAACATATAAACTCATCATTAAAAATAAGAAGACATGTGTCTGAAAGTTTTTCGATGTGGTGTATATTATGAGGTGAAAGGGGTGAAAAATGGGGTTGAAGGAATCCTAACGGAGCGTGTATGTCTTAAACGACATAGGCGAGGAGTTTGAAATTTAGCGGGGAAAAAATCAGCTTAAAAAGAGTAAATAGGTGTTCGACCGTTTTTCTTCATAAATCCAATTTAAGGGGCACATGGGGAGGGGTGAAATTCTGAAAAAAAAATTGAAAAAAATGTCCTGACTCACTCACTCACTCATCATCGCCCAGAAAAAATTATTGAAGTTAGAAACATGAAATTTTGGAGATATGTTCGTTGTATGTCGAAAACGTCCACTAAGGAAAGATTTTGGGATATTCAGGTTGTGAAGGGGTGTTAAGGGGGTAAACGTGCATTTCATTGAATAACAATATCTCACGAGAGGTTTCATTTGATGATGTGATACTTGGCACATAAACTAATCATTAAAAATAAGCTAACATATGTCTAATGGTTTTTCCATGTGGTGTATATTATGAGGTGAAAGGGATGAAAAGTGGCGGTTGAAAGATTCCTAACGGAGCGTGCATCTCTTAAACGACATAGGCGAGAAGTTTCAAACTCAGCGGAAAAAAATCAGCCTGAAAATAAATGAATAAATAATAAAATAAATAGGTTTTCGACCGTTTCTTCATAAATCCAATTTAAGGGGCCCATGGGGAGAGTGAAATTCTGGAAGAAAAACGTCCACTAAGGAAGGATTTTTGGATATTCACTCATCATCGATCAGCCAAAACTATGAAAGTTAGAAACATGACTTTTGGCGATATGTTCGTTGTATGTCGAAAACGTCTACTAAGGAATGGTTTTTGGATATTCAGGTTCTAAAGGGGTGTTAAGGGGGTAAACGTGCATTTCATTGAATAACAATATCTCACGAGAGGTTTCATTTGATGATGTGATACTTGGTACATAAACTAATCATTAAAAATAAGCTGACACATGTCTAATGGTTTTTCCATGTGGTGTATATTATGAGGTGAAAGGGATGAAAAGTGGGGGTTGATAGATTCCTAGCGGAGCGTGTATCTCTTAAACGACATAGGCGAGAAGTTTCAAACTCAGCGGAAAACAATCAGCTTAAAACTAAATGAATAAATAATTAAATAAATAGGATTTTGACCGTTTCTTCGTAAATCCAATTTAAGGGGCCCATGGGGAGGGTGAATTTCTGGAAGAAAAACATCCACTAAGGAAGGATTTTTGGATATTCACTGATTATCGACCAGCCAAAACTACGAAAGTTAGAAACATGACTTTTGGAGATATATTCGTTGTATGTCGAAAACGTCCACTAAGGAAAGGTTTTTGGATATTCAGGTTCTAAAGGGGTGTTAAGGGGGTAAACGTGCATTTCATTGAATTACAATATCTCACGAGTGGTTTCATTTGATGATGTGATACTTGGCATATAAACTAATCATTAAAATAAGCTGACACATGTCTAATGGTTTTTCGATGTGGTGTATATTATGAGGTGAAAGGGATGAAAAGTGGGGATTGAAAGATTCCTAACGGAGCGTGTATCTCTTAAACGAAATAGGCGAAAAGTTTCAAACTCAGCGGAAAATAATCAGCTTAAATATAAATGAATATACAATTAAATAAATAGGTTTTCGACCGTTTCTTCATAAATCCAATTTAAGGAGCCCAAGGGGAGGGCGAAATTCTGGAAGAAAAACGTCCACTAAGGAAGGATTTTTGGATATTGACTCTCATCGACCAACCAAAACTATTCAAGTTAGAAGAATGTTATTTTGGGGATAGGTTTGTTGTGTGTCGAAAACGTCTACTAACCTGTTTTTCATTGAATAACAATATGACACGACTATGACGCGAGCGAAGCCGCGGTTACCTGCTAGTTACAATATAAACATAGGGCCAGTCCGAGATTTGAACCCGGGACCTCTCGCACCCAAAGCGAGAATCATACGCCTAGACCAACTGGCCGTTCGTGTGGAGTCCTATCTACTATATACTCCGCTATGTTAGTCAATTACAATATAACCATAGGGCCAGTCCGGGATTTGAACCTCGACCTCTCCAACCCTAAAAGTGAAACACACCCTAAGACCAACAGGCCGTGAATGTGTAGTCCTAACTACTATGTACACTACTTGGTTAGTCAATTAGAATATAAACATAGGGCCAGTCCGAGATTTGAACCCGGGACCTCTCGCACCCAAAGCGAGAATCATACGCCTAGACCAACTGGCCGTTCGTGTGGAGTCCTATCTACTATATACTCCGCTATGTTAGTCAATTACAATATAACCATAGGGCCAGTCCGGGATTTGAACCTCGACCTCTCCAACCCTAAAAGTGAAACACACCCTAAGACCAACAGGCCGTGAATGTGTAGTCCTAACTACTATGTACACTACTTGGTTAGTCAATTAGTATATAAAAAAGGGCCTGTCCGGGATTTAAACCCGGGACCTATCGCACCCACAGCGTGAATCATACCCCTAGACAAACTGGCTGTTCATGAGGAGTCGTATCTACTATGTTCTCTGCTATGTTGCTCAATTACAATATATACATGGGGCCAGGCCAGGATTTGAACCCGGGACCTCTCGCACCCAAAGCGAGAATGATACCTCTAGACCAACTGGCCGTTCGTGTGGAGACCTATCTACTATCTACTCTGCTTGGTTAGTCAATTACAATATAAACATAGAGCCAGTCCGGGATTTGAACCCGGGCCCTATCGCACCCTAATCGAGAATCATACCCCTAGACCAACTGGCCTTTCGCGTGCAGTCCTATCTACTATGTACTCTGCATGGCAAGTCAATTACAATATAAGCATTGGGCCAGTCCGGGACTTGAACCCGTGACCTCTCGCACCCAATGCGAGAATCATACCCCTAGACCAACTGGCCGGTCGCGTGGATACCTATATACTATGTACTCTGCTTGGCTAGTCAAGTACAATATAGACAAAGGACCAGTCCGTGATTTCAACCCGGGACCTCTCACACCCAAAGTGAGAATCATACCCCAAGACCAACTGGCCGTTCATGAGGAGTCCTATACATTATATACTCTGCCTGGTTAGTCAATTAGAATATAAACATAGGGCCAGTCCGCGATTTGAACCAGGGACTTCTCGCACCCAATGCGATAATGAAACCCCTAGACCACCTAGTCGTTCGTGTGGAGTCCTATATACTATATACTCTGCTTGGCTAGCCAATTATAATATAAACTTGGGGCCAGTCCTTGATTTGAACCCCGGACCTCTCGCACCCTAAGCTATAATCAAACCCCTAGACAAAATGGCTGTTCGTGAGGAGTCCTATCTACTATGTACTCTGCTATGTTAGTCAATTACAATACAATGAAAGAGTCAGCCGGGATCTGAACCCGGGACCTCTCGTACCCAAAGCTTGAATCATTCCCCTAGACCAACTGGACGTTCATGTGGAATTCTATCTACTATGTACTCTGCTTGGCTAGTCAATTACAATATTAAAAAAAAGGGCCAGACCGGGATCTTTCGCACCCAAAGCGAGAATCATAACCCTAGGCCAACTGGCCATTAGTGTGGAGTCCTATTTACTGTGTACTCTGCTTGGCTAGTCAATTACAATATAAACATGGGGCCAGCCCGAAATTTGAACCCGGGACCTCTCGAACCCAAAGCGAGAATCATACCCCTAGACCAACTGGACGTCCGTGTGGAGTTTGTCTACTATGTACTCTGCTTGGCTAGTCAATTACAATATAAACATAGGGCCAGTCCGGGATTTGAACCCGGGACCTCTCGCATCCAAAGCGAGAATCATACCCGTAGACCTACTGGCCGTTAGTGTGGAGTCCTATCTACTATCTACTCTGCTTGGCTAGTCAATTACAATATAAAAAAAAGGGCCAGACCGGGATCTTTCGCACCCAAAGCGAGAATCATACCCCTAGGCCAACTGGCCATTAGTGTGGAGTCCTATTTACTGTGTACTCTGCTTGGCTAGTCAATTACAATATAAACATGGGGCCAGCCCGAAATGTGAACCCGGGACCTCTCGAACCCAAAGCGAGAATCATACCCCTAGACCAACTGGACGTTCGTGTGGAGTTTTGTCTACTATGTACTCTGCTTTGCTAGTCAATTACAATATAAACATAGGGCCAGTCCGGGATTTGAACCCGGGACCTCTCGCATCCAAAGCGAGAATCATACCCGTAGACCTACTGGCCGTTAGTGTGGAGTCCTATCTACTGTCTACTCAGCTTGGCTAGTCAATTACAATATAAAAATAGGGCCAGTCCGGGATTTGAACCCGGGACCTCTCGCACCCAAAGCGAGAATCATACCCCTAAACCAACTGGCCGTTCATGTGCTGCTCTATCTACTATATAGTCTGCTATGTTAGTCAATTACAATATAACCATAGGGCCAGTCCGGGATTTGAAGCCGGTACCTCTCGCACCCTAAGCGAGAATCATACCCCCAGACCAACTGACCATTCATGAGGCGTCCTATATATTGTGTACTCTGCTATGTTCCACAATTAACATATATAAACATAGGGCCAGTCCTGGATTTTAACCCGGGACGTCTCGCACCCAAAGCGAGAATCATACCCCTAGACCAACTGGCCGTTAGTGTGGGGTCGTATCTACTATGTACACTGCCTGGTTAGTCAATTACAATATAAACGGAGGGCCAGTCCTGGATTTGAACCCGGGACCTCTGGCACCCTAAGCCAGAATCATACCCCTAGACCAACTGAACGTTCATGATGAGTCCTATCTACTGTGTACTCTGCTATGTTCCACAATTAACATATATAAACATAGGGCAGTCCGGGATTATAACCCACGACCTCTCGCACCCAAAGCGAGAATCATACCCCTAGACAAACTGGCCGTTCATGAGGAGTCCTATCTACTATATACTCTGCCTGGTTAGTCAATTAGAATATATAAATTGGGCCAGTCCGGGATTTGAACCAGGGTCCTCTCGCAGCCAAAGCGAGAATCATACCCCTAGTCCAACTGACCGTTCGTGTGGAGTCCTATCTGCTATGTACTCTGCTTGGCTAGTCAATTACAATATAAACATAGGGCCCGTCAGGGATTTGAACACGGGACCTCTCGCACCCTAAGCGAGAAACATACCCATAGACCAACTAACCGTTCTTGTGGATTCCTATCTACTATTTTCTCTGCTTGTCCAGTCAATTACAATGTAAACATAGGGCCAGTCCGGGATTTGAACCCGGGACCCCTCGCACCCAAAGCGAGAATCATACCCCTAGATCAACTGACCGTTCGTGTGGAGTCCTATCTGCTATGTTCTTTGCTTGGCTAGTCAATTACAAAATAAACATAGGGCCCGTCAGGGATTTGAACACGGGACCTCTCGCACCCAAAGCGAGAATGATACCTCTAGACCAACTGGCCGTTCATGTGGAGACCTATCTACTATCTACTCTGCTTGGTTAGTGAATTACAATATAAACATAGAGCCAGTCCGGGATTTGAACCCGGGCCCTATCGCACCCTAATCGAGAATCATACCCCTAGACCAACTGGCCTTTCGCGTGCAGTCCTATCTACTATGTACTCTGCATGGCAAGTCAATTACAATATAAGCATTGGGCCAGTCCGGGATTTGAACCCGGGACCTCTCGCACCCAATGCGAGAATCATACCCCTAGACCAACTTTTTTTTTTTTTCACTTTTTTTTTTATTAGCTCTTTACAGAATTACAGAAGTTTCAGATATGATAAATACCATACTAATACATCACAAGAAATCCAGATAGTGTCCATATTTATCGTACAATTGTCCACTTTCACTAAGCTTCCAACGCTCTTTTTGCAGGTGATACCTGAGATCCAGGAAAGAGAAATGTTGATCATTGTCCATCATGAAGTGTACATATTGGCCCATTATCCACACAATGGCAGTCTGTTTAATTTGGGGGAAGGCGGTCACCGACAAACGAACCAACTTCCTGTCATCAAGGTCATCCGAGGGCACATTTAATAGTTGACATACTTTTCCCTTACACCACAGCCACGTGGAGGCAACTCGCGTGCATGATGTGAAGCGGTGTATCGCCGTATCAGTTTGACCACATATAGTACACCATGGGTAAGCTTCAAGATGGATGGTATATCGCCGTAGAGCGGTTGGGATGAGATCGTTGAGGAAGATAAAAACTTGGGAGTGTACAGCAGAAGAAATGGACATAGCCCCAAAATTTTTCCAAACAGTGGGCCAATGGACGTAGAGGGTGGTGGCCTCTATTCGCGGTTTGGAGTGTACCACTTGCCGCAACATGTTATAGATACTTTTCGTCGTTGGAACAATCCCTGATGGCATTTGGCGAACAGTTTCCAGAAGGTGCTGTTGATGGTCCCTAAATATCTTCGGCAAAGCTCTATCACAACCACGGGCTGTGTTTCGAATATCTTTGTATAGCGCTTTCGTAAAAGTGTCATGTTGGGAAAGAATGGTGATATCGTTCTTGCAGAGGAGTGCACGGCATTTCATGCCATGAGCTGTTAGCCCTAGCCCGCCTTGCCGGGATGGGAGATACAACTGTTCCCGTTGTACTCGGAACAAAAATCCTTGCCATATAAACCAACCTGTATATTTTGCCAATTGGCTCTCGAACATTTTGGGAAGTGGGAAAAGTTGTGCGACATACCATATTTTAGAGAGCGCAAACACGTTGAGGACCATGACCCGTTGCACTATATTGAGGTTTCTTTGACCAAATTGGATCAGGACTCCCCTAACATTGGCAATGACCTTAGTCCAGTTAACTTGCACTGTGTCCAGAAGCGATTGCTTCCAGGTAATGCCAAGAATTTTCACCTCATTTACTATCCGGAACGAGGGCTGTGGGGTAATCACTGAGTTAGTATTGAGCGGAAGCAAAGCAGTTTTCTGGGGGTTCGATTGTGCTCCAGAGGCGATATGGTAGAGCTGAAGGACGCTATCGATGTGGGAGATGTCTTCTTCATTGCGGATCAATATTGATACGTCATCAGCATAGGCGCACATTCCAAAAACATGTGTGGACAGTTTGTAACCCTGTAGCTTCACCTGGGTAGTCCGAATGAACGGTTCAAGGCCAATGACAAAAAGTAGCATAGAAAGGGGACATCCTTGCCTAACTGATCGTTGTATTGGAATCAAAGGGGAAAGAAAACCGTTGACGAGCACTCTAGACGTAGCATTACAATTTATCATACGAATGTAGTCAATAAGGATTTCAGGAAATTCGAAGTGTTGCAAGACCATGTACAAGTATTCATGACTGATGCGGTCGAAAGCTTTATCAAGATCTAAGGTGAGAAAACTCATTGGCTCAGTGGGGAGCATTTCGGCTTTTAGGTGTATGTCCCGTAGTATCGCTAAGTTTGTTAACAGAGTTCTTCCAGGAATACTGCAACATTGTTCATCACCAATGATATCAGGTAGAACAGTCTTCAATCGGCATGCAAGTACTTTGGTAAGGACTTTATAGTCACTGCAGAGCAGAGTAACTGGTCGGAAGTCACCAACTGCCATGGGAGAGGATGTTTTTGGTATGAGGACTATGGTACCCTCGTGATGTGATTGACAAAGAGCACGACGTTGGAGAATGGTACGCAGGACATGACAAAATTCTTTGCCAATGAGAGGCCAGAAGTGTTTATACATTTCATATGGCAGTCCATCAATGCCAGGTGAGCGGTTGTTTGGGAGTTGTTTAACCACAGAGTGAATCTCTTCATCCGTAATATCCGCGCTGAGCAGAGTGTTGTTGTCCGGAGATAGTTTGGTACTGCAAGATGACAGCAATAGGGTCACCTGCTGTGGATCAATGGGAGCCTTAGCGTAGAACCGTTGATAAAATAATGATATTTCACTACGTATAGCGTCAGGGGAGGTGACGACACTTCCAGTACTGGTGCGGAGGCGGTGGATATATTTACGTTGCCGCTCACGTTGTCCTTTGGCGATATGGTATACACTTGCACTTTCGTCCGGGAGGACTGTACGATCTTTTAAAGCCACGTTGATATGAGCGAGCGTTCGTTGCTGTAGAGACAGGAGCTTGGTTTTAACTTCCCGGATCTGGTCATATATACGCTCCCCAGCATCAGATCTTTGCTGGAGCTGGCGAAGAACTCGATAGTAAAATTCAACTGTATCCCGTCTTTCCCGACCTCGTTGGTAAGATATGTTCTTAAAGACGCGGCGGATCCCTGGTTTAACTAAAATATCCCACCAGTCTGTGCAGTCGCGAAATTTGCATTTTTGTTGGACCCATCGAATCCAGTGTTGTCTGAAAATATCTTGGTATTCCTCCTCCAGTAACAGCGAGCAATTCAGCTTCCAATAACCTCTTCCTATGTGAAATATGGGATGGGGGTAAGAGATTGTACATACGACAGCATGATGGTTAGTGAAACTGGCAGGAATCACTTCATATCGTCTAGGCTGGATAAGTTCCTGTGAAAAGTAGATGCGGTCAAGTCGTGATGAGGAGTTGTGACTTATACAGGTGTAATGGGGCAGGGGCACCCTTAAACTATCCACAGCATCAATGAGGTGTAGGGAGGTAAGAAGGGTCCTGAGAGCCGGGTTGACACCTCTGTATGGACTAGTGGAATCCTCTGGGCGTTGAATACAATTGAAATCCCCTGCAAGAATAAGTTTTTCCTTAACGTCGTGCAGATGAGGCAGTATACTCTGTTGAAAGAACATTTTCCGTTCCACACGTTTATTGGACCCGGATGGGGCATATACATTTATCAGGGTGGTATTGTTTATGTGTCCAGATATTATGCGTCCTGATGGATGACATAGCACACCTTCGAGTGGGATATCATGTCTTATGAGGAATCCGGTCCCTCTATTCGTATTACCGGTATTGATGTATTGTTTGTAGAAGGCAGATATGGGTAAACACGGTATAGCAACTTCTTGAAGGAAAGCAATGTCAATGTCAGCATCTCGAAGGAATCTCTCCAACAGTTGAAATTTCAGAGGGCATTCTATTACATTGATATTTACAGTGGCCACAGTGAGAAATTGCGCCATTAAGAGAAGTATAAAAGCTGTGCTAGACATACTGGAAGGTGGACTCGAAAGAAGACACAGGTGAGAATTATCCTGGTGCACTATGTCAAATTAGGTTGAGATAGTTCCTTTTGACTGCCATTCATAGGCCGGCTGTCAGCGGTTGAGAGCGTTCGTGGGTCCCTAGATGACGTAGAAAGAAGATTTTGTTTCTTTTTCACAGCTGCGGGAACGTTTGTGGAGCCAGTTTGATTCTTCGGGGCTGGTACGGCAATCGAGGCATTTGTTTTAATCTTCTTAGAGACGTTCTCGGATCCCCGATCAACATTCTTTAGTGAGTCGGTAGGGACCAGCGAAGTCGGGGGCAGTGAAGACAAAATTTCTGTGGCAGCCTGTAGTAACGGCAGAGTTGGTTCTAAGGCTGCGATACAGGTTGCCGAGAGCACAGGGGCACTCTGTGTCTCGCAGCTCTGGTCAGGGCAAGGTACAAGTTCTGCGTCAGATGTATCCGAGGTCACTCCTGGTGTTGTCTCAGCTGACTGATCAATGAGCATGTTTTCATATGACGTTTGCTGCGTCACAACTTCCGAGTATTGTACACGTCGTTGTTGTGTAGGAGTTATACCGAGGGGAATCATTTTCTTTGGGCAGTTAATACGTAGATGTGTGGTAGCATTGCAAATTAAACAGGTCTGTTTCTGTCCATTATACGTTATATAGCCAGAATGGCCACCAAAAGCCTCAGTGGAGGGGATATCTTGCTTGATTTCCATAGTTACGGCACGTATTCCATTATACACCGGGAACTGATAAGCAGAAGACCATTGTTCTTTCCTGACGTCACTCACAGTGCCATATTTCGACAGAACGGATTTGAAAATTTCAGGGGGTACTTCGAGTGGGACATTAAATATACGCACTGTGGTAAAATTGGAATCCGCTGTGGAGAGCTTAACATTGGTCATTTCGCCTGAATCATACTGAAATTTAATAGGATCTGCAAAAGTATTTAACAATTTCTGATAAATAGATATGCTGATTACCATGATGTACATGTTTTTTTCGTGCGCATTTAACTGGATGGCTTCTACTTGGTCGACAGTCAACCGGAGAGTATCGCCAATCCAGCGGTGAATTTCTCCTGGTGAGGGGCGAGAACTCTGCCTGTCCCATTGGCAGCGTACGGTATTTTTTCTCTGGTATCCGGACATGATTTTCAGCGGGGTTTTCTGGGTTTCTGGTTTTGTTGTCCTATCTGGAACACTACTTAAAAAAGTATTGTCCGAATGACACACGGAAGGTCAGTACACACGTGAAACTAAGGAAGCACCGGTATTAGGAACCGTAAACTCTTCCAATGCGGTCACACAGCGCGCACACACGTACCGCACTCGGCCACGACCAGTGACCAACTGGAACTGGCCGGTCGCGTGGATACCTATATACTATGTACTCTGCTTGGCTAGTCAAGTACAATATAAACAAAGGACCAGTCCGTGATTTCAACCCGGGACCTCTCACACCCAAAGTGAGAATCATACCCCTAGACCAACTGGCCGTTCATGAGGAGTCCTATACATTATATACTCTGCCTGGTTAGTCAATTAGAATATAAACATAGGGCCAGTCCGCGATTTGAATCAGGGACTTCTCGCACCCAATGCGATAATGAAACCCCTAGACCACCTGGTCGTTCGTGTGGAGTCCTATATACTATATACTCTGCTTGGCTAGCCAATTATAATATAAACTTGGGGCCAGTCCTTGATTTGAACCCCGGACCTCTCGCACCCTAAGCTATAATCAAACCCCTAGACAAAATGGCTGTTCGTGAGGAGTCCTATCTACTATGTACTCTGCTATGTTAGTCAATTACAATACAATGAAAGAGTCAGCCGGGATTTGAACCCGGGACCTCTCGTACCCAAAGCTTGAATCATTCCCCTAGACCAACTGGACGTTCATGTGGAATTCTATCTACTATGTACTCTGCTTGGCTAGTCAATTACAATGTAAACAAAGGGCCAGACCGGGATCTCTCGCACCCAAAGCGAGAATCATACCCCTAGACCAACTGGCCGTTCGCGTGCAGTCCTATCTACTATGTACTCTGCTTGGCTAGTCAATTACTATATAAACACAGGGCCAGTCCGGAATTTGAACCCGGGACCTCTCGAACCCAAAGCGAGAATCATACCCCTAGACCAACTGGACGTGTGTGTGGAGATCTATCTACTATGTACTCTGCTTGGGTAGTCAATTACAATATAAACATAGGGCCAGTCCGGAATTTGCACCCGGCCTCTCGAACCCAAAGCGAGAATCATACCCCTAGACCAACTGGACGTTCGTGTGGAGTTCTATCTACTATGTACTCTGCTTGGCTAGTCAGTTACAATATAAACATAGGGCCAGTCCGGGATTTGAACCCGGGACCTCTCGAACCCCAAGCGAGAATCATACCCCTAGACCAACTGGACGTTCGTGTGGAGTTCTATCTACTATGTACTCTGCTTGGCTAGTCAATTACAATATAAAAAAAAGGGGCAGACCGGGATCTTTCGCACCCAAAGCGAGAATCATACCCCTAGGCCAACTGGCCATTAGTGTGGAGTCCTATTTACTGTGTACTCTGCTTGGCTAGTCAATTACAATATAAACATGGGGCCAGCCCGAAATTTGAACCCGGGACCTCTCGAACCCAAAGCGAGAATCATACCCCTAGACCAACTGGACGTTCGTGTGGAGTTTTGTCTACTATGTACTCTGCTTGGCTAGTCAATTACAATATAAACATAGGGCCAGTCCGGGATTTGAACCCGGGACCTCTCGCATCCAAAGCGAGAATCATACCCGTAGACCTACTGGCCGTTAGTGTGGAGTCCTATCTACTGTCTACTCAGCTTGGCTAGTCAATTACAATATAAAAATAGGGCCAGTCCGGGATTTGAACCCGGGACCTCTCGCACCCAAAGCGAGAATCATACCCCTAAACCAACTGGCCGTTCATGTGCTGCTCTATCTACTATATAGTCTGCTATGTTAGTCAATTACAATATAACCATAGGGCCAGTCCGGGATTTGAAGCCGGTACCTCTCGCACCCTAAGCGAGAATCATACCCCCAGACCAACTGACCATTCATGAGGCGTCCTATATATTGTGTACTCTGCTATGTTCCACAATTAACATATATAAACATAGGGCCAGTCCTGGATTTTAACCCGGGACGTCTCGCACCCAAAGCGAAAATCATACCCCTAGACCAACTGGCCGTTAGTGTGGGGTCGTATCTACTATGTACACTGCCTGGTTAGTCAATTACAATATAAACGGAGGGCCAGTCCTGGATTTGAACCCGGGACCTCTGGCACCCTAAGCCAGAATCATACCCCTAGACCAACTGAACGTTCATGGTGAGTCCTATCTACTGTGTACTCTGCTATGTTCCACAATTAACATATATAAACATAGGGCAGTCCGGGATTATAACCCACGACCTCTCGCACCCAAAGCGAGAATCATACCCCTAGACCAATTGGCCGTTCATGAGGAGTCCTATCTACTATATACTCTGCCTGGTTAGTCAATTAGAATATATAAATTGGGCCAGTCCGGGATTTGAACCAGGGTCCTCTCGCAGCCAAAGCGAGAATCATACCCCTAGTCCAACTGACCGTTCGTGTGGAGTCCTATCTACTATGTACTCTGCTTGGCTAGTCAATTACAATATAAACATAGGGCCCGTCAGGGATTTGAACACGGGACCTCTCGCACCCTAAGCGAGAAACATACCCATAGACCAACTAACCGTTCTTGTGGATTCCTATCTACTATTTTCTCTGCTTGTCCAGTCAATTACAATGTAAACATAGGGCCAGTCCGGGATTTGAACCCGGGACCCCTCGCACCCAAAGCGAGAATCATACCCCTAGATCAACTGACCGTTCGTGTGGAGTTCTATCTGCTATGTACTCTGCTTGGCTAGTCAATTACAAAATAAACATAGGGCCCGTCAGGGATTTGAACACGGGACCTCTCGCACCCTAAGCGAGAAACATACCCATAGACAAAATGGCCGATCGTGAGGAGTCCTATCTACTGTGTACTCCGCTTTGTTAGGCAATTACAATAGAATTAAAGGGCCAGTCCAGGATTTGATCCTGGATCTCTCGAACCGTAAAAGTGGAACACACCCCAAGACCTACTGGCCATGAATGTGTAGTCCTATCTACTGTGTACATGGCCTGGTTAGTCAATACAAATATAAATATTGGGCCAGTCAGGGATTTGAACGCGGGACCTCTCGCAACCTAAGTTAGAATCATACACCTAGACCTACTGGTCGTTAGTCTTCTCCTTCTTCTTAGTCGTTTACCCTCCAGGTTGGTGGAACCTGGATAGAAATTCTGCCCTAAAACTTCCCCATACGGGAGAACGCATCAGGCGAGAGCCTGGACAAAATAAATACAATTGGTCAAGAAAATTAGACTGTAGCGGTGCGGGGTAGTGGGCATGAAATACATCACTAGAAAACCAATGTAGGTAACCATACATTAACAATGTTTATTTCTAATAATAAATTTATAACCAATAAACAAATTGCACTTAAGTGCTTATCACAGAAATGAATAATTATAAATGGAACAAAGTGTGAGGGCCTGATGACAGAAACCCAGACTAAGGAAATGCCAATGAAACAAGCTTGCTTAATTCGAGAGAAGTTGAGCTTAACATAAAAAAATGCACCTTAAAAAAGGAAGAACCATAAAACTGATTAAGAGTGTAAAATAACTAGTATGATTTAAATTCTTCATAAAATTGAACTTATCTTCTCAAAGGGGTTGAAGAGCCAGCTCCTTAAAAGTTCCAGCTAGCATAAGCGTTGATTGAGAAGTCCTCACAGTTTCTTCTGAAGGAGGCGTACATGGCCTAGAGATAAGTACACAATTGATAAAAAGGTCAACTCTCTCTGCTTCTCTTGCGAAGGAATGACATTTATAGCGTCCAAGTGGTGATGCAGTAGCATTTTGAAAATTGGTTGGCGGCCGAAAGGACTGCAGCTACTTCGAAAGACGAATCAAAGTACCCCATCTAAGGTACGGCTTGAAGAGTACGACAGCTGGCAATTATTCTTGCCATCTTGAGCAATACGTCAGGGTGCAGATCTCGTGACGGTACTGCTAGGTAGCGTAGAGACTAGCGATGGTGTCATGAGATGCAGTAGCGGTGACCAGCAGGTTGAAGTGATCAGAAGTGATGATTGATCAGAAGTGATGAAGAACGCCAGCAAGTGGCGTCTTAAATAGTGATCATGGAACAATCTCGAAGCTGGAGATTGCCCGACCAGACAAAGACCTGCGATTGGTCGAACGAAAGTCAGGGTGACGTCAGTCGGCACTGCTCAGCAGACAGCAGATCAACCAGTAGAGCACTGTATGCCGGGAGCAGTGGCGGATCCAGAGGGGGGCACCAGGGGAAAGTGCCCCCCGCGAAAAACCCCAATTGTCTGCCACATTGATATTGCCGATAAAAATGATTGTTTCTGCAAAATGCACTGCAAGTAAAATCTTTGTTGTATTGCCTGCATTCATGAATGTGGTCAATGTTTGTTATCATATAGTATGTAATGGCAACACTGTTAATATAATCGCTACAACGGCATACAATTTCTTACGTTTAGGACAGGTAGAAGTTGAAATATATTTCATAATCCATTGGGTCATGGAGCGCCTTCCTATACTACTTGACTATTTGACTGGCCGTGGCCGGTATTTTTATTTATGTGACTAGTAGTGACTCAGTGACTGACAATGTTGGTACTATGAACATATTTTGTAACATTTGTGTAGTAAACTTGTATATTGTCTTCAGATAGTCACTATGATTGCATATGTTTTAATACATATTTGACTGTGTAATGTGCATTAAAATGTGGAAATGTACATATTCTGCAGAATTAAAAAGTTCTTTTTACATAATGACAATGACTTGTGTTATTGAAACTGAAACAAATAAACCATTTTTAGCCCACTTTCGATTTTTGCAAAAAATGAAAGTAGACTTATGAGATCAACACAGGGCCAAAAATTGTGTGTGTGTGTGTTTGTGTATGTGAGTCTGTGTGTGTGTGAGTATGTGTACTCTGAACGTCTTTCCCCCCATCAATTCAAACACGGTGAAACCGAATTGAACGAAATTTGGTACAGAGGTAGCACTGGCAAAGGTTACCTCAGGGTCATGTTTTATATTGCCGCCATCTTTACCAAAACGTAATGGCGGCCACTCAAATGGTCAAAACTTATTAATGCATTACGACCAAACTAATCATCGGATCTTTACCAAATTTGGTTACAACATACCTTCGTATGGGGGCGCGTCTTGTGCCTAAACTACGAGGTCATCAACCGTACCATTTCAGGATGGCGGCCGTGTGAATTATGCAAACTTTATAATCCATAACATGGGACCCACTAATTCAGATTATCGAACCAAGAATCGTTTAATATGTTCTAAACGACGTGGCCAGTTTGAAATTAAAAGTTTATATTGTAATATTTTAGTCTAGAAGTTATTTTAAAAAGACGAGTCGTCTCGGTTATTTGACAAGATGGCAGCTGATCTCTCGTTCTGACCTACTGTATATATTATTATCAATTTCAGTATGTTGCATGCAATACTGTATAGCCTAGTGATAAAAATTATATGCACTTTATATGAAATGAACTCGGTTTGATATATACTCCAGTGAAGAAATCGTTTAGTCCAAGTAATTATTTGCTATAACGTTTTATATATATTTGTTCCTAACGCTCAATTAGTGTGTGCTCGATTGGCTGAGTGGTCAGGGCGTTGGTCTTTCATCACGCTGGCCGTGGTTCAAATCCTATCAGAGTTGAACTCTTTTGCTTGAATGTTTTTATATTTATTATTTCTTGAGTACTGAGACGTTATAAAATAAAGCATTATATGGTGCATTTTGAAATGGAATATATATATTTAATTAAAACAACATTCTCCACCGGAGTGACATCTAAGAGTAATTAGTTGAACTATGTTATAGCTAACCACAGCCTTCTAGATGCGAGCTGCGCTCCATACCGGTCAGTTAGTGAACCCATGCCTACAGTATAATTGAAAAAAATATTATTTTTGCTGATAGAAGGCACACATCCCCAAGATAAGGCGCGATTAACACGGCCAACGAGAATCATCTTGTCTACATCATCGAACCTGTATAAACGTTGGTATTCATTTATCACTTGTCTTCATAGAAGGTATTGATACAAGTCGTTAGTCGGTGGCGAGTGTATTCCGCAGATCTCTTCTATAAACGAATTAATTTATGTTTCTCCCATTGAAACAACAATACGTTAATGATATATATACTGTGCTGCAAGATTCTTTGATCTAATTATACTCATGTGCACATAATTTAACTCACAACGAAGGTCACAGACTCTACAACTCAACTTACTGTAGCCTACTCGTTGCAGCTATCAAAGACACAACGAACCCTTGAATCCTAGTTCGCGTGGATTTTTGTAACGCGTAACTTCAACAGGCGTAGTTTTGCAAACCTATACAGTATAATTTATCGTGTTTGAAAACACACGGAACATCTAAACTGCGTCCATTTTATGAAGAATGATATGAAATATTGCATATCTGATGCTTAGGAATTGCTCTCGATTTAAACATACAAGCACCATCAAGCAGTCACAGTCACAGAAGGGTTTGGTTTACGCGCCATGGCCTGTCTTTCTCGTTAGCCGTGCGCGATTACAAATTAGCTGTGTAATAGGTATATTAAATATGTTTCTCCCAGAGATACGTTTAGAGCAACGAAGTTTAAATTATTGTAAGTAGTCGGTGTTAATATACTGAATATCTACGTTGTTTGGAGTGTTTGCTGATGAAATTGCAAAATGCTGGGGTAAATTATAAACTATGGTTTGAACGCCACTTTTCAAATCCCGTGTTCCAAATTGCACTTCGAATTGGAAGAAATTAGGAGGTGATAAAGACAAAGAGTTATAACTATACCCATACATTTAGGAGAAAGTAGGCTATATGTTCTTTCCTGAACATCTTGTTATATAATGAATTTCTTGTAGAATTATAAAATCTGGTGGTTGAATGTTATGTGTAGTGTGTGTAGATTAAATACAAATTTAGTAATTTTATTACATATTTTCTCTAGCTACTCTGAAATCCTTGAGTGCCCCCTCCGAGGTGAACCTCTGGATCCGCCACAGGCCGGGAGTGAGGAAGCTTGAGGTAGCGAGCGACTGGAACACTTGAAGGTGAGAACTATAATATCTATGGATAGGTGATTGATAACAAGATTATGCATATGGTTTAAGCAATTAATACATTTACAAAGAAATAATTACCATTCGGGGATCTCGGTAACAAGAAATAAAATTTGGCCGACAAATGGGCCAAGCTAAACATTGAAAGTATCACGAAAGTGATCATGCTCCGAGAACTCCGAATGAAAACAAACAAAAGAATCAGTCAAAGCAAAACATGGATAACAGACGAGGAGAAACTAAGACTCGAAAGGCAAAACAGAGATTGCAGAAATGGGTCTAGTATAAAGACCTTTACTAGTTAAAACATCAACAACTCTGACGCGTTTATCACGGCCAAAGTGGCAGTGAATAACTCTTCCTAGGTTCCACATGAGAGGCGGAGATGGGTCTCGAAGAAGAACCATGTCCCCCACTCGTACATCTGGTTGAGGAAGTCGCCATTTCTCACGCCTATTTAGCAAGCTGAGATATTCTAACTTCCATCGGCGCCAAAAAGAACAGCGCAAAGATTCTACTTTTCTCCAAAAGATAGGTAGGTTAGGATCACAGCGTCGAACCAGCAAAGGCGGAGTAGCAGCAAGCGAACAGCCAATCAGGAAGTGACTGGGTGTTAAAGGTAAAAGATCCTTAGGATCGTTTGAAAGAGGAGTCAGAGGTCTGGAATTTACAATACCTTCGACTTGAATAATTAAAGAGTTGAATTCCTCATAAGAAAGTATGGTAGGACCAAGAGTTTTCTTAAGCTGTCTTTTAGTAAGTTTGATGCAGGACTCCCATCGGCCCCCATGATGGGGAGCATAAGGCGGGGTGAAATGCCATTTGAAACCTTTAGAATAGGAAAAGTTGGAAATTTTTTCTTTAGCAGAAGGGGAGCTTAACACTTTTTTCCAGAGATCAGAAGCGCTTACAAAAATTTTTGCATTATCTGAAAAGACTTCAGATGGGACACCCCTTCTAGCAGCAAATCTAGAAAAGGCGGCCAAAAAATAAGATACAGAAGCGTTCGTAACCAACTCAAGGTGGATAGCTCCCGTCACCATACATACAAATAACGAGATGTAAAGTTTAACTAAGATTTTGCGCTTAGATGGAGAGGGATTGGTCTGATATACGTAAGGACCAGCGTAATCGATCCCAGTAAGAGGGAAGGGCTTACTAGGTTCTGAACGAAATGGAGGTAAATTACCCATAATCTGCGTGGCGGGCCGTGGTTTAACCTTAAAGCAAGGTATACACTTTTTGACAACAGAAGAAACCTCATGAACGCCATTGATGATCCAGTAGAGTTCACGAATTAGACAGAGCAAGGTGCGAGTGCCAGCATGAAGGTGTTTATAATGAAACTTTTTTATTATAAGGGTAGTGATAGGATGCTTTGAAGGAAGACATAGCTAATCTTCCACCCACACGTATTATGCCGTCCTGGTCTAGAAAAGGAGTGAGTGGTGAAAGCCTGCTAGACTTGGGTAAATCTTTACCACTTATAAGAGCTTGCTTTTCAGGAGCAAATACTTCCTGCTGAACAAGTAACAAAACCTTGCAAGTAGCAAATTCTAACTCTACTCTGGTGAGAAAGGGTTGAGGCTTCAATGGTTGATCAATTACTAAATATTTCCATCGGAAGATATAAGACACTACACGAATCAATTTATCAAATGAAGAGTATCTATGAAAAAGGCTAGTAGAAGTAGAAGTAAGATGCGACGTGACAGGGTCATTACGGGCATCAGGTATTTCTTCTGCAAATTGATTAGCTAAGCGAGGCCAGCAAGATGATTCCTGACTTAGCCAAGGAGGACCATTCCAGTACAGGTCTGAAGAAATCAATTTTTTAGGCGTGCAACCACGTGATATTATATCCGCGGGGTTTTCACGGCTAGGAACATGTCTCCATTGTTCAGAATGAGAGACTTCATGAATCTTAGAAACGCGATTTGCCACAAAGGTATTCCAATGAGAAGAAGGCTTGGAAATCCAAGCTAATACAATAGAAGAATCGCTCAAAAAAAATGTGCGGGAAAATTTTAACTTTAAACTGACATTTAGTTTAGTAGCTAATTCTGTTGCCATTAAAGCAGAGCATAATTCTAATCTCGGCAATGATACCGTTTTAAGTGGAGCAACTTTTGATTTAGCGCACACTAAATTAGAAAATCCAGGGAAAGTGGCTGAGGAACGTCCTACTATGTATGCACAACAGCCATAAGCCCGTTCTGAACTATCAGAAAATACACGCAGGTCATACTGCTGGTATAAGGGATTAGAAATTAAAAGGCGGGGTATAGAAACCTTGGAGAGATCCAGCAAACTGCTGCGATACTCTAACCATTCTTCTACAAGAGGAAGGGGGAGATTTTCATCCCAGTCTGATTTTAATGACCAAAGCTTTTGCAGGAACATTTTTGCAACAATAACTATAGGAGCAATATATTGCAAAGGATCAAAGATCTTTGCGATTTCTGACAGAACTTGTCTCTTAGTTACAGGGGGAGATTCTGACAAATGTACCTGATAAGAAACGGTATCAGAAGAAGGACACCAAAAAACACCCAATGCTTTCACGGCTGCTTCATCAGTAGGAATAGCAACAAATTCATCAACTGGGACCTCTGATGAAAATTTTGATATAAATTCAGTAGAATTTGAAGTCCATTTATGGAGCGGAAAACCACCTCCTAGGAGCAGGGATTTCAAATCTTCGCACACAAGGAGTGCTTCAGAAATATTAGGGAAAGAGAACAAGAAATCGTCAACATAAAATGCCGTTTTTAATGACTCAGAGGCCAAAGGATGATACAGATGACCATCTTGCTCGGCTAACATGTGGAGAGACCGAATCGCAAGAAAGGCTGAAGGCTTCAGGCCATATGTCACAGTCTTCAATCTAAATATCTTTATGGGTTTGGAACTCTCATCGCGCCACAATATTCTTTGCAGATCTTGCTGCTCAGAATTTACGAGAATCTGCCGGTACATCTGCTTAATATCTGAGATTACAGCAATAGGAAAGCGTCGAAAATTAAGCAAAACAGAAGTGAGATCTGTTTGAATCGCGGGACCACATTGCAAGGTATCATTTAAAGAGACTCCATTGGAATCTGGTGATGAGCCATTGAAAACTACTCTTATATTGTCTTGTGTTAAGGAATTTTTCCGTACCGGGTGATGATTTAGATAAACTATTTCATTTAAAGGATGGTCAATTTCTTCTGATTTAGAAATTACCTCCATGTGATTGGATGATTCGTATTCCTCCATAAAGGAAGCATACTGAGTTTTAATAGAAGCATCTTGTTTGAACCGATTTTCAATAGCAAATAGTGCCCTAAGTGCTCTGGAATGCGAGCCCGTAATGGCGGGAGGATTAGGAATACGTGGAAGAGTTACTATAAATCTGCCTTCAGCAGTACGGGCAGTGGTTTCCTTGTATAACTTTTCACAAATTTCGTTAGAAGAAGAAGAAGTAGCCTGAACATTCTCAAGATCCCAGAACTTGGTTAGCTCTTGACTCAAATCGGTACCAACAAAATAACAATTCGATACAGTTTGAATAGGATTACGGTATATTTGGCCAGTAGCGATCCAACCAAAATCAGTTTCGCGGAAGAAAACATTAGGAGCAATTTTTACTTTATTGGAATGAAGACATTGCCAAAATACGCATGAGCTGAAAAGAAGCTCTACGGGCGAAGCTCTGTTGAAATGAGGGTCAGCTAGCTGGACAAAATTCGGGATATTCCAACTTTGAATAGGATAAGAAGTGCCAAGAATATTGTTGCCTATAGACTTGATAATCAAACAATCTAATTGCAACTGCGTACCAAGATTATTAGAGTCCTTTAGATCCACTTTAGCAAAGCTTAAGGATTGCGATTTAGAGCAGTTTATTCCTGTAACCTCTATTGAGGTAGGATGTTTTGGGAGGCCTAACTTTTGTGCCAAAGATTCATTAATAAAATTGTTGGTAGCGGCATTGTCTAATAATCCCCTGACAGATACCCATTTCCCGTGAGAATTTTTCAATAGAACCTGCACGGTAGATAATAAAACCTGGACTTTGCCAAGCGAGGTAGAACTTTGAGCATACGACTGCGCACTATTTTGAGAAGTCTCAGAATTAGACTTGGTATTGGAACTGCTTGGTCCTGATAACCGTGATCCTTCATGTCTGTGCAAAAGGGAATGATGTCTAGCCTTACAATGAAAGCATAAACGTTGTGAACGGCAATTGTTTAACATATGCGTTCCTGACAAACAGTTGAAACAATGTTTTTTGTTCGTAATGAACTTTCGTCTTTCATCTACTGATAAAGATTTAAATTCATCACAATTGTATAAATTATGCGATTGCTGACACAGACCGCACGGTTGCATTTGGTTAGGTGACCGAGCATCAACAGGAAGAGCCTGTGATCTTAAAATTCTTTGATTAGAACTGCTAACCTTATCTTTTGAGAAGGCTTTTGAATCTGAAATACTAGTTTTTTGATTAGCTATGGCGGAAAAGACTTGGCTTCTAGCCTTCAAAAAGTTAATAATCGCCTCATAAGTGCATTGCAAATTCTGGGAAAGTTCTGTTTCCCAGGCTTTTAATGTATTTGCATCCAATCTTGCTGAAATGAGGTGAACTAGAAATAAATCCCAGTGATTTACAGGTTGGTTTAAATTGGACAATGCTCTGACGTGTAGCTCTGCAGTGTCAATCAACTTACGAAGTGATAAACTGTTATCTGCTTGCACGTTAGGTAACTCGAATAAGCTTTGTATATGGCGTTGAATAGATAAACGAATGTTCCCATATCTATCCTTAAGAAGATTCAGAGCAACTTCATAATTATCACTGGTCAAAGAAAGTGCTTGAATCAGGTTAAGTGCGTTGCCTTGAACTGCCAGACGCAAGTAGTGAAATTTTTGAATTACTGGTATAGAAGTATTCTCATGTACTAAAGAATTGAACAATTCAAAAAATGGCTCCCATTCTGTGTCCTTACCAGTGAATTTGGGTATTTCTAATTTGGGTAATATAATGCGCGAAGAAGATGTAGAAGATGCTGCAGAAGTTTGATCTTCTTGTTTTTCTTTTAAAGTTAAAGCCCTAATGAGCTGTTTAGTTTCAGCAAATCCCTGATAGTATAATTTTTCAACTTCCAACATATCACTTTGCTGGTCCGGATGCTGAGTTCCTATACTGCATTGTATCTCATCATATTTCTCAAAGGCTTGTTCATAATTCTTAAGCCTCTGCGAAATTACGTCAAGATTACGCTCTTGGGGTTCAAGCTCCGTTAAGAAAGTACGAAACCGTGTGAGCTTGCCCTTACAAGAGGCTCTGGCGTTGCTGAGTTTTTCATCAAGGTTAGGCATGTTAAAAGTTGTTTGTTACTCACGTCAATATTGCGACTTCGAGTACTGGAAGCCAGAGGATGACAGCTTGCTAGGTAGTAAGGTTTAGTCTGATGCGGAAGAAACCGGCTTAGCTTACGTTTCTCTCCTCCTCTGCTGAACATGCGCCTCAGGCTGAAACTTACAATGTGAATTAGTGTTGAAACACAATGAACAAAAATTGTTAATGTGAAATCCAAGATATGAAACTTGTAACATTCCCAGGGTGCAACAGATATGTTTCCCGGGGGTGAGGCACCAAAAATATGGATAGAAGTTCTGCCCTAAAACTTCCCCATACGGGAGAACGCATCAGGCGAAAGCCTGGACAAAATAACTACAATTGGTCAAGAAAATTAGACTGAAGCGGTGCGGGGTAGTGGGCATGAAATACATCACTAGAAAACCAATGTAGGTAGCCATACATTAACAATGTTTATTTCTAATAATACATTTATAACCAATAAACAAATTGCACTTAAGTGCTTATCACAGAAATGAATAATTATAAATGGAACAAAGTGTGAGGGCCTGATGACAGAAACCCAGACTAGGGAAATGCCAATGAAACAAGCTTGCTTAATTCGAGAGAAGTTGAGCTTAACATAAAAAAATGCACCTTAAAAAAGAAAGAACCATAAAACTGATTAAGAGTGTAAAATAACTAGTATGATTTAAATTCTTCATAAAATTGAACTTATCTTCTCAAAGGGGTTGAAGAGCCAGCTCCTTAAAAGTTCCAGCTAGCATAAGCGTTGATTGAGAAGTCCTCACAGTTTCTTCTGAAGGAGGCGTACATGGCCTAGAGATAAGTACACAATTGATAAAAAAAGGTCAACTCTCTCATCTTCTCTTGCGAAGGAATGACATTTATAGCGTCCAAGTTGTGATCCAGTAGCATTTTGAAAATTGGTTGGCGGCCGAAAGGACTGCAGCTACTTCGAAAGACGAATCAAAGTACCCCATCTAAGGTACGGCTTGAAGAGTACGACAGCTGGCAATTATTCTTGCCATCTTGAGCAATACGTCAGGGGGCAGATCTCGTGACGTAACTGCTAGGTAGCGTAGAGACTAGCGATGGTGTCATGAGATGCAGTAGCGGTGACCAGCAGGTTGAAGTGATCAGAAGTGATGATTGATCAGAAGTGATGAAGAACGCCAGCAAGTGGCGTCTTAAATAGTGATCATGGAACAATCTCGAAACTGGAGATTGCCCGACCAGACAAAGACCTGCGATTGGTCGAACGAAAGTCAGGGTGACGTCAGTCGACACTGCTCAGCAGACAGCAGATCAACCAGTAGAGCACTGTATGCCGGGAGTGAGGAAGCTTGAGGTAGCGAGCGACTGGAACACTTCAAGGTGAGAACTATAATATCTATGGATAGGTGATTGATAACAAGATTATGCATATGGTTTAAGCAATTAATACATTTACAAAGAAATAATTACCATTCGGGGATCTCGGTAACAAGAAATAAAATTTGACCGACAAATGGGCCAAGCTAAACATTGAAAGTATCACGAAAGTGATCAGGACCCACGGACTCAGCGAGGGAACTCACCACTACCGCCTCGACGGGCAGTGTCCTAGAGCTGGGAACATCTAATCGGAGGGGATACAACTGGAGAGGTTTGATTGGCACCTCGCCCAGGCGGCCTCACCTGCAAAGCGAACAGGGGCCCCTTGAGGGAAAGTGATGGATGGTCAGGATGGATAGGCAAGGAAGAGGGAAGGAGCCGGCCGTGGCCTTGAAGAAGGTACTCTACCCGATAACCCGGATGGTAGGCTGTCAGATATCCGCCCCCTCAATCGGATTGCCAATAATCAAACGCGCCGGCATAGCTACATCAATGAAAATGGCACTGACAGATACTATCGAGATTAGAGCACAATAGTTAACAAGAAATTATTGTGGAACACACCAAAATATACGGGGGTTCATACTTACCTTTACTTACCTTTTAAATTTATCTCGGGGACTGGGTTGTCAACTGGATCACTTAAAAGTATGCCCTCACAATAACCTCCACCATGATATTTAAAATGAACCATAACGAGGACGAGAAACTTTAAACTGCACAATAATTTATTTCACATAAAGAATGAATTTAACAAAATTAAACAACAAAATCCACGTGGCAATCAGAAGCCATCGTCTATATAACCATGTCCTCCTGTAGGACCTGTATACTCTACATACAATGTTTCAGCTTTCTCAAGCTCAAAATAACGTAAAAATAATAATGCACTTGGAATGGAAACGGGATTTGGGACGAGACACATATAGCAATTGTTTTGCGTGTTTATACACTTCACATTTTATTTATAGCCACAAGGCTATTATGGAAACGTCCTTGGCCTCTGTCATACAGTTGTCCGGGCCAGCTGCAATGCACCTGCATCGTCAAAGTGGACTCTCCTGTCTGGTCCGCGTTAGCATATGCTTGTTACATCAGAGCTTAGCTCTTCCTTTCAAAACACGTAAATGTCCACATCTCAACTGAAATATTATCACGCAAATGTTTTAAATGCTCCATTCAAACACCAGTGGAATACTCTAACAATCCCAAATCATGTTTAATTGTTCAAGCCACTTGCTTAATTAGCGTTGTTTAGAGTATAAAAACAAAACTCCAAATGTTTATAACAAAAGTTCATTAATTATTTATAACAATTATAAGTTGTTTATAACAATGTCAAATGACAATTGAAAAATATATATTCGCCACTCTCAATCCCTTTCATTTCAAATTATTATCAAAGATATTTACAAAATTATTTACAATATTAAATATTGTTTATATTATTTATACAAGAAATACATTAAACCACACGTTTATCCGGTTGATAATTACTTAAATCGTGGTAATATAATCGACCAATGAAGGTTAGTTACATTTTAAAGTTCATATTCAGGTTTAATAAGGTTTTAATAATTATTATTATTAGTGATGGTAACCTCCATTCAAAATCGTTATCTCAAATTATTTAACACTCTTGTTAATTTTAACAGTATCTTCATATGAATAACTTTCAAAGAACCAGGACAATACATTCCGCGGAAAAATACTTCGCTTCAAAATGCACAAAATTGCATAAAATAGGCCCAGAATTCCTCATATATTTCAACATATATGGCATAAAAAATCTTCCACAGTACATACAAAAATCCTCCACTTACAACTTCTTCAACATCAATAATTACTGTGGGAATCTGCTTCACTTATTCAAAGGCATTATTCATCAGCGACTTTCACATGTCCACTGAACTAACGATTATACATCCATTGTTCCTCTTTAAAAATTCTTATATTCATCAATTGTAATAATGACTGTTATTATTTAACCTTCGTGGGTTTCATTCATGAATCGATATGAAGTAAAAATTTGCCAATCACAAATAAATTTAATAGCAAATACGATTAGACACTCCTCTCTGGTCTATCAAAATTGAGATTAATATCTTCAAAGTAACGCAGTATAAAAATACTATCTTCAATCAAAGTTCATCTAAACTGCATAAATAGTCGAATAGAATACAATTAGACTGTGGAATGCAAACATTATTGTTCCACTCTATAATTGAGAAAAACTCCTATCAAATGTTCATTACTTTAGTGTATTCAATAATTCGTAGTCAAAGTTCCTATTTCATAAAATTGTCTGTAATGCAACGGTAATTAGAACTGACGATAAATGTCTATGTTGCAATCATGTTCATAAAACGACTAGTATTTCCAAGATCGTCGACAATGATAAAGATTTTAACGCTCTAAAAACTTTTAATTATTCTTCTTTCTTGAGGATAACAGAAAATTGGTCAAAGTAATTTACTGAATAGAATTACTTTAATAAAATGACACGCTGTCTGAATTCAAATCTTCCATACAAAATCATTAACTTTACAGTCAAATCGTGACTACAAAAATATGCAAATTATTGAAAGAATCTAATATATCAGTCTCAACTGATCCAAAATTATTTAAGTATGCCAATGACATAACCATGTCTTAATAAATCGTCGAAAAAGGCATCAATCATCGAAGTGTACTGAGTACAGAAATATTAATCAAGAAAATGGGGCAAAAGATAGGACAGAAAAATATGGGAAAAACGGTTGCTCAGATATCGCTACAAGACTCAAATAATACAAGAAACGTTCACGACTACCTTATCTGTTGATTGAAGTTCTAGAGGAAAGTTTTCAAAGAAAACTGCTGTTGGTTCCATTCCACCAGCGTAAAGATGTGCTCCGACCTCGAACCTGGAATCAGCGTCCTCGGAGAATCGAACTGCTTCCTTCTCCGGAAATTGCACTGCTCCATGTACACGAAAGACATCCTTCTGGCAAAATTCTTCTTTTTGAGCCGGGTCCACCCTGGCCTCTCTTGAAAATTCCCTGAAGTTCTGGTCGTAATTCGCCATGAAGTTTATTGCAGTTATTTCCGCAGAAATATTCATAGTTGTGGAGTATGATAATATTTCCACTGTCATTTGATATAATTCAGCGATGGATTCAAGATGCATGAGTGTAGTTGGATGTTCACTACATGCTCGCTTTTGTAGAAAGACGATTAACGAAGTTCCATTCTGCTATTTCACTCCATCGATATATGTCCCAATTGCATTAAAGCCTTAGCCTTCCATCTCAACTTCTGTTATAATCAATGAAAGCACTGCAAGATTATAATGTTCCATAGTGGAATGTATGGTTGTATTACCAAACGTATTCTCCAATATCACTGTTGTAATCCACGTGTCAGCCGTAGTGTATAATGTGGAAATTTTAAAAGTGTTTCTCATGTGGCGAGAAAATCACTTTTGTTGGCAGCCTTAAAGTGCCAATATCTTTCGAAGTATAACTGTGAAATTGTTCAAATCTTCTACACACCTCAATGTTGTACTGCCCAATTGAATTATAATAAAGGCTGAAGTTAACTCTTTATATCTTATCAGGTGGAAACGTTAATGTGAGCGTTTCAACTTCACCTAGTTTCGAGCAGCGTAAAATGGAACTGCTCCGTGTTCGTTCGATGCGCCGGGCTTTTACCATGCACGCTAAAGACGACTTACTTCACTGAATCACTTGAAAACGACTATAAATCACCAGAAATATATATGCGATCTGACATATTAGATCTGAGCGTATGAGATCTGAGCGTATAAGAGATCTGAGTGTATCAGAGATATGAGAGATATGAGAGCTCCTCCATCCTGTGCACGACCTTTTATTAACTTCTTAAGGGGCGTATCCATCCCTTCCATAGCCTGTTGCTCCGTCATCGCTGAAAGTTCTAACTTTGGCTATACTTGACGGATTTTCAAATTTCAAAAACTCAAAATTAATTTCTTCAAAATTCCAAATCAATGCCATAACTGAAAATAGATTTCCACAATTCTGCATGCCAAAAGTAATTAAATATGATAGTTTCAGTAATCTCCGTCTTCTTTCCAAACTATCGTTCATTGGTTCGAGCCTTTCCTCCAATAGCGTAACTTCTTCCTTAGCACAATACCTTGTTTCCTGCGACTGCGTCGTAAATCTCAGATCTTTCCCGAACAAAATCATGACGTCACCAAGAATCTCAGCTCAACCAGCCTGCTTGCCTCAAGTCTGCGTCATCCGTGCCTACGTCATGAGTATCCACGTCACAACTATGACATCCATAACTTTCCTCATATTTTCCAACACAGCCACCGTGGTCTCAATATAATTCAATTTACGGGGGCAGTACCATCCCGGCATTTGCCCGAAGACGAAGTGGGAAACAACGGAAAACCACTTCGAGGATGGCTGAGGTGGGAATCGAACCCCCTCTACTCATTTGGAACACCCGAGGCTGAGTAGACCCCGTTCCAGTCCTCATACCACTTTTCAAATTTCGTGGCTGAGCCGGGAATCGAACCCAGGACCTCCGGGGCGGCATCTAATCATGCTGACAACTACGCTACGGAGGCGACACCACTGGCCGTTAGTGTGGAGTCCTATTTACTATGTACACTCCTTGGATAGTCAATTACAATATAAAAAAAAGGCCAGTCCGTGATTTGACCTGGACCTCTCGCACCCTAAACGAGAATCATACCCCTTGACAAACTGGCCGTTTGTGTGGAGTCATATCTACTATGTACACTGCCTGGTTAGTCATTACAATATAAACATAGGGCCAGTCCGGGATTTGAACCCGGGACCTCTCGCACCCAAAGCGAGAATCATACCCCTAGACCAACAGGCCGTTCGTGTGCAGTCCTATCTACTAGGTACTATGGTTAGCTAGTCAATTACAATATAAACATAGGGCTCGTCAGGGATTTGAACCCGGGACCTCTAGCACCCAAAGCGAGAATCATACCCTTAGACCAACTGGCTGTTCGTGTGGGGACCTATCTACTATGTACTCTGCTTGGCTAGTCAATTACAATGTAAACATAGGGCCAGTCCGGGATTTGAACCCGGGACCCCTCGCACCCAAAGCGAGAACCATACCCCTAGACCCCTCTCCTCTCTTCTCTTAGTCGTTTACCCTCCAGGTTGGTGGAACGCACGGACTCACAGAGGGATCTCGCCACTACCGCCTCTACGGGCAGTGTCCTCGAGCTGGGAACATATAATCGGAGGGGATACAACTGGTGAAGTGTGATTGGCACCTCGCCCAGGCGGCCTCATCTGCAAAGCGAACAGGGCCCCATGAGGGAAGGTAAGGGAAGGTCAGGATGGATAAGCAAGGAAGAGGGAAGGAGGCGGCCGTGGCCTTGAAGAAGGTACTGTCCCCAATAATCCGGATAGTAGGCTGTCAGAAATCCGCCCCCTCAATCGGATTGCCAATAATCAATCGCACCGGCACAGCTACATCAATGAAAATGGCACTGACAGATACTACCGAGATTAGAGCACAGTAGTTAACAAGAAATTATTGTGGAACACACCAAAATATACGGGGGTTCATACTTACCTTCTCCTTACCTTTTCAATTTAATCTCGGGTCTGGGTTTTCAACTGGATCACTTAATAGTATGCCCTCACAATAACCTCCACCACGATATTTAAAATGAACCAAAACGGAAACAAGAAAATTTAAACTGCACAATAATTTATTTCACATAAAGAAAATAATTTTACAAAATTTAACAACAAAATATACGTGGCAATCAGAAGCCATTGTCCATGTAACCATGTCCTCCTGTAGGACTTGTAGACTTCACATAAAAAATTTCAGTTTTCTCTAGCTCAAAAGAACGTAATAATAATAATGCACTTTGGAATGGATAAGGGAGCTGGGACGAGACATATAGCAATTGTTTCCTTGTTTATGAACTTCACATTTTATTTATAACCGCAAGGCTGCTATGTAGATGACCTTGGCCTCTATCATACAGTTATCTGGCCACCTGCGATACACCCTGCAGCATGTCGCATGCTTGCATCGTCAAATGGACGCACCTGTCCATCCAATGTTAGCATATGCTAGTTACCTCAGAGCCTAGCTCCTTTTCAAAACACTTTAAATGTTCACATCTCAACTCAAATATTATCACTTAAATCTTTTAAATGCTCCATTCATATATCAATGGATTACTCTAATAATCCCAAATCTTGTTTAATTGTATATTCCAATTGTTGAACTAGCGTTGTTTAGAGTATAATAACGAAAACGTTTAATGTTTATAACAAAAAGTTCATTAATTATTTATAACATTATAAATTGTTTATAACATTGTCAAACGACAATTGAAAAATTTATATACCCCTCTATTAATCCCGTTCGTTTCAAATTATTATTAAAGAAATTTACATAGTTATTTACATTATTTATATTATTTATATTATTTATATTAGAAATACATTAAACCACACGTTTATCCGGTTGATAATTACTTAAATCGTGGTGATATAATCGACCAATGAAGGTTAGTTATATTTAAATTTTAGATTCAGGTTTAATAAGATTTAATAATTATTATTATTTGTGACGGTAACCTCCATTCAAAATCGTTATCTCAAATTATTTAAACACTCTTGTTAATATAATTATAATTTTCAATGCTTTTGCATGTTCTTTTCTTCCCTTTTTGTCAAACACCAACAGTGATCTTTTGTTTCTTCTTTGATGGGCAAATCTCTTATGTCTTCATGAGTCTGTTCTAGATATATATTCTCTGTGACTCACCTAGCGTCATCTAGCAGCGAATCTCTGAAGCTCTTCAACTCTTCCTCGTGCAAGAGGAATTCTTTCTCCATCTGGCCACCAGATTTTGCTGCCATCGCCAGCTATTATCTCCATGAGCAAGAGAACTACGTCTACTCTTTTACTCACCATGCTGCGCTAGTATCGCCTGTTATCAACTCTTTGAAGACCAGCTCAGCAAGAGAAGATCAATTTTTTGTTGTAACATTGGCAATGCTTGTATGTTCTCCTTTTGTCTCCTACCCCCCACTCCTTTCCCCTTCCTTGGACCCTCCGTGCTCCGTTGAGCAGGTCTCACTTCGCAATCGGCAGTTGACTCGGTCAGTTAAAGCTCCTCTCGAGCTAGTCTCCTCAAACCAAGAGGCACACTCTCTTCTACGCCATGTTGGCAAGGTAGTTGTCATCAAAGGAAACTTCGCCTTCAACATGAAATCAAGATAAGTACCATCTTAAAGGTTTTAACCTCATCTTCATGGTTTTAACTTCCACGTGCTTTTAACGATACTTTTATAGACAGTGTGAAATTATTTATTTTGGGGAAAAATCATTCTTCGTGGGATTTGCCATGTTGAGCTTTTGCTCGTATAAGCTAACCTTACTAAAAAAGAGCTTTTCTTAAGCTATTCAAATGAGAAATCCTCTCACTACGTGGGATATTACCTAATACACGCTGTCTATAATTCACCAAGCTAGTTCCTCCGTTGGATTTTCTTGACCCCATTTTTCTATTAAGATCGTTCTGGAACCTTCCAGATTCTGTACTTGATCTACAAGTCCTGTCGTCATGTATTTTTTCTCACTCGTGAGAATGCTATTTAAAATTGAAGAATCTCATTTCTGAATTAAAAGCTCAATAGCTAACTTTCTTCCACCGCTGGAACCGCTGGAATGTTCTATGGTACATTTAATTGTAACTCACAACTTTCTCAAGAAATAGACTCTCACCTATATAGTGCATTCAGTTATTTTCATAATTGCAATAACTTTCTTTCTCATAAACTTTAGTGTTTCTATAGTGAACTTTGCATCCATCTTTACATACTATAGTGATAACCAGTGCTTGCTCCACGTTTCTACCGCGTCGCGATCGTCCGTTTACCTCAAATACGGCCATGAACATTGATCCTATATCCCAATGATCTTTCCTCAACCTTCTACTAACAACCCATATTAATAAAATTGTAACTTTTCTATAAGGTGTCACTCACGAAGTGCCCTTCCAATTTTGCTTGTTTAACATTAATTAATTTCTCTATAATTACGTGTGTGATACACGATTCAAATTTACATTGTTCCTTTCCTATAATCAGGGAAAACAATTCTTTAAACTCTTGAGCGAGTCATTTTCAGGTTTCACGAAATGGAAACTGTCCCATCTGGCTAGTGATTCCTACTCAAACTTGGGAAGTCTACAACCTTCCTTTTAACTTTCTTCAGGTTTCACAGTAAGTGACCTGCCCTCTTGTGTATAATTGTCACATAAGTAATGCAGCTTAAATATAAGAAGTTGTAGGAACTTCTATCTTATTCTTCATGTTTTTCTTATTGTTATTTTCGAAGTTGTCACTTTCTCTAGAACATTCTCTCAAGAATTTCTTAAAGTACACTCTTTGTACTCAATTTAAATGTTTAAACTTTAATTACTACACATGTTTTTTTATTTTCTTATAAAGATTTTAGAAACATTTCAGGTTTGAAACCTCATAAATTGCCAATTGCCTGGAGCAATCGTTTAATGTGAGGAGGTCTGCGACCCCATTTCTTAAAAAAGTTTAAATGAACTATGTTTGTCAAAAATATATTACATAATTGTTAATTTCCTCAAACTTCTTTGAATTGTTAAATAAATGAAGCGTTTCTTTTCGCTTTTTCATTTTCTAATACAAAGTTTAGGCAAAATCCTGTCTTCCTTGGCTCTCCCTACTCAATGCCATTAAAATCATTAATAGGGCTTTCACCATTCGTTGCATTTGAGCAAGAACTCTTAATTTTCACCTCACTAAAGTTCCTTTTAGCTTTAATAGCTAATTCTAATTGGCCAGTAAGGCAAGTAAAGCTCGCTAAGCCAGCTACCTGCTTGTGGAGAACCTCTCCGAAAACTTATGGTCAGTTTTCCAAAAGATAAGTGTTTCTTTTTGTCTAAACTTTTAGCCGGCTCCTCGCTGAGTAAAAGCTTAGCCATTTTCCAATGCATCCATTGGTTCATTTACCAAATTACTCCATAAGGTATAATCTTTCATAATTTTCCTTCTTAGAGACACTTGGTCGCCTTTACAGGAACTCCATAATTTTGGAAATTGAAAATACCAAACCTGAGTTAAATCATTGGCATTCTTCGAATTATTTTGCAAAAAACGAATTTCTTTGAGCAGACTTCCAGTAAATTTGTTACTCTCAGTCTTGCCAGGCCATCACTCTTCCCCATAGTAGTTTTATATATGCTTGAGAGGGATTATACGAAAGCCACTCTCTTGCAAACCGCCCAAGTTCTATCTGTGTTCCCCGTCAGCTTAGACCAAGTCCTTACTCATTTTAGGTATCCGAGAGCGGATCTTCGGTGGCAACCGCCTTTAAGTGTGTTTAAAGTTAAACTTATTAATTTTGTGGGACTCTCCTCCTATTTTTCTATCCTTTTTCTCCAATCCAAAATGAACTTCCTTTTCTTAATCATCTTCCCTTGGTGGGTGGGTTATTCCTCAGCCAATAAACTACCCAAATTGTGGTACCGAAACCCGGGAGAGTCCATTTTCCATTTTTTTTTAGTGTCATTTGACAATACTTGGCAAATTATTAATATCTGCTTTGAATCTTTCAGCTATAGCTACATCTTGCAAAGCCTGTGAAGGGGAAAGAGGCCGCTCCTGTCTCCTTTGGTGTGTCCCGTTCTTTCTACTCATTCGCTGCTGCCGGCTTGACAGCATTTCCAAGGTTCCACAGTTTCGTGAGTTACATTTTCATCTATTTTCTTTAAAATGGCTCCTACTGATAAGGATAAGGATGAAAAACTTACTTCTAAACGAGCATCCTATAAAGGGCAAATTACCCGATTCAGAAAGTACATAAAAGAATTAGATCCCTCAGAAGCGCAATTAGACTTGTTGAAACATCGTGTAAGGGATTTTGAACGTTCTTATGAAAACTACTGCAACATTCAAACTGAAATAGAAACTTGCATGCTCAATCAAACTGAAGATCGAGTCGAAGTAGAGAACCAATATTACGAAGGCATAGGTTCTGCTTTCAAAATAATACGCCAACTCGAAGAGGAGCAGAAAAAGGATGCTTCTGTTCTTGGTTCCCTTCACGAACCACAAACTTCTTTCCGTGAGGGTACTCACAAGCCCAAACCAACTTTACCTAAAATTGATTTACCCCATTTCTCTGGAGATGAATCCACTTGGGATTCTTTCTATGAATTATTTTGCTCCCTTGTTCATGACAATGAAGACATTCAAGTCATTTACAAGTTTCATTACTTGAGATCTATCCTTCGAGGTCAAGCTTTGCAGTTAGTCGAAGCACTTCCCCTACGTGCCGAAAATTACCCCATTGCCTTTAACTTATTAAAGGAAAGATATGGAAATTTACGTTTACTTATTCAACGCCATATGAAGGCTCTATTTAACCTACCTGCGTCACAGCACAATGACGTCACTAGTTTGCGTACTTTAGTTGCCACTACCCAACTCCACGTTAAAGCTTTGTCCCAATTAGATCAACCTACTGAACATTGGGATACTTTCCTAATACATTTAGTAGTCTCTAAAGTTGATGCTGCTACCCTCAAAGCTTGGGAAATTGAACTTTCTAAAGAAGACGACTACTCTTACGAGCATTTAGTCACTTTCATAAATGCCAGATGCCAACTTTTAACCGCTCTAGCTAATCAAAGTGAACCCTCTTCTCCCAGTTCTAAATTTGAATTAATGTCTATCAAACCTAAAAACGAACGCTCAGCATCTAATACCCAAAAACCCGGGTCCAGCTCATCTAAATTTAAATCAAACTCCACTGGTTACCCAACTAGGTCTAGTGAACGTCGTGTTGCTAGCTCTATTGTTTTAAATACTCAAAGCGAACCTCGCAAGAGTTTAAACGAACCTTTCAAGTGCATACTTTGTAAAGATCCCCATGCCCTATACTTCTGTAAATCCTTTAAAGAAATGTCGGTCGACGACAGAAGAAAATTAGTTTCCCAGAACAAACATTGCTTCAATTGCCTAGCGCCTACGCATTCTGCTTCTAATTGCAAGTCCACAAGACTTTGCTACCATTGTGAAAAGGCTCATCATACTTTGCTACATCGTCATGATCAGGCATGGTCATCGACAGCATCTACTTCTCCGAAAAATGATAGTGCTAACAGTTCTAATGCTTCATCGTATATTCAAAATGCCAAGTCCATTCGCAGTGCTCAAGTATTGTTGTCTACTGTCCAAATCGAAGTTCAGGATAATTTTGGCAACTGGGTCCGTGCACGCGGTCTTCTAGATTCAGCGGCAACTCATGATTTTGTGTCTAATTCCTTGATTAGAAAACTAGGTCTACCTGTAAACCCCACTTCTATCAACGTATCGGGCATCAACAGCTCAAAATCGCAAGCTTTACAATTCTCAAAGCTAACTATAAGAGATACTTGTCATAGAAACAACTTTCTTAAACTTAATTGTCTAATTCTCAATAGCATTGGAGAAGACACTCCAAGTCACTCTGTGGATATTTCAGGGTTAAACATTCCCTCGCATTTAAGGCTAGCCGATCCTTTTTTCAATATGCAGAATCCTATTCACATACTCTTTAGTGCCAATGTTTTCTGGAATTGCCTACGTAAACAGGTTCGTAAGTTATCCTCAAACGTGGTCGCCAGAGACACTAATTTTGGATGGATCGTCACAGGTCAACTTCCCCATTATTCTCCTCAACCCGCATCGCAATGTTACTTCTCCAATACTGACCTGGAACAGTTCTGGAGGCTTGAGAATGTTGATTCTCCTAATGTAACCTCTTCAGAAAATGAATTCTGTGAGCAACTTTTTTTGAACACCACCGCTCGTTCTTCTGATGGCCGGTTCGTTGTTCAAATGCCAAGATTACATAATCCTCCTAAACTTATCAACTCTCAGCCTAAAGCTCGAAAAGCTCTCTTTGCTATCGAGAGCAAATTCAAGAAGGAACCTCTTGTTAAACAACAGTACACTGATTTCATGGATGAGTATGAAAGCTTAGATCATATGGAAGTTGTTAACAAATCTGATGATGAATTACACCCCCCAATTGAAACGGTTTATTTAAATCATCATCCCGTGTGGAAAACCCCTCTTGTAAAAGATAAAATTCGAGTTGTTTTCAATGGTTCATCACCCGACGTTAATGGCAACAGCCTTAACGACACTCTTTATTCTGGTCCTGCTATTCAATCAGATCTATCTGCTATACTCTTAAACTTTCGATTATTTCCCATAGCTGTCATAGCCGACATAAAACAGATGTACTGTGCCCGTTTAGACCGGAGTCCGCACGACCACATATGCATTTTACCAATAATCAGTCAGCACGAGAGTCAAAATATCCCGGAGCGCCAGATGGGTTAAAGCAAATCGCAAAAACGACATCAAATTAAAAAAATGCTTTGCTGATTTTTGGCTCAATGCAACAATAAGGATAGAAGGAGATTTAATTGGGAGAAACACATCTGGTAAAATTATCTCAGTTTATTTTGAAGTTAAAATCTGACTGCAAGAATGCTCAAAGCAGCATCATCCACGTGTGGCGATCCACACTCTTATTTACACACAATATACAGAAATCTTCCAAACACATTTGACAATCTTTTTGGAAACACAAGTCCGATTAATAGTCCTGTGGACTGTGTTCCAAAATTATTAATATGTAATTCCAGTTCAAAGTTAATTGTCCATACTGGAAATAACGTAGATCACTGTTTGACTATTTACATGATATTAACACTCGTAGAATAAATGTTTATATAATTCTAAACTTTCATTTGTTTTTCCAGTTTCAAAAATATATCGTCGAAAAAATATTATCATCATCGTAGCAACACAAATTATTAACACATATTAATAACATCTGAAAAGTATTTGACCATTGAGCATAGCATCGAAGAACTGTGCGAAGCACAACAACAATTAATTGTTCTTCTGACATTAAACATTCGAGAAGTGACTCGATTATGAACTTCAAGTTCCAAACAAAATATATGATTTCTGAATCATCAACTTGGTCAATAAATGGTTGAACCATTCAATTATTCAATTATCCACTTGGAATCATTATGAAAAAAATATTTATATTTATGGCCATTCTTAGCAACTTTCACAACTTGCAATTCTTCGACAGAATGCGGAAATTAGAATTGTAGTTTCATAATAAATTCATTTAGTTCATGGCACTAGGATTGAAAATATCCTTCAAATTATTCGTGGTTAAAGAATTATTTTTTAATTGGCAGTGGCCCATTCTATTATTTGTGTAAGAACACAATATTACAACAACAACAACGGCAAAGGTCTTCCTCTGAAGAAGAATAAACTAATATCATGACAAATCCGGGTTCTAGCAAAATCAAAGTCTAAATGGAATTCGTAAACAAGGTTGAAATAAGAACTGATGGTTTCAAAGAAATAACCTTCGGGTTATTCATACGACGAAATGTGTAGTTCCAATACTCCTACTATAAACCTGAGCCATCGAACCTGCTATTTGATTGATGCTCGAAAAAACCTCTTCATTCCTGCGACTTAACATGCGCACCTGGGAATGGCATTTCAACTACTCCACACATAAATTTTCTTCCCAAAATTTATACAATAAATCAAGCCTCTGCTTGTTATCAACACTGGAAGATTAATAAACTTACAAGTTTATTTTATTTTACCATTCAGTTCAACCCGTGAGTTTACCATACATATGAAAAGCTTTATTTCACTTTCGAGTGTATTTACGTCATGATTTTATATAAATACAAAAATATCCTATTTGATACAATTATCAATTGCTTCCCGTTTCATGCCTCTCCGTGTTATCTGAAAAATGTACTTTGCTCATTGCAAATATCAACTGTTCAACCAGAACTGAAATGTTGGTTGAATGCGGGCTTGCGCTAACCACTCTCCTTCGGAAAATCTCCTGTTCCAAACTAGAAATGATTAAACTACTTCATAGGCTCTTTCTCAATACATATGATTATTATAAAATATAATATCCAAGAGTTATTTAGAAAAATTATAAAAATTATTATTATTATTATTAGTGGATTATTATTATTATCATTATTTTAAATATGTTTAATTATCATCTCATTATGTGAGAATCCACATGTTCGAACCTTCGAATATGGAAAAAATATCCATTCCTCAACAAAAATAAATTTAACTTTTACAGTTACATCGACTGATTACCGTGATTTCCCAAAAATATGAAAAATTCAAATAAATGCTCGAAATGCTCGGTCATCGATCCTAAACTGTTCTGAGTGCTGAAAATACTCAGAATAACTCTAACAAGTCTTGCGTAAATCATTACAAGCTTTAAATACGCCGAAAAAAAATGTGTTGGTCATCTGCAGAAAAATAGTTTGTTCCAATTAGCTAGGCATAATATAATTCAAATGTGACTTACATTTCTTGATGGTCTTGAAGTGTAGTAAACCTGGTCTGTACCAGATTTATCCATAGACATGCCCTATCGGACAAGCATGTATAATCCTTGTATCGGCCGCCATTGTAGACCCACAATTCGTCTAGTCAGACATAGTGGTAGTATCTTTCGACGTTTGAATAAACTGTGGTTCCATTTTAATATGGGCTTCTATCAAAGCCATAACAGTTTGTTTAAATAGGGTCAGATCTAAGTGATCTCTTCTTAAATATGTCAGTTGTAACATAACTCACTGTAATCTCATCAGTACAAGAAAAACATTGACAGTCTGAGCAATTAACGGCTGTTCTGAAGATCGTTCCCTGGGCATGGTTTATTAATATCACCATCTGCCATGCGCTAGACAACTTGCAGTTTCCCTTGCGTAGACTAATGAACGCCACCGTTATAGACTAGTCTTCAATGTACTGACAGATCGAAGTGGTTAACTAGTTACAAAATGTGAAAACTGACTTGAAATGGATTTAAACATCCAAGTATTAAGTTACTACTGGACTGTGACAAAATACTATTTTCTAGACAGAGTCTAGCATATGTCCTTTTAGAAATATAAATATTTCCACCAATGTCTGTAGAAATCAATCACCTCAGTGATTCTCCTCACCAGAAACTTACTAAGTTCCAACTCGTTTGCGCAGCACTTCTCGTGACTATCACGATTTGAAAAGAACTTCTGCGTAGATACGGCAACCATGTGCCTTGGCTCAGCGTAGACGCAACTTGCTTGCCAAGTGCTTGTGTTGAAGTGAGCTGACCATGCCTGCTCCAGCTGGCTTTTATTCAAATCCGTCAGGGTCACGCGTCATCGCCTGATATCTAGCAATCCTCATATCTCTTGAATCCCTGGTCCGATTTACCTGATACTAATTGCATTCTCTTTCATTTGGCCGTGCCAGTAATCTGATCCCAGTCTCAAGTCTCTACTCCATAGTTAACTATTTAATCAATAAATAGCCTCAACCTCTGCTATTACTCGCTACGTCACTTGCCATCCAACTATCGGTAAAATCCTTCGAAATGCTTCTCGAAGCAATGTAGCGCGATATTCAAATATCTGAACTTTCAAAAACTGCTACAGCCTTTCCCTTGATATCTAGGTGTCTGAAACTTGGAATACCCATTCCTAGAGTTGGGCACATCCACCCCACACCTAGCAAAAAATAAAAATTGAAAATTTTTATTTTTCCTATCTACACATTAAATCATCTGGTTCTTGAATAATAGATCTTCAAATTCGATGCATTATAAGTTCCCACGATGTTACCAGTTCGTGTATTGGCTACTTCATAGCTTCCATTATTGTTTACTTCCACAATACGATAGGGTCCAGCGTAAAGGCTTGCAAATTTCGAGTACACTCGATTTTGCACGTCAGAGGGTGTAGGTCTTTTCACTAAAACGAGAGTTCCAACGCGCAAGGGTCTGCGAAAACGCTTTCCTCTCACTCTGCGCTCTCTCTTCTCAGCTTGACTCCTTAACTTGTCTAAAGCTAGAGTTTCCCTCATCTGACGACTTGGTTCAATCTCAGGTGGAATAGAGATGATTCGATCCCATAATCGTGTTGGTTTAATTCCATGATGTAGCAACATAGGAATCTGTCCAGTACTCTCATGAATCGTAGAGTTGATGGATTCGGATGCTAAAGAAAGAACATCCATCCATTTCCAATGCTCATTTGGACAATAGAGGCGGCAAAATTTTGCTATCTCAGCCATCACGCGTTCCGCTGGATTGCTCTCTGGATGTCTAATAGAACAAAACAATTGTCTAATCCCAAGATTATTCATGATGGTTCGAAATTCCAAAGATGTAAATTGAGGTCCACGATCTGATAAAAGGAATTCCGGTTTGCCTGCTTCCGGAATCACGCTGTCTCTAATTCTCTTCGCACAATACTTTGCGTTTGCCTTCTGGATTGGATGTAACATGGTGTATTTGCTGAAAACATCCATGGTCACCAAAATATATCGGTTACCTCTTTTCGACTTTGGGAGAGGACCATATAAATCAGTCGCGAAGATTTCGCAAGGTTTAGAAGGAATAATAGGCCTTGGTAATTCTCTCAATAATCTAGAATTATGTTTACTCCTTTGGCATAAGTCGCATTCTCGAATAGTGTTTCTGACAGTTTGTCGCATTCGCTCCCACGAAAATTTCTCTTGAATTATGTTGACTGTCTTATCTACTCCAGCATGACCTGCGATTCTATGTGCCATCCAAATAATGGGTTTTTGCAATCGTGGAGGTATCACTACTCTCAGCTTCGTATGGTCGGGATCTGCAAACTTGTAGATTAAACCATCTAACATCATAAAATCTCTTGAAATTCTTTCAGTTTCCACAAAATCATCATCATTTGGATCCATGTTTCCCTGTAGAAAACGAAAAATGTTTCTGAGACGTCGGTCTCTCCTCTGGGATAAATGCAATAACCTTAACCTTCTCAAGGTATCTTCATCCTCCTGCGTCAGGTTAACTTGAAAAACCTTAGATGTAGACTCCACTGCTCTACTCAACAAATCAGCTCCCACATTTAACTTTCGAGGAGTGTGTTCAATAACTAGGTTGAATTGCTGAATAAAAAGTGACCATCTAGTTATTCTATCGCTGGCAAAGTTTGTTCTCAAAATGAACTCCAATGCGTGGTGATCAGTCCTCACAATGACTGAATGTCCAATTAACATTTTCTTCCACGACTCCAATGCAAATATTACAGCAAGTGCTTCTAACTCTGTGGTGTAATAATTCCTCTCTGATGGACGAAGTTTCCTGCTAATGAACGCCAGGTAATGTCTCTTGTGGTCTTCATCCTCTTGAAGTAAAATAGCTCCAATCCCTACGGTAGATGCATCAGATTCTATGATGAAATTCTTGGTAAAGTCAGGATACTCCAATTTCACACTGTTTACCAATAACCTCTTGGCATCTTGAAATGATTGTTCACAATCTTTATCCCATTTCCATTTATTTCCTTTCTTTAACAATTCCTGCAATGGCGCAACTGTCTTGGTGAAGTTCGGACAATGCCCTGCAAAGAATTGGCATGTCCCGAGAAAACTGCGGACATTCTTCACTCTAGTAGGTCTAGGGAAATTTGCAATAGCTTGTATCTTCGTCTCATTGGGACGGTATCCTTCTCCATCCAAAATGTGACCCAAAAATGTTATTTCCTTTCGAAAGAACTGACATTTCCGAAGGTTTACTTTGAAGTTCGCTTTTCTCAAATCTGCGAATAACATTTGAAGATGTAGCAAATGTTCCTCCTTAGTCTCAGATGCAATTAAGATATCATCAATATAACGAATTGCTATCTCTTTTACTTCAGGACTCAAATTTTGTTCCAGTGCTCTGATCAAAACGGATCCAGATGTTTTAACTCCAAATGGTAGACGGCGGAATACATATGTCTGCTGGTCAAACATAAATCCTGTAAACTTCTTAGAATCTTCACTAAGCCTAATATGATGGTAGGACGAAGTGAGATCAATATTAGAGAACCAGACCTTGCCTTGGAATTTCCTTAACAGTTCCCTAATGATTGGTGGTCTGTCATACTCTGGCAGTAATCTTGAATTCAAATTTCGCGCGTCTAAACGTAGTCTCAGACTTCCATCTTGCTTAGACACTACTGCTAATGGATTGACATAAGATGTAGTATACTTTTCAATCACATTGTTGTTTTCCATTTCCTTGATAAGCACTTTTACTCTTTCTCGATGCTTTTCTGCTACTGGATACAATTTAGCATGAAAAGGTGCATCATCATTTACACGAATATGATATTCAAAATCCTTAATTTCACCAGGTTTAATGTCAAAAATATCTTGATACTCTTCCAAAATTTTCCCTAGCTCTGGGGACTCCTTCTCAGTGTAGACCTCTCTTCCTTCAGCTTCATGAAAAATCAGAGACCATTGAGCATCTCCCTCGATGTCTTCCTCTTCTTTTCCCTCGAAGTTAATCTCTTCGGTATTCTTGAATTTAATCGTCTCTGTCTTCATATCTATCACTGCTTGATATTTCTGAATGAAATCTGCTCCCAATATCATGTCAAAAGCCATGTCCTTCATTACAACAAATACATGTCGGAAATCATGTCCTCCAATCGTAATACATAAGTATAATTGTGTTTTGCACAGAGATATTTTATTGGGTATTATTCCTTGGATCTTAATTCCTGATACTGGAATTTCCTCTAAATTCTCCTTGTGCTTCCACAGAATATAAAGCTTCTCACTCACCAGACAAAGCATAGCCCCAGTATCGATCAAAGTATCGACAGGCATACCGAATACTTCGCATGATATGATTGGCATTCTAATTCTGGTACCCATTTCTTTTCGTTCGTCATTCTGTTGAATTAAATCATCATCCTCTGCTTGCCATTTAATAATTCTGGAAGTGAAAGTATTCAAAATTCTATCTTCTACTGTGAATTCGAAGTTTTTTTTTTCATTACCATTCCCCCGGGAATGTTGTGTTCCCGATGGACCTGGATCATTGGGCCTCTGCTCCAAAAATTGCAAGTTATCTTGGTGTCTTGCTTCCAAATTTTTCCTTGTGTCCTTGTTAAACTCTTCATTGGACTGACGAGTATCTACATTCCCTCTATTATTGTAGTTGTTTCTACCATAATATCTTCTTTCCTGGTACCTTCCTTGACTATCTCGTAGTCTTCTCCATCGAGTATTGTATCGATTACCACCATCCGGTCTTGCATATGGCCTGTAACTGTATCTGTTACTGTACTGGTTCCATCCTCTCTTATTGGAATCTTCCCTCGGCGATTTCTCTTCTCGCTCCTCTCGAATCTCTCGAGGTGTTTGAGAATAACTATCAGCCATAACAGCATACACAGCGTTGTTATTCTTTACTCCCTTCTGATGGAAGAATTGAGCGTTTGTATGATCCAGCTTCTGTAATACTTCATCAAATTGTTCCATATTGTAGATATCAGCAGCGATCAAAGTCCTCTGGACGTCTGCTGGAAATTGACGTATCAATGCAGTAATCAACTCGTTATCTGGCATCGGCGGATCTAAATGTTGAAGTTTAGACAGCTGTCCAGAAAAGTACGTAGAGTATCGAGTAGGTTGTGACGTCGAGAATCTCTTCGAATATAATTCTGCTCTGACTTGCTGTTGGGTTTCCGGGGACCAAAACTTCTTCAATAGCCCACGAGAAAACTCCTCAAAAGTGGTTAGAGTGGATCTAAAGGCTCTAAACCAAAGAAGTGCAGGACCTTCCAAGAACTTCCCTATCACTCGGATCTGTCTTTCTTTAGGGATCTTAGAATCTTTCAGGTAATCACCTGCTTCTCTCAAAAATTCCACGGGTGTCACAGAATCTCGCCCTGAAAATTTAGAAGGCTTATCCTCTATATTCTTAAATACAGTTATGGGGTTGGATTGAAATACTGTCCTGACCTCATCCTGTCTATCAGTCTCTCTAGCTCCTCCTAGATTTATCTGTATCTGTTCCTTTCCCCTTACATTTGGCATTTTCAACAGATGATCAGACTGTTTCTCATCCTTGATTTGACTTTTCATAGCCTCAAGTTCCTTCTGGTTTTCTTCGGCCATCTTCTTAATTGCTTCAGTTTCTTTACAATTGTCTTTAACATCAATGGATATCTGGTTCATAACAGCCTCATGACTTTTCAATGACCCTGTCATATCTGATATGTCCTTCTGAGTTGCTTGGATATCTTTGGCAATTACTTCAATATGGGATGACAAAGATTCCCTAATCTCCTTGATTCCCTCTTGGTTCTCCAGCTTGAGTGTGTCTTTAATTTCATTGACAACTGTGGTCTTAATTTCAGTTTGCAACTCATTAATCACACCTTCTCTTATTTCTCCCATAACAAGTTCTTTGAATTGTTCCGTTAAACGTTGAACAACTAGAATTCCCATCTCGTTACTCTCCTTCTTCACTCTGACTTCCAGGTTGACCATGTCTTCACCAACTTTCCTAAGACCATGTTTTATCCTATCAGCTAAGCTTTGGGATCGAAGAACGGCATCGCGAAATTTATCGTCCATTAAACTTGCGTTAGTAGCTAATGAGGTTTCGAGCTCATGTGTTTTATCGCATATTTTATTCATTTTACTTTCAAGTGTCATTTTCAAAATTTCAGAATTCTCTTTAAATTTACTTTCCATTGAATTAAATTTACTGTTTAAATTTTCTTTTAAATTATCTTTTAACCTGCTCTCTAACAAATCGGAATTTTCTTTGAGTTTATCCTCTAAACTTTCTTTTAAGTTACCTTTTAAAGAATCAGAACTTTCTCTAAGTTTATTTTCTAAAGAATCAGAATTTTCTTTAAGTTTATTTTCTAAATTTTCTTTAAGTTTATTTTCTAAAGACTCAGAATTTTCTTTAAGTTTATTTTCTAAAGAATCGGAATTTTCTTTAAGTTTATTTTCTAAAGAATCAGAATTTTCTTTAAGTTTATTTTCTAAAGAATCAGAATTTTCCTTCAAGTTATCTTTTAACCTGCTTTCTAAAGAATCAGAATTTTCTTTAAGTTTCTTTTCCAAAGCCTCAGTATTTTCTTTCATAATGGCTGCTACACGCAGTCCAGCCTCTTTTGAACTCTCCTCCAAACTCCTCATCATCCTCATCATTTCTTCCATAATTTTCAATTATTATTCAAAACTTAGGGGTATACAACAGTGGCAAACACAAGCTTATAACTAGAACAAGAAATATGAATAGCTAATTGGAACACTATAATAAAATGAGATTTTGTCCTAATGTCGACGTGATGGAAAAACAAAATTCTCTACTTTTACGAATTACATTTACCACAATATCACAAGAAAAATATGCAAGTTCTCAAATATCCTCCACCTGGATTCTAATAATGTGTATATCCAGTCATCGAACGTTTACTACTGAATTTACTTGACGCCCTAATGGTTAAGCCATTATCAAAAATAATCAAACCCATTCTAATTATTAACCAAGTTAAATTTTTAATTTTCCCCACTAATTGGGTTTCCTACTAATTTATTCATCCAAACCAGACATCTCTCAACTCCCAAAATATTTCTATAAAAATTATCACAATTTCAAATCGGCATGCGATTGACCATGTCTAAATCGGGACCCACGTTCGAAGCCATTTCTCTATCTATCTTATTTTATGTGCCCGTTTAGACCGGAGTCCGCACGACCACATATGCATTTTACCAATAATCAGTCAGCACGAGAGTCAAAATATCCCGGAGCGCCAGATGGGTTAAAGCAAATCGCAAAAACGACATCAAATTAAAAAAATGCTTTGCTGATTTTTGGCTCAATGCAACAATAAGGATAGAAGGAGATTTAATTGGGAGAAACACATCTGGTAAAATTATCTCAGTTTATTTTGAAGTTAAAATCTGACTGCAAGAATGCTCAAAGCAGCATCATCCACGTGTGGCGATCCACACTCTTATTTACACACAATATACAGAAATCTTCCAAACACATTTGACAATCTTTTTGGAAACACAAGTCCGATTAATAGTCCTGTGGACTGTGTTCCAAAATTATTAATATGTAATTCCAGTTCAAAGTTAATTGTCCATACTGGAAATAACGTAGATCACTGTTTGACTATTTACATGATATTAACACTCGTAGAATAAATGTTTATATAATTCTAAACTTTCATTTGTTTTTCCAGTTTCAAAAATATATCGTCGAAAAAATATTATCATCATCGTAGCAACACAAATTATTAACACATATTAATAACATCTGAAAAGTATTTGATCATTGAGCATAGCATCGAAGAACTGTGCGAAGCACAACAACAATTAATTGTTCTTCTGACATTAAACATTCGAGAAGTGACTCGATTATGAACTTCAATTTCCAAACAAAATATATGATTTCTGAATCATCAACTTGATCAATAAATGGTTGAACCATTCAATTATTCAATTATCCACTTGGAATCATTATGAAAAAAATATTTATATTTATGGCCATTCTTAGCAACTTTCACAACTTGCAATTCTTCGACAGAATGCGGAAATTAGAATTGTAGTTTCATAATAAATTCATTTAGTTCATGGCACTAGGATTGAAAATATCCTTCAAATTATTCGTGGTTAAAGAATTATTTTTTAATTGGCAGTGGCCCATTCTATTATTTGTGTAAGAACACAATATTACAACAACAACAACGGCAAAGGTCTTCCTCTGAAGAAGAATAAACTACTATCATGACAAATCCGGGTTCTAGCAAAATCAAAGTCTAAATGGAATTCGTAAACAAGGTTGAAATAAGAACTGATGGTTTCAAAGAAATAACCTTCGGGTTATTCATACGACGAAATGTGTAGTTCCAATACTCCTACTATAAACCTGAGCCATCGAACCTGCTATTTGATTGATGCTCGAAAAAACCTCTTCATTCCTGCGACTTAACATGCGCACCTGGGAATGGCATTTCAACTATTCCACACATAAATTTTCTTCCCAAAATTTATACAATAAATCAAGCCTCTGCTTGTTATCAACACTGGAAGATTAATAAACTTACAAGTTTATTTTATTTTACCATTCAGTTCAACCCGTGAGTTTACCATACATATGAAAAGCTTTATTTCACTTTCGAGTGTATTTACGTCATGATTTTATATAAATACAAAAATATCCTATTTGATACAATTATCAATTGCTTCCCGTTTCATGCCTCTCCGTGTTATCTGAAAAATGTACTTTGCTCATTGCAAATATCAACTGTTCAACCAGAACTGAAATGTTGGTTGAATGCGGGCTTGCGCTAACCACTCTCCTTCGGAAAATCTCCTGTTCCAAACTAGAAATGATTAAACTACTTCATAGGCTCTTTCTCAATACATATGATTATTATAAAATATAATATCCAAGAATTATTTAGAAAAATTATAAAAATTATTATTATTATTATTAGTGGATTATTATTATTATTATTATTTTAAATATGTTTAATTATCATCTCATTATGTGAGAATCCACATGTTCGAACCTTCGAATATGGAAAAAATATCCATTCCTCAACAAAAATAAATTTAACTTTTACAGTTACATCGGCTGATTACCGTGATTTCCCAAAAATATGAAAAATTCAAATAAATGCTCGAAATGCTCGGTCATCGATCCTAAACTGTTCTGAGTGCTGAAAATACTCAGAATAACTCTAACAAGTCTTGCGTAAATCATTACAAGCTTTAAATACGCCGAAAAAAAATGTGTTGGTCATCTGCAGAAAAATAGTTTGTTCCAATTAGCTAGGCATAATATAATTCAAATGTGGCTTACATTTCTTGATGGTCTTGAAGTGTAGTAAACCTGGTCTGTACCAGATTTATCCATAGACATGCCCTATCGGACAAGCATGTATAATCCTTGTATCGGCCGCCATTGTAGACCCACAATTCGTCTAGTCAGACATAGTGGTAGTATCTTTCGACGTTTGAATAAACTGTGGTTCCATTTTAATATGGGCTTCTATCAAAGCCATAACAGTTTGTTTAAATAGGGTCAGATCTAAGTGATCTCTTCTTAAATATGTCAGTTGTAACATAACTCACTGTAATCTCATCAGTACAAGAAAAACATTGACAGTCTGAGCAATTAACGGCTGTTCTGAAGATCGTTCCCTGGGCATGGTTTATTAATATCACCATCTGCCATGCGCTAGACAACTTGCAGTTTCCCTTGCGTAGACTAATGAACGCCACCGTTATAGACTAGTCTTCAATGTACTGACAGATCGAAGTGGTTAACTAGTTACAAAATGTGAAAACTGACTTGAAATGGATTTAAACATCCAAGTATTAAGTTACTACTGGACTGTGACAAAATACTATTTTCTAGACAGAGTCTAGCATATGTCCTTTTAGAAATATAAATATTTCCACCAATGTCTGTAGAAATCAATCACCTCAGTGATTCTCCTCACCAGAAACTTACTAAGTTCCAACTCGTTTGCGCAGCACTTCTCGTGACTATCACGATTTGAAAAGAACTTCTGCGTAGATACGGCAACCATGTGCCTTGGCTCAGCGTAGACGCAACTTGCTTGCCAAGTGCTTGTGTTGAAGTGAGCTGACCATGCCTGCTCCAGCTGGCTTTTATTCAAATCCGTCAGGGTCACGCGTCATCGCCTGATATCTAGCAATCCTCATATCTCTTGAATCCCTGGTCCGATTTACCTGATACTAATTGCATTCTCTTTCATTTGGCCGTGCCAGTAATCTGATCCCAGTCTCAAGTCTCTACTCCATAGTTAACTATTTAATCAATAAATAGCCTCAACCTCTGCTATTACTCGCTACGTCACTTGCCATCCAACTATCGGTAAAATCCTTCGAAATGCTTCTCGAAGCAATGTAGCGCGATATTCAAATATCTGAACTTTCAAAAGCTGCTACAGCCTTTCCCTTGATATCTAGGTGTCTGAAACTTGGAATACCCATTCCTAGAGTTGGGCACAGTACCGTCAACTGTTAATTCAACCGGAACAACGAGATCTTCAAAGAATCTTGTGGCGTGATGAAATCAGTAAGCCCATCAAGGTATTTCGCTTAAAAACGGTTACTTATGGCTTGAAACCTTCTGCTTTCCTTGCTATTCGATCCCTACACTTGCTAGCCTCACAAGATGGTCATTCATTTAACCCCAAAGCCTCTGAAGCACTAACAACATCATTTTATGTTGACGATTACTTGCAGTCCTTCCCCCCTTTAGAGGAAGCTTCTTTTGTGTCTTTAGAACTTCAGGCATTGTTAAGGAATGGAGGTTTCCCACTCCATAAGTGGAACTCCAACTCCCCTGAGTTTCTCGCTCAGTTTCCCATCGAAGACGTAGATCCTTCTTCTGTCGAAATTTGTGGAAACTCCGAATCTATAAAAACTCTAGGAGTTCACTGGTGCACTAGCACTGACACTCTTATCTATAAAGTTTCGCTCGCAGAAGAGCTTCCTAATACAAAAAGACAAATTCTCTCTTAAATTGCAAAAATTTTTGATCCACTTCAATTCCTTGCCCCAGTCATCGTTATAGCCAAACTCTTCATGCAAGAGCTGTGGTCGCTCAAGTGTGAATGGGATGACACTGTCCCTCTTTCTTTTCTTAATCGCTGGCTCTCATTTCGCAGTAATTTGTTGGATCTTTCCCTCATTGAAATTCCCAGGAATTTAATTAGCTCTCATTCTAATACACCCTTTTTCCTTCATGTGTTCGCGGATAGTTCCGAAAAAGCTTATGGCTGCTGCGCATATTTAGTTTATCACGGTTCATTCTATGGATCTTCAGTTTCCAACCTTGCTTGTGCCAAATCGAAAGTCGCTCCTCTTAAAGCTATTACTTTGCCTAGGCTTGAATTGTGCGCTGCACTCATGGCTGCCGAACTTGTTAAGAAGTTACGGGAAGTATTAAAAGTCGAATTCTCCCAAATCTATCTCTGGAGCGATTCCATGATCACCCTTTCGTGGATCGCCAAGAACCCCTCTCATTGGCAAACTTTTGTTGCAAACAGAGTTTCCAAAATTCAAACTCTTTCTTCTGGATGTCATGGAGGCATGTGCCCGGTGCTGATAATCCAGCCGATATTATCTCTCGTGGTTGTTTACCCTCTCAATTGGCAGCTTCCCCATTGTACTGGCATGGGCCCTCGTGACTAATCGAAGACTCTTCTTCATGGCCTTCTAAACCCCCAGCTACAAACTCCAACTTGCCTGACGCTAAAGTACCTCTATCCATTGCTTCGTGTCTTGTTTCCAACGCTTCTCATCCCTTGTTGTCCCACTATTCTTCCTTTCATAAATTACTACGAATTTTCGCCTATCTCCTTAGATGGAAATATCTTGTGGTTGACCAACCTCTTCTCCCTAAACCACACCTTACCAATCATGAATTGATTCTCGCTACCATTAAGGTTTTACAACTGACACAGCAAGAAGCCTTTTCTTCTGAATTGTCTTTACTTTCTTCTAAAAGGGATCTTCCCAAATCCAGTCGTCTTCGTGCTTTGGCCCCGTTCCTTGATGACCATGGGTTACTCAGGGTAGGTGGAAGACTCTCGCAATCTTTGCTCTCTGAGGACAAAAAGCATACCGTTATTTTGCCTTCCAAACATCACGTAACTTCCTTAATTATACGTGACTTTCATTATCGTAATCTGCATGTTGGCACACGCACTCTGCTATGCCTCTTAAGGGAAAAGTACTGGATTATAAATGGAATTCATGAAGTTTCTTCTGTAATTCACAAGTGCATTCCTTGTTTCAAAGTGAAACCTAAAATCAAAACTCAATTAATGAGCGATCTGCCCTCTTTTCGCTCTTCTCCTATACCCCCATTTGCTTTAACTGGTGTGGACTATATGGGTCCGTTCCAATATCAACGAAATTCTCCTGAAGCTAAACGCAAATTGTTTGGTAAGCTTTATATCTCTCTCTTTGTTTGCATGGTTACCGGCGCAATCCACTTGGAACTAGTAACGAATTCTTCTACTTCTTATTTTTTATCAGCTGTCTCTCGCTTCACCGCTAGGCGTGGTGTTCCTTCAGAGATGTTCTCTGATAACGCTTCCACTTTTCAGGGCGCAGCTTCCCTTTGGAAGAAAGCTCTCACTTCCTCTCCTGCCATGGAACAAATTTCTAATTTTTCCTATTCAAAAGGTTTCAAATGGCGCTTTATACCTCCATACGCTCCTCATCACGGTGGTAGGTGGTAATCTTGCGTAAAGCTCACTAAACGTCATTTAAGAAAAGTCTTAGGTAATCGAATTCTGACTTATGAAGAATTCAATTCACTGTCTGTTCTGATTGAAGGTGTTGTTAATTCTCGCCCTTTAACTCCGCTTTCCAATGACCCAGATGACCTACTTCCACTCAACCCTGGTCACTTCCTTATCGGCACTTCTCTTTCTGCCCCTCCTCCTCTTCCCAATTCTTACAGGGATTCTAATCTACCTATCGTTTGGCGTAAACTTGAAGCCCTCCGTAATTCTTTTTGGAAGAGGTGGAACTTGGAATATTTAACTTCCTTGCAACGGAGGCAGAAGTGGTTTCTTTCCAGTCCCGACATTAAAGTGGGAGACTTGGTCTTGGTTAGGGATGTTTTTCCCCCTCTAGTCTGGATCTCTGGTAGAGTGACCGAGTGTTATCCTGGAAGAGATGGGAGAGTCAGGGTGGTCAGAGTCTTGACCACTAACGGTCCGATCATAAGACCTCTGTCTTTGATCGCTCCTCTTCCTTTAAATGTCTAACTGCTTATTTGTTCTCTGTTGGTGTTTTCCCCTCCCAGTATGGTGTATTCTTGGAATACACGGTACGAGAGATTATAATTTTCAATGCTTTTGCATGTTCTTTTCTTCCCTTTTTGTCAAACACCAACAGTGATCTTTTGTTTCTTCTTTGATGGGCAAATCTCTTATGTCTTCATGAGTCTGTTCTAGATATATATTCTCTGTGACTCACCTAGCGTCATCTAGCAGCGAATCTCTGAAGCTCTTCAACTCTTCCTCGTACAAGAGGAATTCTTTCTCCATCTGGCCACCAGATTTTGCTGCCATCGCCAGCTATTATCTCCATGAGCAAGAGAACTACGTCTACTCTTTTACTCACCATGCTGCGCTAGTATCGCCTGTTATCAACTCTTTGAAGACCAGCTCAGCAAGAGAAGATCAATTTTTTGTTGTAACATTGGCAATGCTTATATGTTCTCCTTTTGTCTCCTACCCCGCCACTCTTTTCCCCTTCCTTGGACCCTCCGTGCTCCGTTGAGCAGGTCTCACTTAGCAATCGGCAGTTGACTCGGTCAGTTAAAGCTCCTCTCGAGCTAGTCTCCTCAAACCAAGAGGCACACTCTCTTCTACGCCATGTTGGCAAGGTAGTTGTCATCAAAGGAAACTTCGCCTTCAACATGAAATCAAGATAAGTACCATCTTAAAGGTTTTAACCTCATCTTCATGGTTTTAACTTCCACGTGCTTTTAACGATACTTTTATAGACAGTGTGAAATTATTTATTTTGGGGCAAAAATCATTCTTCGTGGGATTTGCCATGTTGAGCTTTTGCTCGTATAAGCTAACCTTACTAAAAAGAGCTTTTCTTAAGCTATTCAAATGAGAAATCCTCTCACTACGTGGGATATTACCTAATACACGCTGTCTATAATTCACCAAGCTAGTTCCTCCGTTGGATTTTCTTGACCCCATTTTTCTATTAAGATCGTTCTGGAACCTTCCAGATTCTGTACTTGATCTACAAGTCCTGTCGCCATGTATTTTTTCTCACTCGTGAGAATACTATTTAAAATTGAAGAATCTCATTTCTGAATTAAAAGCTCAATAGCTAACTTTCTTCCACCGCTGGAACCGCTGGAATGTTCTATGGTACATTTAATTGTAACGCACAACTTTCTCAAGAAATAGACTCTCACCTATATAGTGCAATCAGTTATTTTCATAATTGCAATAACTTTCTTTCTCATAAACTTTAGTGTTTCTATAGTGAACTTTGCATCCATCTTTACAGACTATAGTGATAACCAGTGCTTGCTCCACGTTTCTACCGCGTCGCGATCGTCCGTTTACCTCAAATACGGCCATGAACATTGATCCTATATCCCAATGATCTTTCCTCAACCTTCTACTAACAACCCATATTAATAAAATTGTAACTTTTCTATAAGGCGTCACTCACGAAGTGCCCTTCCAATTTTGCTTGTTTAACATTAATTAATTTCTCTATAATTACGTGTGTGATACACGATTCAAATTTACATTGTTCCTTTCCTATAATCAGGGAAAACAATTCTTTAAACTCTTGAGCGAGTCATTTTCAGGTTTCACGAAATGGAAACTGTCCCATCTGGCTAGTGATTCCTACTCAAACTTGGGAAGTCTAGAACCTTCCTTTTAACTTTCTTCAGGCTTCACAGTAAGTGACCTGCCCTCTTGTGTATAATTGTCACATAAGTAATGCAGCTTAAATATACGAAGTTGTAGGAACTTCTATCTTATTCTTCATGTTTTTCTTATTGTTATTTTCGAAGTTGTCACTTTCTCTAGAACATTCTCTCAAGAATTTCTTAAAGTACACTCTTTGTACTCAATTTAAATGTTTAAACTTTAATTACTACACATGTTTTTTTATTTTCTTATAATGATTTTAGAAACATTTAAGGTTTGAAACCTCATAAATTGTCAATTGCCTGGAGCAATCGTTTAATGTGAGGAGGTCTGCGACCCCATTTCTTAAAAAGTTTAAATGAACTATGTTTGTCAAAAATATATTACATAATTGTTAATTTCCTCAAACTTCTTTGAATTGTTAAATAAATGAAGCGTTTCTTTTCGCTTTTTCATTTTCTAATACAAAGTTTAGGCAAAATCCTGTCTTCCTTGGCTCTCCCTACTCAATGCCATTAAAATCATTAATAGGGCTTTCACCGTTCGTTGCATTTGAGCAAGAACTCTTAATTTTCACCTCACTTAAGTACCTTTTAGCTTTAATAGCTAATTCTAATTGGCCAGTAAGGCAAGTAAAGCTCGCTAAGCCAGCTACCTGCTTGTGGAGACCCTCTCCGAAAACTTATGGTCAGTTTTCCAAAAGATAATTGTTTCTTTTTGTCTAAACTTTTAGCCGGCTCCTCGCTGAGTAAAAGCTTAGCCATTTTCCAATGCAGCCATTGGTTCATTTACCAAAATTACTCCATAAGGTATAATATTTTATCATTTTCCTTCTTAGAGGCACTTGGTCGCCTTTACAGGAACTCCATAATTTTGGAAATTGAAAATACCAAACCTGAGTTAAATCATTGGCATTCTTCGAATTATTTTGCAAAAAACGAATTTCTTTGAGCAGACATACAGTAAATTTGTTACTCTCAGTCTTGCCAGACCATCACTCTTCCCCATAGTAGTTTTATATATGCTTGAGAGGGATTATACGAAAGCCACTCTCTTGCAAACCGCCCAAGTTCTATCTGTGTTCCCCGTCAGCTTAGACCAAGTCCTTACTCATTTTAGGTATCCGAGAGCGGATCTTCGGTGGCAACCGCCTTTAAGTGTGTTTAAAGTTAAACTTATTAATTTTGTGGGACTCTCCTCCTATTTTTCTATCCTTTTTCTCCAATCCAAAATCTACTTCCTTTTCTTAATCATCTTCCCTTGGTGGGTGGGTTATTCCTCAGCCAATAAACTACCCAGGGCTCGTCAGGGATTTGAACCCGGGACCTCTAGCACCCAAAGCGAGAATCATACCCTTAGGTCAACTGGCTGTTCGTGTGGGGACCTATCTACTATGTACTCTGCTTGGCTAGTCAATTACAATGTAAACATAGGGCCAGTCCGGGATTTGAACCCGGGACCCCTCGCACCCAAAGCGAGAATCATACCACTAGACCTCTCTCTCCTCTCTTCTCTTAGTCGTTTACCCTCCAGGTTGGTGGAACGCACGGAGTCAGTTAGGGAACTCGCCACTACCGCCTCTACGGGCAGAGTCCTCGAGCTGGGAACATATAATCGGAGGGGGAACAACTGGTAAAGTGTGATTGGCACCTCGCCCAGGCGGCCCCATTTGCAAAGCGAACAGGGGCCTATTGAGGGAAGGTAATGGAAGGTCAGGATGGATAGGCAAGGAAGAGGGAAGGAGGCGGCCGTGGCCTTGAAGACGGTACCATCCCGGCATTTGCCCGAAGACGAACTGGGAAACCACGCAAAACCACATCGAGGATGGCTGAGGTGGGAATCGAACTCCCTCTACTCATTTGGAACACCCGAGGCTGAGTAGACCCCGTTCCAGCCCTCATGCCACTTTTCAAATTTCGTGGCAGGGCCGGGAATGGAACCCAGGACCTCCGGGGCGGCAGGTAACCATGCTGACCGCTACTCTACGGAGGCCACCTACCACTAGACTTACTGGCCGTTAGTGTGGAATCCTATTTACTATGTACTCTGCTTGACTAGTCAATTACAATATAAAAAACGGCCCAGACCGGGACCCCTCGCACCCAAAGCGAGAATCATACCCCTAGACCTCTCTTCTCTCTTCTCTTAGTCGTTTACCCTCCAGGTTGGTGGAACCCACGGACTCAGCGAGGTGACTCACCACTACTGCCTCTACGGGCAGTGTCCTCGAGCTGGGAACATATAATCGGAGGGGATACAACTGGAGAAGTGTGATTGGCACCTCGCCCAGGCGGCCTCACCTGCAAAGAGAACAGGGGCCTCATGAGGGAAGGTAATGGAAGGTCAGGATGGACAGGCAAGGAAGAGGGAAGGAGGCGGCCGTGGCCTTGAAGGAGGTACCATCCCGGCATTTGCCCGAAGACGAAGTGCGAAACCACGGAAAACCACATCGGGGTGGCTGAGGTGGGAATCGAACTCCCTCTACTCATTTGGAACACCCGAGGCTGAGTAGACCCCGTTCCAGTCCTCATGCCACTTTTCAAATTTCGTGGCAGAGCCGGTATTGGAACACAGGACCTCCGGGGCGGCAGGTAACCATGCTGACCGCTACACTACGGAGGCGACCTACCCCTAGACTTACTGGCCGTTAGTGTGGAATCCTGTTTACTATGTACTCTGCTTGGCTAGTCAATTACAATATAAAAAAGGGCCAGATCGGGACCTCTCGCACCCTAAGTGAGAATCATACCCCTAGACCAACTGGCCGTTCGTGTGGAGTCCTATCTACTATGTACTCTGATTGGCTAGTCAATTACAACATCAAAAACCGGCCAGACCAGGACCTCTCCCACCCTAAGCGAGAATCATACCACAAGACCAACTGGCCGTTCGTGTGGAGTCCTATCTACTGTGTACTCTGCTTGGCTAGTCAATTACAATATAAACATCGGGCCAGTCCGTGATTTGAAACCGGGACCTCTCGCACCCAAAGCTATAATCATACCCCTAGACCAACTGGCCGTTCGTGTGCAGCCCTATCTACTAGGTACTATGCTTAGCTAGTTAATTACATTATAATCATAGGGCTCGTCAGGGATTTGAACCCGGGACCTCTAGCACCCAAAGCGAGAATCATACCCTTAGGTCAACTGGCTGTTCGTGTGGGGACCTATCTACTATGTACTCTGCTTGGCTAGTCAATTACAATGTAAACATAGGGCCAGTCCGGGATTTGAACCCGGGACCCCTCGCACCCAAAGCGAGAATCATACCACTAGACCCCTCTCTCCTCTCTTCTCTTAGTCGTTTACCCTCCAGGTTGGTGGAACGCACGGACTCAGATAGGGAACTCGCCACTACCGCCTCTACGGGCAGTGTCCTCGAGCTGGGAACATATAATCGGAGGGGATACAACTGGTAAAGTGTGATTGGCACCTCGCCCAGGCGGCCCCATCTGCAAAGCGAACAGGGTCCTCATGAGGGAAGGTAAAGGAAGGTCAGGATGGATAGGCAAGGAAGAGGGAAGGAGGCGGCCGTGGCCTTGAAGACGGTACCATCCCGGCATTTGCCCGAAGACGAACTGGGAAACCACGCAAAACCACATCGAGGATGGCTGAGGTGGGAATCGAACTCCCTCTACTCATTTGGAACACCCGAGGCTGAGTAGACCCCGTTCCAGCCCTCATGCCACTTTTCAAATTTCGTGGCAGGGCCGGGAACGGAACCCAGGACCTCCGGGGCGGCAGGTAACCATGCTGACCGCTACTCTACGGAGGCCACCTACCACTAGACTTACTGGCCGTTAGTGTGGAATCCTATTTACTATGTACTCTGCCTGGCTAGTCAATTACAATATAAAAAACGGCCCAGACCGGGACCTCTCGCACCCTAAGCGAGAATCATACCCCTAGACCAACTGGTCGTTCGTGTGGAGTCCTATCTACTGTGTACTCTGCTTGGCTAGTCAATTACAATATAAACATCGGGCCAGTCCGGGATTTGAACCCGGGACCTCTCGCACCCAAAGCGATAATCATACCCCTAGACCAACTGGCCGTTCGCGTGTAGTCCTATCTAGTATGTACTCTGCTTGGCTAGCCAATTACAATATAAACATAGGGCCAGTCCGGGATTTGAACCCTGGACCTCTCGCACCCAAAGCGAGAATCATACCCCTAAACCAACTGGCCGTTCGTGGGGAGTCCTATCTACTATGTACTCTGCTTGGCTAGTCAATTACAATGTAAACATAGGGCCAGGCCGATATTTGAACCAGGGACCCCTCGCACCCAAAGCGAGAATCATACCCCTAGACCTCTCTTCTCTCTTCTCTTAGTCGTTTACCCTCCAGGTTGGTGGAACCCACGGACTCAGCGTGGGGACTCACCACTACTGCCTCTACGGGCAGTGTCCTCGAGCTGGGAACATATAATCGGAGGGGATACAACTGGAGAAGTGTGATTGGCACCTCGCCCAGGCGGCCTCACCTGCAAAGAGAACAGGGGCCTCATGAGGGAAGGTAATGGAAGGTCAGGATGGACAGGCAAGGAAGAGGGAAGGAGGCGGCCGTGGCCTTGAAGGAAGTACTGCCCCCGTAAATTGAATTATATTGAGACCACGGTGGCTGTATTGGAAAATATGAGTAAAGTTATGGATGTCAAAGTTGTGACGTGGATACTCATGACGTAGGCACGGATGACGCAGACTTTATGCAAGTAGGCTGGTTGAGCTGAGATTCTTGGTGACGTCATGATTTTGTTCGAGAAAGATCTGAGATTTACGACGCAGTCGCAGGAAACAAGGTATTGTGCTAAGGAAGAAGTTACGCTATTGGAGGAAAGGCTCGAACCAATGAACGATAGTTTGGAAAGAAGACGGAGATTACTGAAACTACCATATTTAATTACTTTTGGAATGCAGAATTGTGGAAATCTATTTTCAGTTATGGCATTGATTTGGAATTTTGAAGAAATTAATTTTGAGTTTTTGAAATTTGAAAATCCGTCAAGTATAGCCAAAGTTAGAACTTTCAGCGATGACGGAGCAACAGGCTATGGAAGGGATGGATACGCCCCTTAAGAAGTTAATAAAAGGTCGTGCACAGGATAGAGGAGCTCTCATATCTCTCATAAGCTCATATCCCTGATATCTCTCATACGCTCAGATCTCATATGTCAGATCGCATATATATTTCTGGTGATTTATAGTCGTTTTCAAGTGATTCAGTGAAGTAAGTCGTCTTTAGCGTGCATGGTAAAAGCCCGGCGCATCGAATGAACACGGAGCAGTTCCATTTTACGCTGCTCGAAACTAGGTGAAGTTGAAACGCTCACATTAACGTTTCTACCTGATAAGATATAAAGAGTTAACTTCAGCCTTTATTATAATTCAATTGGGCAGTACAACATTGAGGTGTGTAGAAGATTTGAACAATTTCACAGTTATACTTCGAAAGATATTGGCACTTTAAGGCTGCCAACAAAAGTGATTTTCTCGCCACATGAGAAACACTTTTAAAATTTCCACATTATACACTACGGCTGACACGTGGATTACAACAGTGATATTGGAGAATACGTTTGGTAATACAACGATACATTCCACTATGGAACATTATAATCTTGCAGTGCTTTCAAGGATTATAACAGAAGTTGAGATGGAAGGCTAAGGCTTTAATGCAATTGGGACATATATCGATGGAGTGAAATAGCAGCATGGAACTTCGTTAATCGTCTTTCTACAAAAGCGAGCATGTAGTGAACATCCAACTACACTCATGCATCGTGAATCCATCGCTGAATTATATCAAATGACAGTGGAAATATTTTCATACTCCACGATTATGAATATTTCTGCGGAAATAACTGCAATAAACTTCATGGCGAATTACGACCAGAACTTCAGGGAATTTTCAAGAGAGGCCAGGGTGGACCCGGCTCAAAAGGAAGAATTTTGCCAGAAGGATGTCTTTCGTATACATGGAGCAGTGAAATTTCCGGAGAAGGAAACAGTTCGATTCTCCGAGGACGCTGATTCCAGGTTCGAGGTCGGAGCACATCTTTACGCTGGTGGAATGGAACCAACAGCAGTTTTCTTTGAAAACTTTCCTCTAGAACTTCAATCAACAGATAAGGTAGTCGTGAACGTTTCTTGTATTATTTGAGTCATGTAGCGATATCTGAGCAACCATTTTCCCATATTTTTGTGTCCTATCTTTTGCCCCATTTTCTTGATTAATATTTCTGTACTCAGTACACTTCGATGATTGATGCCTTTTTCGACGATTTATTAAGACATGGTTATGTCATTGGCATACTTAAGTAATTTTGGATCAGTTGAGACTGATATATTAGATTCTTTCAGTAATTTGCATATTTTTGAAGTCACGATTTGACTGTAAAGTTAATGATTTTCTATGGAAGATTTGAATTCAGACAGCGTGTCACTCTATTAAAATAATTCTATTCAGTAAATTACTTTGACCAATTTTCTGTCATCCTCAAGAAAGAAGAATAATTAAAAGATTTTAGAGCGTTAAAATCTTTATCATTGTCGACGATCTTGGAAATACTAGTCGTTTTATGAACATGATTGCAACATAGACATTTATCGTCAGTTCTAATTACCGTTGCAGTACAGACAATTTTATGAAATAGGAACTTTGACTACGAATTATTGAATACACTATAGTAATGAACATTTGATAGGAGTTTTTCTCAATTGTAGATTGGAACAATAATGTTTGCATTCCACAGTCTAATTGTATTCTATTCGACTATTTATGCAGTTTAGATGAACTTTGATTGAAGATAGTATTCTTATACTGCGTTACTTTGAAGATATTAATCTCAATTTTGATAGACCAGAGAGGAGTGTCTAATCGTATTTGCTATTAAATTTATTTGTGATTGGCAAATTTTTACTTCATATCGATTCATGAATGAAACCCACGAAGGTTAAATAATAACAGTCATTATTACAATTGATGAATATAAGAATTTTTAAAGAGGAACAATGGATGTATAATCGTTAGTTCAGTGGACATGTGAAAGTCGCTGATGAATAATGCCTTTGAATAAGTGAAGCAGATTCCCACAGTAATTATTGATGTTGAAGAAGTTGTAAGTGGAGGATTTTTTGTATGTACTGTGGAAGATTTTTATGCCATATATGTTGAAATATATGAGGAATTCTGGGCCTATTTTATGCAATTTTGTGCATTTTGAAGCGAAGTATTTTTCCGCTGATTGTATTGTCCTGGTTCTTTGAAAGTTATTCATATGAAGATACTGTTAAAATTAACAAGAGTGTTAAATAATTTGAGATAACGATTTTGAATGGAGGTTACCATCACTAATAATAATAATTATTAAAACCTTATTAAACCTGAATATGAACTTTAAAATGTAACTAACCTTCATTGGTCGATTATATTACCACGATTTAAGTATTTATCAACCGGATAAACGTGTGGTTTAATGTATTTCTTGTATAAAGAATATAAACAATATTAATATTGTAAATAATTTTGTAAATATCTTTGATAATAATTTGAAATGAAAAGGATTAAGAGAAGCGTGTATATAAATTTTTCAATTGTAATTTGACATTGTTATAAACAACTTATTATTGTTATAAATAATTAATGAACTTTTGTTATAAACATTTGGAGTTTTGTTTTTATACTCTAAACAACGCTAATTAAGCAAGTGGCTTGAACAATTTAAACATGATTTGGGATTGTTAGAGTATTCCACTGGTGTTTGAATGGAGCATTTATAACATTTGCGTGATAATATTTCAGTTGAGATGTGGACATTTACGTGTTTTGAAAGGAAGAGCTAAGCTCTGATGTAACAAGCATATGCTAACGCGGACCAGATAGGTGAGTCCACTATGACGATGCAGGTGCATTGCAGCTGGCCCGGACAACTGTATGACAGAGGCCAAGGACGTTTCCATAATAGCCTTGTGGCTATAAATAAAATGTGAAGTGTATAAACACGCAAAACAATTGCTATATGTGTCTCGTCCCAAATCCCGTTTCCATTCCAAGTGCATTATTATTTTTACGTTATTTTGAGCTTGAGAAAGCTGAAACATTGTATGTAGAGTATGCAGGTCCTACAGGAGGACATGGTTATATAGACGATGGCTTCTGATTGCCACGTGGATTTTGTTGTTTTATTTTGTTAAATTCATTCTTTATGTGAAATAAATTATTGTGCAGTTTAAAGTTTCTCGTCCTCGTTGTGGTTCATTTTAAATATCATGGTGGAGGTTATTGTGAGGGCATACTTTTAAGTGATCCAGTTGACAACCCAGTCCCCGAGATAAATTTAAAAGGTAAGTAAAGGTAAGTATGAACCCCCGTATATTTTGGTGTGTTCCACAATAATTTCTTGTTAACTATTGTGCTCTAATCTCGATAGTATCTGTCAGTGCCATTTTCATTGATGTAGCTATGCCGGCGCGTTTGATTATTGGCAATCCGATTGAGGGGGCGGATATCTGACAGCCTACTATCCGGGTTATCGGGTACAGTAGGATTGGCGCAATCAACGTGTGGGGCACGATTGGCTCGATTGGCACGTTCGACTGAATAACATTGGATTACCAAGTTATTGCAGTAGAATTGGCACCGCAAATTTTGTGGAGTGTTCGAATAACATTGGATTACCAAGTTATCGATGTCAATGGGATTGTGAAGACTCAAATAAAGAGGTTGATTCTTTGTTAGATGTCTTGGTCAATTGTAGAATTTGAGAGTGTGATTATATAGGAATTAAATGTTGTGTTGTATTAGGAAAATTACACTCAGAAAAGATCAGATCTTATACAACTTGAGAGAGGTTAAATAGGCTGGAAACTTAGAAAAATCGCCTATGATCTGGAATCTTATTTTATTTGACCGGCTTATGACGTGTTTAGTCATATTAAAGATAAAATTAATTATTTGGATTGTAAATGTAAATTATTTGTGTTAGGATATTTTTAAAATGAACCAAAGAAACTTGAACATGTGCTTGAGTTTATTTCAACATGAAGTGTCTACGAAGGTTAATTATAAGGTAATTATAAGTTAGATTTAAGACAGAAAATTGCTCAAAATTTATATATGGTGAAAAATGTTGCTCAGATGTTGTTATTTTGCTCTGTTTGATGTATGTCCCTAAAGCAGTTTATTATTGAAAGATTATTGAAATGGCAGATGAGAATCTGAGAATGATGTTGGAAGAAATGAAAGCTAGCATTAATGAATGTGTGAAGGAGATGGAAGCTAGGAATACTAGTCGAATGGAGGAGATGGAAGCTAGGAATGCTAGTAATTTGTCTATTAGGCTTGGTGAAAGTTTGAAAGTTATTCAGACCAGTTCTGCAAACTTAGAAAATGATATGTCGCGTTTACAGATCAGTACCCAGGGAATCGAGAATGCTGTAACTGACATGCGCACAGACGTCTCCAATGACCATAAAGATTTATCCAATGTGCATAAAGATGTGTCTGATGTTAAAATAGATGTTTCTAAGGTACAGAAAGATCTTACTATGTTGAATCTTGATGTTGCTAATGTCCAGGGTGATATTTCATGTGCTAGAGCTGAAGTAATTGTTGTTAGGAACGATGTTGCTACTGTACAGGATAAAGTAGAAGAGGTTCAAAGAGAAATTAAAAATGTTGGAACCGATGTATCAAACGTTCAGGTAGACATTAACAACATTCATACAGATGTAAATGAGATGCAAAGCGACATCAATAAAATACAAGTAGAAGTAAATACAGTTTTTGTAGACATTGCTAAAGTTCAGACTGATGTTAACAAAGTTAGGGAGGAAATTGAAACTTCAAAAACACTTTGTACTCGTAACATTAGTGCTTTGACAACTCGATTAGTTGACGAGTCTGTTAGGACAACAGCTTCTTTAGCAGGTCTAAAATATGATGTAGAGGTCATGAGAACCCAGGTTCTAGATCATAATCGGTTACTTAAGGAAGACATCGAAGTAGATATTGCGGAAATGTTAACTGCAAATGTAACGGTATGGAAAGATGAATGGAATAGGTCAAGTGGGGAACATGTAAATCAAATTCAGGAGCGAATTGAACGAAAACTTGCCAGTACACAAGTAGACATTAACAATGAAGTAGTTCAGATTAGGAAGGATTTGAGTATCAGGATGGATTCGCTATCCGAAAAGCAGGTAGAGGATAGAACACAGATAGGTCAGGACGTGCAAACATTAAAGGAACAAATTCATAAGGTTGTCTCTGATGTTAACGAGACCACGAGCAAACTGCAGAATTTGAAACTTGGAGAAGCTAGCCTGATGGAAACCTACAAAGAAGAGTTGATCAGGAAAGTTATAACGGAAATCACTGATAAGGATCCAGAAGGATCGACTTGCGAAGACAGGAATTACGTCAGAAGATGTAACCTCACTGCAGAAGAGAGAGATATTAGTCCTGAGGAACGTATATCCAGATTCCAGGAAGAAGATGAGGATAGGAATATTGAACCGGAATGGAAATATCGTGATAGTGGGAGGAATTACATGGATTCATATCCGAGAAATGTGACAGTCATCCGGAACTTCGAGGACAAACCTCAAAATTTAGCAATACTGATAGTCTGACACCGATAGAATATATCAGGAACCTTAAAGATTATTTTATCGAAGCTCACATTCCCTGAGAAAGAGAGATGAGGATAGTAGAGAGATTTTTAGCTGGAGGACCCCTTGAATGGTTCAGAGCATTTCGCTACACCTTCAGTAATTTTGACGAATTCGCAGAGGCACTGATCAAACGATTCTGGTCCATAGAAGCTCAGAATTCATTAAGAGCTGAGGTATACTCAAGGAAGTATTCAGGTACTCTTCCAACACGGTACGCTGATTTCTTCACGAGCCAACTATCACGCTTGAGATTTTTGCAACCCCCATTGTCAACAGAGCAGTTGATCGATGCTATTTCGCGTATGCTGCCTGTGGAAGTAAGAAGACTGATTATATCGTCAAATATCAGAGATTTGACCAGCATGGACGAATTGTTGAGAAGGCTTGACTACACGAGTCCAATGCCAAATGTGGTTCAGAAAGGTCAGAGGCATGAATTCAAAGACATCAATACGGTCTATTTGGATCAAGTCCAGCAAACTGATAAGCCTGCTGATGAAGGAAAAACCGAAAATGTAGGTCCTCATAGGAATAATTATTTTCGCAACAGATCGCAAGGTTACCGTCCATATCAGCAAAGACGAGGCTGGAACAATGGAGGCAATTATAATAATGGAAGAGGTAGATACTACAATAACCAGGGCTACAATAGGAACTATAATAGAAATTACCAGAATCGAAATCAGAATTCTCAAGGTCAGGTTATGACACCCGACAAATATCAGGAAAGAGAGAAAGAAAGTCAGCAGTATCTAAAGGAATTGCGAGAGAAGGAAGCTGAAAACCAAAAGAAAAGACAGGATGTAGTGATCGATCCTGGTCCTTCTACAAGCCAGCAGAACTTCGAGATTGGTAACACAAAAAAACGCCGATTTCTCAACGACAGTGAGAAACTATAAATACATTACCACACCACACCTGATTACCATTAATGAAATTTATGAAGTAACTGACGAGGATTTATTAGAAGAGAGGGGAATCGTCAAAGAGGAAAGACCATGTGCATTACCTATTATTTCTGTACTGATAGATGGCCAACAGTACAAAGCTCTTATGGATACTGGCGCAATTATTTCTATCATTTCTGATGAATGCTATCAAAGTCTGTTAAAAGGAGAAAACATGACAGTTTTACCAGTTTCTACCGTCAAAGTGAGAGGAATTTTCCAAGACAAGGCAGTGAAATGCAAGATCCAAGTGCTGTTGAACTTTGAAATTAATGGAAGGAATTATGAACAGATCTTCATTGTGGTGAGCAAGATCCATTTCGATATTGTGCTAGGAATCGATTTTATATCGAAAGTTGGAGCCATTATTGACATGAAGAATAGGGTTATTAGCTTTAATGATGGGTACATGATCACAGAAGAGATAGAAGAACAGGACGTGAAAAACAGTCTGGAGATAGACCTTAGGGAAGAAATTTTAAATACCATTATCGATGAAGTGGAGAATCTAACAGAAAAACCCAGTAGAAAAAACTGAAGGATTTGAAGAAATTCAGGGGGAATTTGAGGATTTGATAAAGGAATTTCAAGACATTTTTGATGAAAAGCCTGGATTGATTAAAGACTATAAGTACAAGATAAGGCTGACCGATGAAACCCCTTACCAGAAGAGAATATACCCCATACCTGAGAAATACTATCAAGAAGTACGAGGGTTGATCAGAAAAATGGAGGTAGACGGGATTATTAAAAAACAGGCGTCGTCTTATATAAACCCCATCACTGTAGTTAAGAAAAGTAATGGTCAGATACGTCTTTGTCTCGATGCTCGGACCATCAACTTGAAGATTCTTCCAGAAAATGACCGACCACCGAAGATTAGAGATCTGCTTAGAAAATTCAAAGGGAGAGCATGTTTCAGTGTTCTTGACTTGACATCTTCGTTTTACTAAGTTCAACTGGAGGAAGAAAGTATGCAGTACACTGGATTCTTATTTGATCAGACGTCATGGGTCTTTGTGAGAATTCCTTTTGGAATGGTCAACAGTGGACCAGCACTTATTCGAGCACTTGATAGTAAGCTCACTGACGAAGTAAAGGAAAATGTAATCTGCTACATTGACGACTTAATTGTATCTTCACCCAATGCCGCGGAACATTTAGTGCATTTGAGAAAGCTGTTTGAAAATTTAAGGGAGGCCAATATCAAGGTCAATTTTGGAAAATGTCAATTCTTGAGAAAGGAGATCAATTACTTGGGGCATACCATTGATAAGGATGGATATCATCCAAACATGCAGAAAGTAGATGCGATCACAAGATTCCCAAAGCCAACTAAGGTGAAACAAGTCAGAGAAATTGTAGGCGCATGCCAATTCATTAGCAGCCACTGTCCGAGATACTCTGAAATTATGGCTCCTCTGTATGACTTACTCAAGAAAAATAATAGATGGAAATGGAGTACCGCAGCAGACGAGGCTTTTGAGAAAGCAAAGGAGATGCTCAGAAACAACGTTAAACTAGAGTACCCAGACTTTGAGAAGTTGTTCTATATAGAGTCTGATGCATCAAGAATAGGCATTAGTGCAGTCTTATATCAAAAAGACGAGGCAGGCAACAAGCACTACATTGCGTTCACGAGTCGGAAGTTAAAGAAACACGAGGAAAACTACTTTACGACAGAACTAGAAGCGTTAGCTTTTGTAACAGCTTTGCAAGCGTGGAAAAAAATGTTGCTGGGACACAAGGTTATCATTATAACAGATCACAAAGCACTTCAGTTTATGCTGCAAACTGACATGTCTAGTGACAGATTGACACGTTGGGCTTTGTTCATCCAACAGTTTAACGCCACTATCATCCATCAGCCTGGGAAAGATAACTTACTGGCTGATGCTTTATCACGTAACCCTGTCAAAAATGTGCAGATACACCATGTACAATTGGAGCAGCAAGACCAAGAGACCGTTAGGAGGTTAGCCCGAATCGGTGTGTCACAGAAGAGACACGCTCCAATTAGGAAAATGTACAGGTTTCTTAAGGGTTACATGGACAATACTGATGTTGACTATGCAGCTACACAGAGAGATTCACGACACTTTGTCTTGAGTGGAGACATTGTATGTAAGTATGCTGACTCTGCGCATACAAAGCTTCGAATAGTCGTGCCACCTAAACTTGTTGTCAATTTAGTGTGGGTAGCTCATCACGCAACTGGACATGCCGGTTTAGATAAAACTCTTGATACTCTTAAAGAGAGGTTTATTTGGACTAACATGCGTTCCAGCATTGCTAATGTCATTCGTTCATGTGATAAATGTCAAAGAGCAAAGTATGCTTCCGCTCTATTAAAAGGAAAACCTAAGGCTATGATTCCTTCTAAACCAAACGAACTCATGGCGACGGATATATTTGGTCCATGTCCGAAGGGATATCAGGGTAATCAGTTCCTGTTGGTTACCGTGGATGTCTTCTCAAAATTTGTAACAATGAGTCCCATGCAAAAAGCTATCACGAGGAACGTTGTAAGCAGACTGGAGCATGATGTATTTCCAAAAGCTGGTAAACCAGAATATCTACTATCAGATCATGGAGCTCAGTTTACATCCTTAGAATTTGCTGCAGATATGGAGAGGCTTGGTATTAAGCACATATTTTCAAGCGTGCGCTATCCAGAATCGAATTCTTCAGAAAGATATATGGCTGAATTTTCGAAATTCTGTCGAATTTTCTGTCCAAATGATCATTCTGGTTGGGTGAGATTTGTACCCCTTATTGAGGAGTGTCTGAATTCTACAGTGCAGGAGAGCACAGGAGAGGTGTCAATGAGACTCCATCTAGGAAGAAACCCAGAAAGACCGTGGGATAATCTTTTTAACCACGTTCCTAGAGATCCCGACCTAGGAAGGCAGCTGAGAATAGACAGAGCGAAGGAACAACTCCAGAAAGCAGCAGAAAAACGATTGAAAAGAGTAGCTGGAAAACGCTTTGGTGCTCCTTTAGAAATTGGAAATCTGGTATTACTACGCAGACCTGTCAAGGCTGATGTAAGTAAGAAAATCTACCCCAAATTTGGATTAGTGTTCATGGGTCCCTTCAGAATTACGAACGCTTATGGAGACAACTGTTATGAACTTTACGATGATAAGAATAATGTCGTTTATGGCAAGTTCAATGCTGGAAACTCGAAGAGATATTATCCAAGAGTAAGCCAATAATAATTCAATTTCGTGTTCAAGTGAATTCTGATACTTATAACACAGAGTTTAAAAACAATTTGCAACTGTTTTTAAAACGTGGTGAAGGGAGAATGCCCCCGTAAATTGAATTATATTGAGACCACGGTGGCTGTATTGGAAAATATGAGTAAAGTTATGGATGTCATAGTTGTGACGTGGATACGCATGACGTAGGCACGGATGACGCAGACTTTATGCAAGTAGGCTGGTTGAGCTGAGATTCTTGGTGACGTCATGATTTTGTTCGAGAAAGATCTGAGATTTACGACGCAGTCGCAGGAAACAAGGTATTGTGCTAAGGAAGAAGTTACGCTATTGGAGGAAAGGCTCGAACCAATGAACGATAGTTTGGAAAGAAGACGGAGATTACTGAAACTACCATATTTAATTACTTTTGGAATGCAGAATTGTGGAAATCTATTTTCAGTTATGGCATTGATTTGGAATTTTGAAGAAATTAATTTTGAGTTTTTGAAATTTGAAAATCCGTCAAGTATAGCCAAAGTTAGAACTTTCAGCGATGACGGAGCAACAGGCTATGGAAGGGATGGATACGCCCCTTAAGAAGTTAATAAAAGGTCGTGCACAGGATAGAGGAGCTCTCATATCTCTCATAAGCTCATATCTCTGATATCTCTCATACGCTCAGATCTCATATGTCAGATCGCATATATATTTCTGGTGATTTATAGTCGTTTTCAAGTGATTCAGTGAAGTAAGTCGTCTTTAGCGTGCATGGTAAAAGCCCGGCGCATCGAACGAACACGGAGCAGTTCCATTTTACGCTGCTCGAAACTAGGTGAAGTTGAAACGCTCACATTAACGTTTCCACCTGATAAGATATAAAGAGTTAACTTCAGCCTTTATTATAATTCAATTGGGCAGTACAACATTGAGGTGTGTAGAAGATTTGAACAATTTCACAGTTATACTTCGAAAGATATTGGCACTTTAAGGCTGCCAACAAAAGTGATTTTCTCGCCACATGAGAAACACTTTTAAAATTTCCACATTATACACTACGGCTGACACGTGGATTACAACAGTGATATTGGAGAATACGTTTGGTAATACAACGATACATTCCACTATGGAACATTATAATCTTGCAGTGCTTTCAAGGATTATAACAGAAGTTGAGATGGAAGGCTAAGGCTTTAATGCAATTGGGACATATATCGACGGAGTGAAATAGTAGCATGGAACTTCGTTAATCGTCTTTCTACAAAAGCGAGCATGTAGTGAACATCCAACTACACTCATGCATCGTGAATCCATCGCTGAATTATATCAAATGACAGTGGAAATATTTTCATACTCCACGATTATGAATATTTCTGCGGAAATAACTGCAATAAACTTCATGGCGAATTACGACCAGAACTTCAGGGAATTTTCAAGAGAGGCCAGGGTGGACCCGGCTCAAAAGGAAGAATTTTGCCAGAAGGATGTCTTTCGTATACATGGAGCAGTGCAATTTCCGGAGAAGGAAGCAGTTCGATTCTCCGAGGACGCTGATTCCAGGTTCGAGGTCGGAGCACATCTTTACGCTGGTGGAATGGAACCAACAGCAGTTTTCTTTGAAAACTTTCCTCTAGAACTTCAATCAACAGATAAGGTAGTCGTGAACGTTTCTTGTATTATTTGAGTCATGTAGCGATATCTGAGCAACCATTTTCCCATATTTTTGTGTCCTATCTTTTGCCCCATTTTCTTGATTAATATTTCTGTACTCAGTACACTTCGATGATTGATGCCTTTTTCGACGATTTATTAAGACATGGTTATGTCATTGGCATACTTAAGTAATTTTGGATCAGTTGAGACTGATATATTAGATTCTTTCAGTAATTTGCATATTTTTGAAGTCACGATTTGACTGTAAAGTTAATGATTTTCTATGGAAGATTTGAATTCAGACAGCGTGTCACTCTATTAAAATAATTCTATTCAGTAAATTACTTTGACCAATTTTCTGTCATCCTCAAGAAAGAAGAATAATTAAAAGATTTTAGAGCGTTAAAATCTTTATCATTGTCGACGATCTTGGAAATACTAGTCGTTTTATGAACATGATTGCAACATAGACATTTATCGTCAGTTCTAATTACCGTTGCAGTACAGACAATTTTATGAAATAGGAACTTTGACTACGAATTATTGAATACACTATAGTAATGAACATTTGATAGGAGTTTTTCTCAATTATAGATTGGAACAATAATGTTTGCATTCCACAGTCTAATTGTATTCTATTCGACTATTTATGCAGTTTAGATGAACTTTGATTGAAGATAGTATTCTTATACTGCGTTACTTTGAAGATATTAATCTCAATTTTGATAGACCAGAGAGGAGTGTCTAATCGTATTTGCTATTAAATTTATTTGTGATTGGCAAATTTTTACTTCATATCGATTCATGAATGAAACCCACGAAGGTTAAATAATAACAGTCATTATTACAATTGATGAATATAAGAATTTTTAAAGAGGAACAATGGATGTATAATCGTTAGTTCAGTGGACATGTGAAAGTCGCTGATGAATAATGCCTTTGAATAAGTGAAGCAGATTCCCACAGTAATTATTGATGTTGAAGAAGTTGTAAGTGGAGGATTTTTTGTATGTACTGTGGAAGATTTTTATGCCATATATGTTGAAATATATGAGGAATTCTGGGCCTATTTTATGCAATTTTGTGCATTTTGAAGCGAAGTATTTTTCCGCTGATTGTATTGTCCTGGTTCTTTGAAAGTTATTCATATGAAGATACTGTTAAAATTAACAAGAGTGTTAAATAATTTGAGATAACGATTTTGAATGGAGGTTACCATCACTAATAATAATAATTATTAAAACCTTATTAAACCTGAATATGAACTTTAAAATGTAACTAACCTTCATTGGTCGATTATATTACCACGATTTAAGTAATTATCAACCGGATAAACGTGTGGTTTAATGTATTTCTTGTATAAAGAATATAAACAATATTAATATTGTAAATAATTTTGTAAATATCTTTGATAATAATTTGAAATGAAAAGGATTAAGAGAAGCGTGTATATAAATTTTTCAATTGTAATTTGACATTGTTATAAACAACTTATTATTGTTATAAATAATTAATGAACTTTTGTTATAAACATTTGGAGTTTTGTTTTTATACTCTAAACAACGCTAATTAAGCAAGTGGCTTGAACAATTTAAACATGATTTGGGATTGTTAGAGTATTCCACTGGTGTTTGAATGGAGCATTTAAAACATTTGCGTGATAATATTTCAGTTGAGATGTGGACATTTACGTGTTTTGAAAGGAAGAGCTAAGCTCTGATGTAACAAGCATATGCTAACGCGGACCAGATAGGTGAGTCCACTTCGACGATGCAGGTGCATTGCAGCTGGCCCGGACAACTGTATGACAGAGGCCAAGGACGTTTCCATAATAGCCTTGTGGCTATATATAAAATGTGAAGTGTATAAACACGCAAAACAATTGCTATATGTGTCTCGTCCCAAATCCCGTTTCCATTCCAAGTGCATTATTATTTTTACGTTATTTTGAGCTTGAGAAAGCTGAAACATTGTATGTAGAGTATGCAGGTCCTACAGGAGGACATGGTTATATAGACGATGGCTTCTGATTGCCACGTGGATTTTGTTGTTTTATTTTGTTAAATTCATTCTTTATGTGAAATAAATTATTGTGCAGTTTAAAGTTTCTCGTCCTCGTTGTGGTTCATTTTAAATATCATGGTGGAGGTTATTGTGAGGGCATACTTTTAAGTGATCCAGTTGACAACCTAGTCCCCGAGATAAATTTAAAAGGTAAGTAAAGGTAAGTATGATCCCCGTATATTTTGATGTGTTCCACAATAATTTCTTGTTAACTATTGTGCTCTAATCTCGATAGTATCTGTCAGTACCATTTTCATTGATGTAGCTATGCCGGCGCGTTTGATTATTGGCAATCCGATTGAGGGGGCGGATATCTGACAGCCTACTATCCGGGTTATCGGGTACAGTACCATCCCGGCATTTGCCCGAAGACGAAGTGGGAAACCACGGAAAACCACATCGGGGTGGCTGAGGTGGGAATCGAACTCCCTCTACTCATTTGGAACACCCGAGGCTGAGTAGACCCCGTTCCTGTCCTCATGCCACTTTTCAATGTTCGTGGCAGAGCCGGGATTGGAACACAGGACCTCCGGGGCGGCAGGTAACCATGCTGACCGCTACACTACGGAGGCGACCTACCCCTAGACTTACTGGCCGTTAGTGTGGAATCCTGTTTACTATGTACTCTGCTTGGCTAGTCAATTACAATATAAAAAAGGGCCAGATCGGGACCTCTCGCACCCTAAGTGAGAATCATACCCCTAGACCAACTGGCAGTTCGTGTGGAGTCCTATCTACTATATACTCTGCTATGTTAGTCAATTACAATACAGTATAACCATAGGGTCAGTCCGGGATTTGATCCCGGGACCTCTCGCACCCAAAGCGAGAATCATACCCCTAGACCAACTGGCCGTTCGTGTGGAGACCTATCTACTATCTACTCTGCTTGGCTAGTCAATTACAATATAAACATAGGACCAGTCCGGGATTTGAATTTGGGACCTCTTGCACCCAAAGCGGGAATCATACCCCTAGACCTGCTGGCCGTTAGTGTGGAGTCCTATTTACTATGTACACTGCTTGGCTAGTCATTTACAATATAAACAAACGGCCAGTCCGGGACCTCTCGCACTCGAAGTGAGAATCGTACCCCTAGACCAACTGGCCGTTCATGAGGAGTCCTATCTACTATACACACTGCTATGTTAGTCATTTACAATATAACCATAGGGACAGTCCAGGATTTGAACCCGGGACTTCTCGCACCCAAAGCGAGAATCATTGCCCTAGACCAACTGGCCGTTCGTGTGGAGTCCTATCTACTATGTACTCTGCTTGGCTAGTCAATGACAATATGAACATAGGGCCCGTCAGGGATTTGAACCCGGGATCTCTCGCACCCAAAGCGAGAATCATACCCCTAGACCAACTGGTCGTTCGTGTGGGGACCTATCTACTATGTACTCTGCTTGGCTAGTCAATTACAATGTAAACATAGGGCCAGTTCGGGATTTGAACCCGGGACCCCTCGCACCCAAAGCGAGAATCATACCCCTAGACCTCTCTTCGCTCTTCTCTTATTCGTTTACCCTCCAGGTTTGTGGAACCCACGGACTCAGCGAGGGAACTCACCATTACCGCCTCTACGGGTAGTGTCCTCGAGCTGGGAACATATAATCGGAGGGGATACAACTGGTGAAGTGTGATTGGCAACTCGCCCAGGCAGCCTCACCTGCAAAGCGAACAGAGGCCTCATGAGGGAAGGTAATGGATGGTGAGGATGGATAGGCAAGGAAGAGGGAAGGAGGCGGCCGTGGCCTTGAAGAAGGTACTGAACTCGAATTCTAAATGATTCAGGATGGACAGGATGTTATTTAGGACATTTTGGTGAAATTTGGAGAAGATTGCGATATTTTTGGAGGAATTACGATATTTTTAAAATTGTAATACGAGAGGAAGCTTCAGATTGTGTTTGGCAACAACAAAATGGCGAGCGAAGCCGCCCTTGGGCAATGCTACGTAGTATTTTCGCTAGGCCGCCCATAGCAACTTGTAGAGTTCGAAGAGAAATGCGTTGATTGGCTAATTCAATTGCCAGAATCAGTAAGGGTAGGAGAAATGAGCGCGCTTGATGAGAAGCTTCGTCGATTTATAAACTGCCATTTATTAAAGAAGAGAGAAAGGATCTAAATTAAAAGGATTTATGATAGTCGCCCAGAGATCGAAGTTTGATAATCCTGTAAGAAGATATAAGTAATGATTGGTTTGCCGCTTTTTCTCATGACGCGCCATTCGATTGGTTTTGAGGTGCGTGGTGACGCGCTGCCGATCGAGGTCTTTTGTGCGGAGGTGATGAGAGGAACGGACCTGCGACAGAGGAGTTCCTGAAACTAGCGTGTGCGAGATAGGGGTCTCACGCGAACATAGTTTGTCGGCGAGGGAGGCAGTCCCGTCGGTCAGAAATTAACATGGGAAGTCCGGTGAAGATGTGGGAAACAGAATATCGTCATAATATCAGTTCTCGTGTGAAACTAGTATTGAGAGTTTGACTAAACTAAAGAGAAACGTCGTGTGCACATTACATGAAAGTTTCAAGACGACATTCGAAAGAATAAGATAGTTTTCTTTGTTGAAAGCACTTTCGTTAAAGAAGCACGTTTCGCTTGGTGCGTGTCAGCTATACAGGAGTGAAGGAAAGGCCCGTTATCTGCCTGTGCTAACATTTGTATGGCAGCAGCACTCATTTATAGCAAGTCTCTGTTTAGTGACAAGCTTTTTATCGAAATGTTCGACATGCAAGCGTTAAGGGGAACAGTTAACATTGTGTTTAACGCAGTTGTGATCATGTTCCAAGCCAAGTTATGCGCAGGGAACGTGATGTTACACTGTTGGACTGGAATCCCGGGCAACCGACATTAATCTTAAAATTATAAGATGTGGTGTAACGATTACAAGGCTACAATCCAACGTTACGAAATGGAACTTGATTGCCGCGTCATGGCTAGATATTATCAGACCCGAAGCGAAGCAGTTCATCATACTTCGAGACTGGGGGATTCTTGCGGTATCGCTGATCGAGGCGAGCTCCGTGTTCGAAGCCAGCCAGGGAGATTGACGATCGGGGAGCAGGGTTCGAGTCGTGACAAGGCAGTCTTCCCAAGAAAGAGGATGAAGATTAGTAAGTGTGGAATTGCTGGTGTCGTTAGTAATTCCCTCCATACTTCTTCTACAAGATGTCATCGCAAGGTAGAAACAGATATCCTCATTAGTAGCTGTTGGTTCTTTTTGTAGTTAGTTGTAGAATAGAATATCAGAGAGCATGGCACCATTTCAACGCTAAATTATTTTGTTGTGTGTGAAATAGTTTAAGCCCAGAAATTATTTTTCAGCGTTGGACATTTAAACATTAATTTTCTTTTAGTGAGATTTTCGGATAGTAACATTTGGATTTTTGACTTATAGGTTTTGAGATTTAAGCTCATTTTATTAATAATTTCGTTTATCGAATTTCTTTCGATCCACGTATCTTTGGGAATTTTATTGTATATTATTGAATTTTATTGGGAATTTTATTGAATTTTATTGAAGTTTATTGAACATTATTGGAATATGATTGGAATTTTATTGGATATTATTCAATATTTTAGAAAATGGTATTACTTTACCCAAGCAACTTAGACTTTGAAAAGAATGTTTATTTGGAAATGAATTATTATTTGGACATTTCCAAGACTTTATAGTTATCTTCGAGTCTGACTTCGCTCAAGTAATTATTTAATCAAACATTTTGAATTGGTGGAAGGATGAAACATTATTTGGACATTCCACTTTAGCCAGTTATAACTAATAATAATTTATCTGTGGATAAATTATTTTATTTGAGAGATCTTATCTGCTCGCACAAATTAGCACATTTGAGTATTCTACGAAATTTTACAACACTCTTGGAGATTGTTATTGACTTAAATTTCATTAACGCAATATTTTGGAAAGACCAGAGAGAAGTAACGAATGTTTATATTTATTAAATGTTAACAACAATTATTTGAAATCTAAAGTAACTTATACTAGTAAACCATTACGTCATCACTGTTTATTAGAGTCGACTACTATGTATTTTCACAACATCTGAAAGAGCTATATGCTGTAATTATTATAAGTAAATATATTATGAAAGCAAGGCATTATATGCAATTTAAATAAGTTGTTATGACAGAATACTGTATTAAGAGATTGAAGTGAAGAATTATAGCAGCTATATTTGTTTAATATCAAGCTGAGGAAAATGTTATACGGAATTTACCTATGTAATTGAGAGAAGTCGTTGTTTAAGTATTCTGTGGATATTTGTTCAGTCTATTAGAGAAGGGAAGGTCATTATACGCGTTGTGAGCGTTTAATTGGAAATTATAAGTAAATATATTACAGTAAAGAATTAAGTAAGACCTTAGTTGTCCAGTATTATTGTAAAACGACTCTCAGTTGAATTGATTAGTTCTATTGGCGGAAAATATTTGGGAAACGGATTGAAAGTGAAAATGTTGTTAATTATTATTAAGATATTATCAAGGATAAGACATTAATTATATAAGCTTAACTTAACCGTTCGGCGATGTATGTATGCCCAATTATGAAACGAAACATCTTTATTATGATGATAGCGATATGAAATTGTAACAGTGACACTGTATTTAAGAGCATAAAAATTTGGGATTGTCAGTAGTTGACCAGAGGAGGAAGGTTGGATGATTGAGAATCATCGCGAATGATGTAAATAACATAAGACATTTGTTAACAATATTTAAATATAATACTATTAATAACTAGGAGAATTTAACGATATAATAAAGTTAACTGAATAACTTTCTTAATAAACATCTGATCCTAAAACAATAATAATAATACGGTTTATTATTTGGATTAACATGATTAATAATTATTTCTAATAATTAATAAACATTTAAATAACGAACATGTTACAAACTTAATTAATAATTTGGAAATATTAATAGTCTTTAATTAAATTATTTAATAATAATTTCTACCATTAATCATTAAATAATTTTGGGAACCTTAGTTGACAATTAAACGAAAGTTTAATATACTTTAATGTTTTTAAACGTTTAAACCATAAATTGGAGTGACTTTTAAAGAACGTGACGACGTTCTTTAAATACAGTAAGGTTGTTTACTGTTGTGTAAAGGTGATCTTATGGAAGATCAGTATAAAATTAATTTCTATTAATTTTACCAATGGATGACATTGGAATAGTAAGTAGAAATGTCATGGGAAGACATTGGATGTATTAAAACCGATCTTTGTTCATATATTACTAGGGAACAAGAGTAAAATTTAAGAGCTGTTGTGCAAACAGCTGATTGATAATTTGTTTATTTAATTTTATTTAAGAAGTGGAGTACTTCTAACGTCCATGGGACGATGATTTAATTTCATAATCTTATTATAGGAGTTTTCGCAGAATCATTTGCGGATTACATGTAATTGTTATAGGAATATTTGATAATTCAATTTCATTTATTATCACTTCGTTAATAAATTTATTTGTTAGTTTTGTAACTGCGTTTTGATGATTTATTTAAGTTATGAAGGAGGATTATGTTTTGGTGCATTTGAGGTTTTATTGAACCACTAATTTCGCCCACTTAACCGAGAATAGTTAGTATCTCGAGCTCTCCGTTTATTTAGTTGATATACCCATTTTGCTTTACCAAAACATGATCTTAGAAAGTGTGCACCCCCTATTTAGCTATTGTTGGTAGGATTTCCAGGTTTTTGAGCCGGGGACCTCGAGATTCTGCAATCCAGCTGATCTTCGGATACGACAAGCAGCTCAAATGGTTTAAACGGGTACAGTACCATCCCGGCATTTGCCCGAAGACGAAGTGGGAAACCACGGAAAACCACATCGAGGATAGCTGAGGTGGGAACCGAACCCCCTCTACTCATTTGGAACACCCGAGGCTGAGTAGACCCCGTTCCAGTCCTCATTACACTTTTCAAATTTCGTGGCAGAGCCGGGAATGGAACCCAGGACCCTCGGGGCGGCAGGTGGGTAGATTATTGGCTGAGGAATAACCTAACCACCAAGGGAAGATGATAAAGAAAAGGAGGTGGGTTTCGGACTGGAGAAAAAGGATAGAAAAATAGGAGGAGAGTCCCACAAAAGTTATAAATTTAACTTTAAATGCACTCAAAGGCGGTTCCCACTGCAAATCAGCTCTCCGATACCTAAAGTGAATAGGGACCTGGGCTAAGCTAACGGGAGACGCAGTTAGGACTGGGGCGGTTTATAAGAGAATGGCTTTAGCGTATTCCCTCTCAAGCATGTATATGCCTACTATGGGGAAGTGTGATGGTCTGGCAAGACAAAGAGTAACATACTTATTGTATGTCTTTTCAAAGGAATTAGTTTTTGAACAAGTGATTCGAAGAATGCCAATAATTTGAATCGGTTTTGATATTTCCAGTTTTCGAAGTTGTAGAGTTCCTAAAAGGCGACCAAGTGCTTCCAAGAAGGACAGTGATAAAAGAATTATACCTTTGGAATTACTTTTGGTAAGTGAACCAATAGTTGCATTTGGAAATGGCTAAGCTTTTACCCAGCAAAGAGCCGACTAAATGTTTAGGCAAAGAGAAACACTTATCTTTTGGAAAACCAAACATAAGTTTTTTGGAGAGGATCTCCACAAGCAGGAAGCTGGCGTAGCGAGCTATGCTTGCCTTACTGGCCAGTTAGAATTAGCTATTAGCGCTAAGAGAGACTTGACAAAGATAACCACTAAGAGTTCTTGCTCAAATGCAACGAGTGGTGAAAGCCCTATCAATAGATTTAATGGCATTAAGTAGGAAGAGCCAAGGAAGACAGGATCTTGCCTAACTGTTATACTAGAAAAATGAAAAAGCGAAAAGGAACTCTTAATTTATTTAACAATTCAAAAGAATTTGATGAATTTAACAAAGATATATTTTCAATTTTGTTAACATTTTGGGGTCACAGACCTCAGAAAAAATTTAAAGTTTGCGCCAGGCAATTAACAATTTATTAGGTTTCAAAACTGTATAAAATCCTCGCAAGAATTTGAAATAGCGAAGATAAAATACAAAATTTAAAGACAATTAAAGTGATTAAAGTTTGACAATAAATCGAGTACATGGTGTGTACTTTAAGAAATTCTGGGTAAATATCTTGAAAAGAGTAACAAATTCGAAAGTAACAACAGCAAAAAGCAGGTAGAATAAAAGAGAAGTTCCTATAACTTCTTGTATTGAAGCTGAATTACTTTTAGTAATTACACAAATAGGGCAGGTCACTTACTGTGAAACCTGAAGAGAAAGTCAAAAGGAAGGTTCTCGACCTCCTATGTTTAAGTAGGAATCACGAGACAAATGGGGCAAGTTTCCCTTTCGTGAAACCTACAAATAACTCACTTATGAGTTGAAAGAATTGTATTCCCTAATTAGAAGGGAGAAACAAGATAATTAGAAACGTGTACAAGACACGTAGTGATGCAGAAGTTAATTAATTACATGCAAGCAAAAGTGGGAGGGCACGTCTTTAGCGTGACACCTCATTGAAAAAGACCTAAAGTAACAATTTTATTTTGGGCTGTTAGTAAGGGGTTTAGGAAAGATCAACTGAGAAGGAAGGTAAATGTTCATGGCCGTATTTATAATAATCGGACGAGCGCGACGCGGATGAAATAATGAAAGAACACTGTTTTTCACTATAGTCTGTTGAAATGGATGAAAAGTTCACTGTAGTAGCGCAAAAGTTTATGGCAAAGAAAGTTATTGACATTATGGAAAATAACTAGTTACACTGGATAGGCGAGAGTCTATTGCTTGAGAAGGCCTTAGATTATCATTAAATTCGCCAGAGAAAATTCCAACGAAGGAAGGAACATTAGGTATTGAGCAGTAATTTATAAGGAAGATTCCTAATTTTGAAATAGTATTCCCACCCAGGACTTGAAGTGGGAACCAAGATAAACATATTAGCTTATGCTGATGACATAACACTCATGGCAGAAAGCGAATACGATCTAAAAATACTCACAGAAACCCTTATTGAAGAAGCCAAGGAGGTAGGTCTAATGATAAATGAACAAAAAACAAAATATCTAGTTGTAGGAAGGAATGCAGCACAAGTACAAAACCCCTTAACAGTTGCTTCATACGCTTTTCACAGATGTACTGAGTTCAGATATCTGGGGATTATCATAGACCAGAATAATATGGAAGAAACAGAAATAAAATCAAGAATTCTCAGTGGCAACAAAAGCTACTGGTCTCGGCAAAATCTCTTAAAGAGTAAAATTATATCTAGAAAAACTAAAGTGAGAATTTATAAAAGCATTATACTTCCTGTTGTCACGTATGGCTCAGAAACCTGGGTATTGTCCAAGCAAACTGAAAGGAAATTAATAACTTTTGAAAATAGAATACTACGACGCATTTTCGGACCGATAGTAGAAAATGGCCAGTGGAGAATTAGAACAAATAAGGAATTGCGGGATCTCTACAAAGAACCGGATATCGTCGCCCGTGCCAAAAGCCAAAGACTACGTTGGGCTGGTCATGTACATAGAAGAAGTAGAGAATTGAATTTAAGGGCAGTTTTGGAAGGTGTACCCAGAGGAAGGCGACCATTGGGACGACCGAGACTTCGCTGGTGGGACCAAGTTCAAAAAGATATGAGAAAAATCGGAGTCACGGAGGACATAATGGATGATCGAGAAAGATGGCGCCGTGCTGTTGGCGAGGCCAAAAACCTGCTTAGGTTTGAGTGGCCATCTAGGTAAGGTAAGGTAATTCCCACAAGTGAGGGGAAAATACATGACGGCACGACTTGTAGATAGAGTGCAGATTCTGGAAGGTTCCAGAACGATCCTAATAGAAGAATAGAGCCAAAGTTATTCCAGTGGTGGAACGAGCTTAATATTTTATAGACAGTGGGTAATTCCCACGTTGTGAGGAGATTTCTCATTTAACAAGCATAAGAAGTGTTGCTTTTTACGGAGATTGGCTTAGACAGACAAAGCTCAATATGGAAAATCCCACGAAGGATGATTATTGCCAGAAATAAGTAATCTCACACTGCCTATAAAAGATTATTAAAAGCATGTAGATATTAAAACCGATGAAGATGAGGTTAAAACCTGAAGTCTGTACTTATCTTTGCTGCATGGCGATGGTGAAGTTCCCTTTGACGATTAAAGTTCCAACATGGCGTGGAATCTAAAGAATGCCTCTTTAAATCAGGAGGCTGGCTCTAGTTGAGCCTTGACTGACTAAGTCGAGGGCCGACGTGCAAGTGAGCCCCACTCAGCAAAGCTCAGAGGGACCAGGAAAAGGAAAAGAGTGGGGGTAGGAGACAAAAGAATACATATCAGAATAGACAACCTTGAAAAAATAAATGTTTTTCTTGATGAATGGTCTTCAAAGAGTTGATAGCAGACGATACTAGCGCATCATGGTGGGTGAAAAAGGAGTCGAAGTTCTCTTGATCACGGAGATGATAGCTGGCGATGGCGACGAAATCTGGTGGCCAGATGAATAAGGAAGTCCTCTTGCACCGGGAAGAATTGAGGAACTTCAAAGATTCGCTGCTAGATGACGCTAGGTGAGTCATGGAAGATATATATCTAGAACAGACTCACAAGTAACATAAGAGACATGACCACCAAAGAGAAACTAGAAGATCACTGTTGGTGTTTGAGAAAAAGGAAGGAATGAACAAGCAAAGAGTATTAAAAAATATACTCTATCTTACCGTGTATTCCAAGAATACACCAAGCTGGGAGGGTCAAACACCAACAGAGAGCAGGAAAAACAATTAAACATTTAAAGGAAATGGAGCAATTAAAGACAGTGGTCTTGTGATCTGGCTGTTAGTGGTGAAGATTCTGGCCACCCTGACTCTCCCATCCCTTCCAGGATAACACTCGGTCACTCTACTGGAAATCCAGACCAGGGGAGGAGAAACATCCCTAACCAGGACCAAGTCCCCCACTTTGATGTCGGGACTGGAAAGAAACCACTTCTGTCTCCGTTGCAAGGAAGTTAAATATTCCAAGTTCCACCTCTTCCAGAAAGAATTGTGAAGGGCTTCAAGATTACGCCAAACAATAGGTAGATTAGAATCCCTGAAAGAGCTGGAAAGGGGAGGAGGGGCAGAAAGAGAAGTGCCTATAAGGAAGTGACCAGGTGTGAGTGGAAGCAGGTCATCAGGGTCATTGGAAAGCGGAGTTAAAGGGCGAGAATTAACAACACCTTCAATCAGAACGGACAGTGAATTAAATTCTTCATAAGTCAGAATGCGTTTACCTAAAACCTTTCTTAAATGACGTTTAGTGAGCTTTACGCAGGATTCCCACCTACCACCGTGATGAGGAGAGTAGGGAGGTATAAAACGCCAATTGAAACCCTTTGAATAGGAAAAATTAGAGATCTGTTCCATGGCAGGAGAAGATGTGAGAGCTTTCTTCCACAAGGACGCTGCGCCCTGAAAGGTGGAAGCGTTATCTGAGAACATCTCTGAAGGAACACCACGCCTAGCAGCGAAGCGAGAGACAGCTGATAAAAAGTAAGAAGTAGAGGCATTCGTTACTAGTTCCAAATGGATTGCGCCAGTAACCATTCAAACAAAGAGAGAAACATAGAGTTTACCAATCAATTTGCGTTTAGCTTCAGGGGAATTTCGTTGATATTGGATGATGATTACGATAATTGTTGTTTTAAGGGGCCTAACATCGAGGTTATCGGCCCCTGTTGATATTGGAACGGACCCACATAGTCCACACCAGTTAGAGCAAATGGGCGTATAGGAGAAGAGCGAAAAGAAGGCAGATCGCTCATTAATTGAGTATTGATTTTAGGTTTCGCTTTGAAGCAAGAAATGCACTTGTGAATTACAGAGGAAACTTCGTGAATTCCATTTATAATCCTGTACTTTTCCCTTAAGAGGCAAAGCAGAGTGCGTGTACCAACATGCAGATTGCGATAATGAAAGTCACGTATAATTAAGGAAGTTACGTGATGTTTAGAAGGCAAAATAACGGGATGCTTTTTGTCCTCAGAGAGCAAAGATTGAGAGAGCCGACCACCTACCCTAAGTAACCCATTGTCATCAAGGAACGGGGCCAAAGCACGAAGACGACTGGATTTGGGAAGTTCCCTTTTAGAAAAAAGCTTGTAGTTTAACGTGACCGTTAATCTCGCGATCATAAGCCACGGGACCTCCGTTTTACGTGGAAACCGAACCACAGGACATGGCATTTCACATCGAAAATCTCACATGCATTGACCAGGAATCGAACCCGGTCCGCCTTGGTGAGAGGCATACAGCTTGACCGCTGCGCCACCACGCCCCACCCCTTTTAGAAGAAAGTAAAGACAATTCAGAAGAAAAGGCTTTTTGCTGTGTCAGTTGTAAATCCTTAATGGTAGCGAGATTCAATTCATGATTGGTAAGGTGTGGTTTGGGGAGAAGAGGTTGGTCAACCACAAGATATTTCCATCTAAGAAGATAGGCGACAATTCGAATTAGTTTATGAAAGGAAGAATAGTGGGACAACAAGGGATGAGAAACGTTAGAAACAAGACACGAAGCAGTAGATAGAGATACTTTAGCGTCAGGCAAGTTGGAGTTTGTAGCTGGAGGTTTGGAAGGCCAAGAAGAAGAGTCTTCGATTAACCACGAGGGCCCATGCCAGTAAAACTGGAAAGCTGCCAATTGAGAGGTTAAGCATCCACGAGAGATAATGTCGGCTGGGTTATCAGCACTGGGCACATGCCTCCATTGACATCCCGAAGAAAGAGTTTGAATTTTGGAAACCCTGTTTGCAACAAAAGTTTGCCAGTGACCGGGGTTCTTGGCGATCCAAGAAAGGGTGATCATGGAATCGCTCCAGAGATAGATTTGTGAGAATTCGACTTTTAATACTTCCCGTAATTTTTTAACAAGTTCTGCAGCCATGAGTGCAGCACACAATTCAAGCCTAGGCAAAGTGATAGTTTTAAGAGGAGCTACCTTCGATTTGGCACAAACAAGGTTGGAAACTGAAGATCCATTTAATGGACCGCGATAAACCAAATATGCGCAGCAACCATAATTTTTTTCTGAACTGTCCGCGAACACATGAAGGAAAAAAGATGCATTAGAATGAGCGTTAATTAAATTCCTAGGAATTTCAATAAGGGAAAGATCAAGCAAATTGCTGCGAAAAGAAAGTCATCGGTTAAGAAAAGAAAGGGGAACAGTGTCATCCCATTCACATTTGAGCGACCACAGCTCTTGCATGAAGAGTTTGGCTATAACAATAACTGGGGCGAGGAATTGAAGCGGATCAAATTTTTTTGCAATTTCAGAGAGAATCTGTCTTTTTGTGTTAGGGAGCTCTTCGGCGAGCGATACTTTATAGATGAGAGTGTCAGTACTAGTGCACCAATGAACTCCAAGAGTTTTTATGGATTCGGAGTTTCCACAAATTTCGACAGAGGAGGGATCTACGTCTTCAATAGGAAACTGGGCAAGAAACTCAGGGGAGTTGGAATTCCACTTATGAAGTGGGAAACCTCCATTCCTTAGCAATGCCTGAAGTTCTAAAGACACGAAAGAAGCTTCCTCCAGAGTGGGGAAGGACTGCAAATAATCGTCAACATAGAATGACGTGGTTAGCGCTTCAGAAGCTTTAGAATCAAATAAATGACCATCTTGAGAGGCTAACAAGTGTAGGGATCGGATAGCAAGGAAAGCGGAAGGTTTTAAGCCATAAGTAACTCTTTTTCAACGAAATAACTTAATGGGCTTACTGATTTCGTCGCGCCACAAGATTCTTTGGAGATCTCGTTGTTCAGGCTGAATTAAAACTTGGCGGTACATCTGTTTTATATCCGCTATAACAGCTATGGGAAATAATCGAAAGTTTAAGAGTATAGCAGATAGATCTGACTGATTATCAGGACCAGAGTATAGAGTATCGTTATGGCTGTTGCCATTAACGTCAGGTGATGAACCATTGAAAACAACTCGGATTTTATCCTTTACAAGAGGATTTTTCCACACGGGATGATGATTTAAGAAAACCGTTTCAATTGGGGGGTGCAATTCATCATCAGATTTGTTAACAACTTCCATATGATCTAAGCTTTCATACTCATCCATGAAATCGGTGTACTGCTGTTTAACGAGAGGTTCTTTCTTGAATTTGTTCTCGATAGCAAAGAGAGCTTCTCTAGCATTGGGTTGAGAGTTAATAAGTTTAGGGGGATTATGTAATCTTGGCATTTGAACAATGAACCGACCATCAGGAGAGCGACTGGTGGTGTTCAGAAAAAGTTGCTCACAGAATTCATTTTCTGAAGAAGTCACGTTAGGAGGATCAACGCTTTCGAGTTTCCAAAACTGTTCCAGAAGAAGTCACGTTAGGAGGATCAACGCTTTCGAGTTTCCAAAACTGTTCCAGATCAGTATTGGCGAAGTAACATTGCGATGCGGGTTGGGGAGAATAATGGGGAAGTTGACCGGTGACGATCCATCCAAAATTAGTGTCTCTGGCGACCACGTTTGAGGATAACTTGCGAACCTGTTTACGA